>CAOLHI010001417.1:0-378833 GCA_948474755.1 Ctenosaura bakeri
AATACTCCTTTTAATCTTTAACTGAAGTCCCACAGTTAATACTGGTATTCACAGGTGAAAAGATCCTGCAGTTACCCCCCTCCCCTTGCAGGCCTCCTTTGAGCTGTAATTCCTCCAATTTCTAAGGAGATGCTGGCATTACTGGTAGACCTCAAGGTCCCCCACCTTTTGGAATCATACGCCCTCCTATTTAAGGCTTCAAAAATGTGTTTGTTTAACCTTCAAATATTTGTTATGCCTCCTCCCCAGCTTCCAGATTGTGATATTTCAACTTGGCTGTATGTTTAGGCCTCTTTCACCCTTTTAACATATGGATCTATTTTTTTATTTTATTTTTTTGGAGATAGGAAGTAACCACAAACAGAAAAATTGTTTCATACACACATCACTTTTTGACTATTTCAAAAACAGAAATGGATTTTGTTCATTCATAAAAAAATGAAGATGTCTGGAGAAGAGTGACCACAAGGGTCAAGGGTCTGGAGACCATGCCTTATGAGGAACAACTTAGGGTATGTTCAGCTTGGAGAAGAGAAGACTGAGAGGTGACTTGATAAGTATCTTAAAAATCTGAAGGGATGTCGTGTAGAAGACCCAGAAGGCTTGTTTTCTGCTGCTCCAGAGACTAGAACATGAACCAATGGATTGAAATGACAAGAAAAGGGATTCCACCTAAACATTAGGAAGAACTTCCTTACTGTAAAAGCTGTTTGAAAGTAGGATAGACTGCCTCAAAAGATGGGGAGAGGACTTTCTTTCTTTGGAGGTTTTTAAGCAAAAGTTGGCTGGGCTTTTTTTTTTTTTAAAGAAGTGCTGTAATTGTGTACTGTAGCATGGCAGAGGGTTGGACTAGCTGACCTTTGTGGTCCCTTCCAATTCTGAGATTCTATGATTCTATGAATATCTGTGCATACACATTTTAGAGAAAAGTGTGCAGTGGAGCACTGATGCAATGTGTAAATTCATGAAGGTATATACGAAATTGCATAGAATGAGAGAAATATGCAAACTTTTTTTTTTTTTGCACAAACTTGACAAAGCAAACTCCCCAAACTGACAGGGAAATGGGATGGAATAGACTGAAGAGCAATTTTCTGATAGAAAGAGTGAAAGTTAACCCAAAATGTTCATCCCAATATACTCCTTCATATACACCTGGCAATGGAAGTCACTGCTTCATGCATCCAGTGAAGTGGGCTTGAGTTTGTTTCTGCCACAACAAATCTCTTAGGCCTCAATACAAAATCCTTTTAGTGTAGCATAAAAGCTTGCATGTGGACATATGCTACAGCCACACCATGTGATCCTCATTCAAAGTAGCAAGATTGCATGGCAGACTGGATTGCGCAATGTGCAATACAAGAACCATAACCTCAGTGCAAAGTATAGGATACATAACCACAATGCAAAGTACAGGGTGACAACTGCAGTGTGCAGCCACAATGGAAAGTATAGGATGCACAACCACAATACAGATTTATAGGATGTACAACCACAATGTGTAAACAACAGTGCAAAAGATAAGATGCAGAACCACAATGCAAAGTATAGGATTTGTTGAATGATTTACACATACATACATTCCTGAGTAAATTCCAGCCTTAGTTTTAGAAGATACCATTAAGTCTCTTTTTTGTGTTTTGCTGCAGCAAAGTTATTTGGCTAGACTAATCCAGGTCCCCCTATGGAATTTCTCTCTCTAAAATCAGTGGGATTTGTGAGTCTCCAAACAGATTGCAGATGATGATGATGTTACTGCTGGTAATGATGAAAATGCCCTTTCTATTGTAGGTGCCTGCCTTGATTTCTGTGCTATTATTATTCTGCTTTTTGAATGCTTCATGCACTGCCCTCCTTCCTTCAACAGTTTAGAAACTTAAGAGCAGATGCATGAAGCTGACTTAACACAATCTGTTTCTCCAGGATACAAATGACTCCACTAAGCATATGCTGCAGCTTCCTCTAATGAAATGGGGACCCATCGAAAAGGGACTGTGACGATTTCATTAATACTGATGCAGTGTTTTCCTCCCCCAATAGAAGCCTCGGGGATAGCTGTAGTTAAAGATGAGATGCGGCTGGTTGCTGCGGAATTGTGTTTTTCAAAAACTCCTTGGGATGTGGTGCAGGAGATGAGTTCTGCTAATAGTCAAGGCTTGACTGAGCCCAGCATTTAGCATCAGACAAGAGAGATTGTTGAAAGGTTGTGACTTTTCCTCCCTTAGCAATAGATTGTTTGCCTGTGTCAGCAAGAATTATTAACTCTGTGAGCAGCTTTCAGACACTCATCTGGTTGTGCCCACGGTTGCCTAGGCTGTTCTGTAAAGGATCATTGTATGGTCTTCAGGGCACCATGTGGTGCTGAATCAGGGAACTCTGCACGGCTCTGGGAGCACTTTTTTGCCTATGCAACAGCAGGAGCAGCCTGCAAGGAGTGGGAACTATTGGCCTAATTTCATAGTCACAAGGGAAACAGGGGAAAGACAGCAGCTATGGTGATGCAAAGGTAAACAGTGGATACAAGTGACAGAGGCACACAAAGCCATCATGGCTGAACTGCTAGGTAACAAGGTGATGAAGGAGTTGTTTAGCAGTTCAATAAAACATGAGTTGACACAAGGAAGCCCACAGAGTCCCATCTGGTTCTATAAATCAGCTCACCCTGATCTAGGTCAGTGGTGACCAAATACATCAGTGTTGGAGAAGCATTTTGACTCCCACATTCCCATTGGTGGACTCCAGGGGCATGACTGGAAGTGACTAGAAATCACTTTGGAGTTTGTGACTAGAAGTCACCTTGGGTCTGTTTTCATTAATTTTCAACTGATTTTCACTCAGTTTTTTGGGTTTGTGGGTCCCCCCTCTCTGTTATGGGCTTAAAGCCAATTATCCCAACCATAGCAGAGCCACTGAATCAACTGGATTTGCCTATATGTTGACTTAGCCGCATCCTGTGGAATTCTGGGGTGTGTAGTTTATTGAGGCCAAAGAGCTCTCTGGCTGAGAATTCTAAAGACCACTCCCTAAACTGCAAACCCCAGAATTCCATAGGATGTTGAAAGTGGAATAATTGCACTATAACAGTGTAGTGCAGAAATGGCCTTAGTATTCATCAGTTGATTGAAAAAGCTGGCCATGCAACTGGGCATTCTTGGATGGTGTGTAATTATTTGGTAGCTTCAGTGTCCCAATTGATTCACTGGGATTACAGAAACAGCCATGATGCATTCTCCACCAGGCAATGGAATGCATTTCCTGCTAGGCAACAGGAAGACACACTGGTAGATAGATGGTTGGTTGCACAGTGTCAGTATTCAGGAGGGTGGTGGTGTAATATAACCCTTATGCAATATTGGTTTGGCCGAATGGGTGGGGAAATCCTAAGAAAAGGGCTGTCCTAAGTACCTGAGTTCAGAAAGGAAAAGGTATCTCTGGAGCTGGAGAGGAGATTCACTTGCCAGGGCTAGTGAATGAATGAAGTACACTCCTCCCTTCACATTAATGGATTTGACCTTTCCAAGTTTGATTATTCGTGAGGTGCACATGTGCCTTTCTCCCCATCCTTCTCCTCCCGTTCCCTTGTGTTTTGCTGGCCATGGAGAAGGTAGGTAAGTGCCTGGGCAAAAAGCAAGGAAATGGGGGGTGGAGGCTTGTGTGCATTTTCCTCCTGCCCTCTGGAGCTCTCCCTCCCATTCCTTGCCTTTGACCCCAGCTCTCAGAATGTGCACCAAGGCAAAAGGTAAGAGAATGCAGGGGAAAAGCATGCACACACCTTGCTTCTCCTCTCTGGAGCTCCCCTTTCATTCCCTTGCTTTTGGCCCCAGTGCAGAGAAGGAAAGCTTGTGTGCCAGGGCAAAAGGCAAGGGAAGGGGAGGGGGGAGCCCTGGAAAGGAATGGGAGTGTTATCTCACTGGAAAAACCCTATCCCGGGGTCTACAATTTTGATATTAAAATATGATTCAATGTGCCTGAGAGGTCATCCGGATGGACACGTAGGCAGCAATGGTCAAAGATCGAAAACCAGGTCAGGCCAGTAAAATCCCCAGTCACGTAGCCCCAAGAGACCTCAAACTGTGCAAACCCACAATAAACAAAGAGTCCTCAGCCCATGAGAAGCTGACTTGGGGGGATTAGCGTGTTTGCCCCAAGTTGAACAAATATTCCATCAGGCGAGGACCATTTACATGAAGTCACACCACAAACTAACACAGCTGAAGATCCTGAGACTTTGGCAACACCTTGCAATCCCATCACATGAAGGAAATTACCATGGTGGAGCTTCGTTATCGCTCCAACACCCATTGTTCTCCTCGGGAAAGGATTAGTCTTTCAGGTACTTTTTCCCCTACAAATAGTCCCAGTTTTTGAGTGGTTCTTTGGATCACTCCCGGTCACCCCAGCAGACCGTTGCTCCATCTGTTGAGTGATCCCCTCAGCCCTCTCCACGCTGAGTCCTACTTCTCCACTGCCTTCCTGGATCCAGGACTTCAGGAAAAGGTGCAGTATTACCCCAACTGTACCACTCCAATACTCCCCTATCCAATTTCCTCTCTTTTGTTTCTTAATAGCTCTTGGGTGCGTATGTGCGTGAGTGCATTGGTGCGTGAGACTTTTATTCAATAAAATCATTTATTGGAGATTTTTGTTTGGTTTTTGGCTTGGCCTGATCCCGTAAAAACTGGGTAAAAAGATCCTGCTAGGTTACCCTGCCTCTCGCATTTCTATTGCTTGTGCTCTGGCTAGTTTCCATTCCCCATCATGTGGAGCACATTGAGGTGTCCCCCAAGGGATCCCAGAAATCAGGGTAACAGGAGGGGGATTTATGCGGGGGGAGGTATTCATGATTTTTCTACTTTTGCAGGGGTTCTGTGCCTCAAATCCTCATGAAAGTGGAGGGGCCACTGTAGTGGGATTTTCAATTATGTATTTAGGTAGTAGCAAAAGGGCACATTTTTATAGCGGAATTTCTACCTTGTATTTGCATCTGTTTTTATTATTATTATTTAGGGCTTTAAGATTGCATCCAAATGTTGGGATAGTACTGAGCAGCTCAGACAGATGAGTCCTGCAATCAGTTCCTGCACTGTTGCCTAACTGGATGTGCAGAATTCTGGGACAGTGCAAAGATGCTAAATTTAAGGGCAGAGATTGTAGATTAGTTAAGTATAATTAACTAAGTCTACTGAACTAAGTAGTGTCTCCTGGCCATACCCCTGCAATCTTGACTTAGTGGGCAGAAGCCACTGTGAGTGATGGGTTCTGTTCTCCTGTTGATATGGTTGCAAAAGATTGATGTTTCCATCCCCACCTCCAGCAATCTCCATTGTGACAATCAGAAGCAGGATCCCTGTCACAATTCCTTCTTGCATTGGTGATCACTGGAAGGAGGGGGTGGAGTTGCCTGTTTGCTGTGCCCTGATTGAAAGGAGAACAAACCCCCATCACTTGCAGTTACTGCTGCCTCGTATGTCAGGATTTACAGTCCCTACATATTTCCTGTACTATTGAATACATAGGGATTGTGAATACAAGTCAGTTATGAATGTGCAACTCTCAGTTACACATTTGCAACTAATATTGTGAGTTGCAGCCAAGATCTGATTTGTTGTATTGTTGCTTACAATATTGTTGTTGTTGTTAACTGATGTCATGTTGACTTCAACCGATGGAGACCCTATGGATGAGAGATCTCCAAACCACTCTATCTCAACTGCCCTGCTCAAGTCTTGCAGATTCAGGGATGTGTCTTCATTGATTTAATCTATCAATCTGTAATGCAGTTTTCTTCTTTTTCTACTGCCTTCTACCTTACCAAGCAGTATTGTCTTCTCTAATGACTCATGTTTCCTTGTGAATGGCCAAAGTATAACAGCCTCAGTTTAGTCATCTTGGCTTCTATGGAGAGTTCTGCCTTGACTTGCCCTAGGACCCATTCATTTGTCTTTTTAGCAGTCCAGGGTATCTGTAGAACTCTCCTTCAGAAATACATTTCAAATGAGTTGATTTCCTTCCTGTCATCTTTCTTCACTGCCCAGCTTTCATAACTATACATAGAAATGGGAAATACAATAGCATGGACAATCCTAAGTTTAGTATTCAAGATCTTATTATACTGGAACTTAAATTGTGATCATGTTTGCAATATTCAATTACAGTTGGCCCCATAGAACCAAGAAAGTGGTATAGTAGTGCAACCACTATGTGAGTGTTGATTTATACTGCACAAGCACAGTGTAGAAACTCAGCTTTTGTATTCAGCTTTCTTCACATTGTGCATCATTCTATAAACCGAAGTAGCACCCCATAGTAAGCAGGCAGATGCCTTCTGGATCTGCAAGAGCTTCGGCAAGTGAGCAATCTGCGAGGCATGCCTGTTGTATTCTGTACCATAGGACAATGAAAGCCTGCCCTTTCCTACTAACAATGAACCTAGTGTGACTACCTGACCGTCCTGCCTGTAAAGCTGTTCAGAAGGTACAGGATTCAGTTGTCTAATTTCTCATCATGTGCACGAAGATTCTGGCAATGAAAGGCACTGCAGAAGGGCAAAGCTCTATTATTCTGTGCCTTTCATCTTTCCTCCGCGGTTGCTACACCCATGGCTTTAATCATCCGCTCTGTCCCTCTCCAACTCCCCTTCCATTTATCTCTTCCATACTGGTTCAAAGGTTCCAACAGTCTCTTATCTACCCTTCTCTCATTCAAATGTTTGTGCAATCTCATGTGGATGTAGGAAATTGTTTGGTGGTGGATGTTGTTCTTTTTAAATATAAAGACAATAATCAGCTACATGCTCCACTTCAGGGCTGAAATTGTTTTCTTCTTTTGCAGAGTGCAGTACTTTTGTTCTGGAAGGTTATTGCAGTCCCATTAGCAAACAAAAATAATGCGATTTTTCTATAGATCTCAAGGGAGAAAATCCCCATGTAAATAAAGCACACTTACAGACTAATGGTTATGTGGCCAATTAGCGACTTTTAATTTTTTTTTTAAATATAAGGGATGAAATCAAATGTCTTTTCTTGTGGTTCACCACCATTCATCTTTAAAACGAAATGTCTCTGGTTGAAGCATGTGATGGCTGGAATGATTTTTTTTTTTAAAATTAAACATTAAGAATACACAACCATAAACAAAACTAAGAAAGAATAAAACAATACAACACATACAAGACAAAAAAAATCTTACATAACTAAACTATAATACATAGCTAAACTATGACTAACAAAAAAGAGCAATTATTTAAAAATGGATTCCTGCCCTTATTGCAAACAACTCTAACTAAGTAGTTATACTTCACTCCCAAATCACTAATGGCTGGAATGCTGTTGCTGTCTTCAGCACACATAAACTCCCTTCCATGTGTGGTCATACTTTTTTGGTCATTGCAAAATATTCATATTCAGTTCCTGATTGATGTGGAGTTCAATTACGGTACCCATTGCACATGCTGTTATACTTCTCAGCCACTGCAGAATGGCCACATTCATTCCTGGTTGCGTAAGGAGGGCTCCACTAGAGTAACCACTGAACATGCAGTTGTACATTCTTGGATGGTATATAACTATCTTTGGCGCTTTCAGTGTACCTTGTGATTCATGATTGCAGAGATAGCCATTGTGCATCTCCTTTCTGAGACCAGTGGCTTCCTATCCGGAGGGAGGACAGGGGCACTCCATTCTGGGTGCAGAAATGCAAGAAGGCAAAATGGTGGTTCCTCACTCCTCTCTTCAGCCATTTCCTCACTACACTGTTATAGTGCTATTATTCCACTTTCAACACCCTACAGAATCCTGGGATTTGCAGTTTAGGGAGGGGCATTTAGAATTCTCAGCCAGAGAGCTCTTTGGCCTCAGTAAAATACAAACCCCAGAATTCCACAGGATGTTGAAAGCGGAATAATAGCACTATAACAGTGTAATACAGAAGTGGCCTCACTCTCTGAGGTGCCAGAGAAGGGAAGAAGGAGACTGCCTGTGTGCTAGCCAGAAGACACTCACAACTTTTGGACAGCCCTCATGAGTAAACTGGCAGATCTTTACATGTTCTGCAAGTGTTCATCAGCAAGGTGGCTCTCACGTGGCCACTGCTACATTACCAAAAGAAGAGTCCAAAGACAGCTTTGCATAGAACATCCATGCACTATAGTTTAGACACATAGCAGCAAATTTGGAAATAATTACTATTATTTGAACAGAAATACAAAAGTTTTCAACATAAGTGGGAAGACTGCCACCAGGAGGGCCTGTCTGCTTGCTCAGCTGGGAGGTCCATGCTATGTGGCTATGGATGGGCAACTTGAAGTCCCCTGTTTCCCTTAGTGCTGGTTTTTTATCTTTCTCAACCAGTCTCAGACCAAAGAACCCTTCAAACAAAGTTCTGCAAAAGAGAACACTTGGACACCCTAAAATCATTGCCAAACAGTTTTAAAACAAATAGGGACAGCATTTTTTAAGGGTTTTGTCCAGGCTAGGGAAAGTATGGTCCATGGGCCGAATGAAACTCTAACCCTATTTGTAGTCCCAAACATACTGCCTCCAAATTTTAATTTGGGGACACATGACATTGTCTGCAACCCAATATTTCTCAGCATAGCATAAATATCCACAGAAGAAGGTATGGTATGTCAGTACTGCACAACCCCCATACACAATAGCAACAATGTGCAATCCATATCAGTGACTAAGTGCTCATAGTACAATGCACAGTATATGATGCAGAACTGCAATGCTCAACATTCAGCTGTGGCATGCAGTGGACAACGTGCAGCTGCCACATGCAATGCATAAAGTGTAATTACAAGATGCAAATACATGGTACAAAGGAACATGTTGCCTGTACAACTCTGGTTCCACTGCTATCGACAGAATATGTCTGTTGTGTGATGGCAATTTTTTGGCCCTGTATGCATAGGGTGACTTTTGCATGCCCGTGTCACTAACTGCATGCCAGATATTGCCTCCAGACTATCTCCAAATCACTCAAATCGCAATGTGATTTTACTGGCTAGATTTTGTTCAATGTCTGTGTTATGTGTGGTCTCTGCAGATGAGAAATGGAGTTTATTTTGTCTTATAAAAAAGAAGGAAGTGCTAAGAAGTGAGAGAAGCCTGCCTTCAAAATATGTGTGCATCTATCTATCTATATAAAAAACTATCTCTGTGTCTGTGTGTGTGTGCGTGCGTGCATGTGCGCATGTGTGCGTATTCAAAGGGAGCACAGAAAGAGAATGTGTTTGGGAGCACCTGCTGTTCATAGCCTAGATGGAAGGATTGTTAGTAGCCAACCTGGATCTTTCAGCAAGAAATCACACCAGATAAACCCTTCTTTCTTTGACAGGCTTAACAGGCTTTGGTGGATATGAGTGGGGGTGGGCTTTTTGGAGGGGGGGGATTTGTCTCAGCTCTAGTAACACACTTGACAGTTCCAGATGACGTCTCTCTGAATAAGCCAGAGGGGTGCGGAATGGAAGAAACAACAGTCAGCCAGGGCTGTAGTTATGCCCTGTGTACGGGGAACAATTACTAATAGAGTCAATCAGGAGTCCCTTCTTCTGAGTTGTATATTTTTTTGTAAGAAAACCACAATCATATCTTGCATTTTATTTTATTTAAAAAATGACACCCTTTAGGGCACAAAACTAGTATATTGAGCTGGGGGATATATACCTCTAAAGACAGAATAATAGAATCATAAAGCTGGAAGGAGCCTCATGGGCCATGGAGTCTAGAGTTAGAGCTGCCCAGCCTCTTTCTGAAGATATCCAGAGAAGGAGATTCCTTACCTCTCTAGGCAATTGGTTCCATGGTGAACTGCAATTCCCCTCAACTCTAGCCAGCAAAGGCAATAGTGATAGGAATTGTAGTTTAGACCACATTTGGGAGTTCACCTGTTTTTCATTTCCCGGTCTAGGAATTTGGAGACAGCACAATTCCCTTGTTGTAAGAGCAACACTATCTGCCAGTCTGTTTCCTGGCACAATTCAAAGTGCCAGTGATGGCCTACAAAACCCTCTACAGTTTGGATCCAGGCTATTTGAAGCACTGTATGTCCCTTTATGAGCCCATTAAGTTCTTTAGGAGAGGCCTTTTTGGTGAGAACAAGGGAGAGGATCATCTCCTGGACTTTGGAACTCCCTTCCTAAGGAAGCCAGGATGGCTCCTTACTTGTTATTCTTTGACTGGCAAGTCAAAGCATTCTTATTCAACAGGCTTTTAGAAAGTACCTGAGGTGCAGTGGTGTAGGGATGGGGGGGGCAATGGGAGCAGTTCACCCCCAGTGGCAATTTTTGGGGGACATCCCGGCTCATAGCCATGTCCCCGTGCACCACAGTCACGCCCCATGCCCCACAGCCATGCCCCCCACACACTGTGGCCACGCCCCTGTGCCGTAGCCCCACCCCCTCCCACCCACCCACCCCACACACTCCAAGCTTCTCCGGTGCTGGGGTGGGCTTTTAATGGTGTGCTCTGTTGTTTTGCGCTGTGTATGTGATCTTCTAAGGAATTATGATGATTTTATCTTTATAAATTGTTTGTATGTCTTTTAAGTAACTTTTTTATCTGTACATATTTTTGCATAGTTTTAATCTGTATTGTTTTGAACAAATTGTAAACCTCCTTGCATCCCACTATTGGGGAAAAGGTGGGATATAAATGAAAAGAATAAAAAAATAAAAATATGTAGACAGTGAGAGCCAGCATGGTGTAGTGGTTAGTGTTGGACCACAACTGTGGAGACCAGGGCTTAAATTTCCACTCACCCACTGGTTGACCTTGGGCAACTCACACAGTCTCAGTCTTAGAGTGAGGCAAAGGCAATCCCCCTCTGAACAAATCTTGCCAAGAAAAATCTTGTGATAGATTTGCCTTGAGGTTGCCATAAGTCAGGAACAACTTGAAGGCAAACAACAACAATAATAACTAATGTAGCCAGAATGGCTGTACTCACATGTAAGAGAAAGGTAGTTAGTAGATTTAGGAGAACACCATTTGCAAAAGTATAAAAAGAACCTTTATGATGAATACAGACGACTGAAGGCAGGCTTAATAAGGGCAGAGCATTCCTGGTGGCCAGAGAATGCAGAATGTCTTGTGCATAGTACTGGAAAGCAGGAGGAGAAAGATGGAGAACGGAATGGAGGCTGGAATCCTACCTTTTTTTTTTTTTTTTGGAACACATTATTCCCTTATGCATTCAGTTGTATTTTCTGGCCATTAGTCTGGCCTGAATTCTGCACTCTCTTCACAACTCTATAAGCAGAGTTCTGCCAGTGCAACCGCGGCACAAGCAGTTTGCACATTCTTCAGTGGGGCATAGCTATTCACCATAGTCTTCTCTTGATACACTAGGATTGTAGAGACAGCCATTGCATGCTCCCTATTGCACCAGGGCATAGTACGCTGGACCCTTGGGAGATGCAGAACACAGTGTAGGTATTTATTGAATTTTTATTCTTCTTTCCTCCCAGAGGGTGACAGAATGTGAGGCAAAAAAGGTTGGAGAGAGAGAGAGAGAGAGAGAGAGAGAGAGAGAGAGAGATCAGGTTGTAAGGGTGATAGTTACCAGTCCTGAAGAAGGGATCTCTGCAGAGTGGCTCAGACAGTGTCTGAGGGTCGGATGGAGGAACAACAGCCTGGGGCACTATGTACTCCATATTGTGTACTATGTCCAATGTACTACAAATGGCTGGGGGTCCATTGACAAAGCTGCAATGGATTTCCCATGGGATTGACAAAGCAGTCAATCCCATGGGAATTGGGATTGACTGAAATGGGTTGATTGCGTTGCTTTGCTCTGGAGTGACAGAACATTGATGGGACTCATGATGATCTCTTAATGTTCGGGTGTATAGGGAAGATCTCCATAGGATAAGATCAAGGGGTGGTCTCTGATTGCTCACTAATCTGCGCAGTTTGTCTTTCGTTGTATTCAGAAATGGAAATAGCATGGCGTGGTGAAAGGATTAGCACAAACCCATCAGTGTTGTTTTTTTTCTGCCTAACCCTCTCTGGGCTTATGACCCTGAACAGGTCTCAGGTCACTTTGAACCTGAAACATGTTCTCCAGTCACAGTGTGATTTTGATCATGTACTCTAGCCATTATAAATTGGATATCTCACAGGAAGGGTGGTAGGGTATGGTAACAACTGGTTCAGATCCTCCATGGAAAAGATGGAGAGTAACTTACACTCACAGAGTTATGCTGTAGTTGGACAATGCTGTCTTGTTTGTGAATGGTGATGTTGCACAACAGAATGTGCATGTGCACTCACATGTGCAGCAGACACCTGTCAGGGTGCAGTAATTATGGAGTTCTGTAGTGGGAGAGGATTGACTTAGATGACCCTCACGATTCCTTCCAACTCTATGATTTTGCATGTTCTGGGTTAGAAAGGGTGGAGAAGTAAATGTCAATGACCAAGTATGAAGAATTTGTGGGTGGGCAGCGATCAAGGCTGAACACGTTACACAAAACCTGTCAAAGTCTATTACCCATAAAAGCAATCAGGCTTATCTCTCTATCTGGCATTTTACTCTGATATTCTTGTTCAGCTATGACGTATCAGTCCAATTTTAGTCAAAGCAAGCAAAAAATTTATTGATTAATTTTTTCATACCAAGCAAACTAGTTACCTAACTACATTAATCAGTCATCTTACTCTAGTGTGTCTGCAAAGCTAAATATTCCATAAAACCCCTTGAACCACAGAATTGTCTTTGAGCACTTCTTGTGCTTGATCCATGTAGCTAATCCTCTCAGGTGTGTATGTGTGTGTGTTTCTATATATGTGTATGGGCTAATTGACACAGCTAGTAGCTGCTCCTCTGTCTTTGCGATCTTCTAATTAAGTCTACTTTTTATGCCATCCTGCACACTAACCTAATATGTCAAGCTAATTAATTTTGGCTGCCATCCAAGATTATTAATAGTTCATCGGGATGGAAGAGCATGAGACTTTTATATCCAATGGACAATTTTAGTCAGAGAATTAGGTTTTTGTGCATTGACAGAAAATCCCACGCTCATCCTGGTTTTGGCCAGTTAGTGGGGAATCATGGCCCACATCTTGTTGATATATAGGATCTCATCCATTGTCTTGGTCTCACACCTGGTTTATGTCTAGCAGAAACAAAAGGAGCCTTTAGTGTGGTCACTGGAAAGCCAAATGGATACTGCCAGTGTTTCTGTTGGGTCTCTTTCACACTTCACAGTTGTAGCACTTTGATGCCACTTTAAATGTCATGGCTCCCTATTATGCAATCCTGGGATCTGTAGTTTTGGGAGATGTTTGAAATTCTTTTCCAGAGAACTGTTAGCTAAGGGGTGGGGGACTTTGAGGTCCCCCAAACAATGCTAGCATTTCCTTAGAGTTTGAGGAATTACAGCTCAAAGGAGTCTTGCAAGAGAAAGGTAATGGCAGGAACTTTTCACTTGTGTATACCAGTACTCACTGTAGAGAGGACTCTAGTTAAAAGTTACACAGGGTATTTTATTTGGAATTACAAGCACACAAGAAACCAGGCACTCTTAAGAACCATACAAGGCTATCGGAAAGTGAGGCAAGAAAGGTTGGATAGAGAAAGATTGGGTGGAAAAGGTGATAGTTAACAGTCCTGGAGCAGGAGCTCAAAGCGGAGTGGCTCAGACAGTGTGTCTGAGGGTAGCAAGAATGAACAGAGGTCTGGGCATCAATATTACAATGAAGTACTACAGTCTGCTGAGGCTGGAGCTTGGGTTTTTAAATCCTATTTCTTGCCCTGAAGGAGGGTGTGTGGACAAAGCAGTTTGGGCTATCCCATGAAACTGACAAGGGAGACTGGAATGGTCTGATTGCCTTAACTCTAGGTGACAAAACATTGATGGGAGTCATGACAGCCTCTTAATGTTTTGATCAGATAGGGTGAATGTAGAAGGTCTCTGTAGGATATGCTCACAGTAGGGTCTCCAATTGTTTCACCTGGACAGTTTCACCTTCTACTGTTTTTGGGAGTGCTCATAGCTTGCAGCTTTAAAAGAATTTCCTAAGCCTATTAGCGTCAGGCTTTCCTGCCTAATCCTCTCTGAACTTATGATCTGATTATGTTTAAGGTCATCCTGACCTGGCAATCTGCTTATAGCCAGTGTGATTTCAAACATACGTTTCAGCCATAAATATGTCCAATTATGAAAACAGCACATCCTGCAGAGTGGGGGTGTATGGTGTGGTATCAGAATTCTGAATAGCTCATGGAACCACAAGCCCCAGGGTTAGATATGATGCAGCCATGATGGTTGGTGATGTCAAAATGCTAGAACTCTGAAGTGTAAAAGAGACTAGTACATCACAGGTTACTTTTATTTCTGATGAGTGTTTAGATACATAAAAAATTCAGCAGCCTGAGGCTTGACACAGAACGCAGGAGAGAGAGAGAGAGATAGTTCTCAAAAAGAGGTGTTTTGTTGCTGACAATGGAAAAAGAAATCTTCATTGCATTTGTTCCTAATCATCTCTAATCATCTTATGGCCACAATGTTAGTCTTAACCCTACTGTCTGTGCTGACTGACTCCCACAATCGCCTTCGGCAAATAACTTAATTTGAAGATGCAGATCTGTGATTGAGGACCCTTTCACAGTACCTCATTGTGATACTATGATTCAACTTTAAATGCTGTGGTTCCATGCTATGGAGTTCTGGAATCTGCAGTATAGGGAGGGGCATTTCGAATTCTCAGCCAGAAGTGCTATTGCCTCCCCAAACTACAAACCCCAGGATTCCATAGGATATTGCTATGGCAATTACAGTGGAACCATAGTGCTATAATTGTGTATCTAAAATGTTCTGCTAAGACTGTCACTTTTCTCCCCCCCACTCCGCCCCCATTTTTGCCTTACAAATAGAAACTAGTGGGCTTTGAAAGCTAACATAATGTATTTTGGCCTAATAAAGATATCATAGAGACCCAGTGTGGTGTAATAGCTTGAGGGATGGACTATGATAATGGAAACCAGGGTTCAGTTCCCTGCTTGGTTGTGGACACCCATTGGATGACTTTGGTGGCTGTCATACACTCTCAGCCTCAGAAAACCCCTTGATAGATTGTCCTTAAGGTCACCATAAGTTGGAAATGACTTGAAGGCACACAACAGCAACAACAAAGATACCACAACAATGTGTGCTTTGAAATTCAGGAATCTGATATTGGATATAAAAGTGGTGGAGAACCAGTTCCTTTATGAGAACAGGTAATGGGGCTGAAGTTCAGATGTTCCTCACTCAGGGTATAGACTAGCAAATTATAATGTCTGCCTTTGATCTAGGGCAAGCATTATAGTTCCTCAAACCATCTTAATTGATTAATTAATTAATTCCCTAATTTTCTTCTAATGTGGGCCTTATATTGGTTTACTGTATCATCTCCATCCTGGATTGTCATCTGAACTAAAGAAGAACCTTTTCCTCCCACAATGATCCATTCATTCCCTTCTCAGTCTTGCACTGGCTGTGCAGAACCTTTGGCATCCTAGGAGCTCTAGACTTCTCACAATACAATTGTATGGTATAGCTTTATTATTCCTTTTTTCCCTCTGTGTTTGTGTGTACATGCATGTATTTTAGATTGTATGGCTTTAATAGGACCCACTGTTTTTGGTTGTTTTACTTCTAAAGCACCATGTGCATAGATGGCACTATATAAATAACAACAGCAACCTTACACAACTGGCAAGGTTAGCTAGGAGCAGTCCTGGCTGCTGGCATCCATGTCACTGAGGCAGTGAATCTACTCTGGGTTTCTAATTCCAATTTCAAAGGAGCTGTCTGAGGTCCCATACACCACTATTGCCAGGTAGCATCACTATGACTGACCAATAATGGCTTTAGTCTCCCCCTGTATTAGTATATGTGCTGCCCTTGCAACTTGTCAATATCTTTCCTGAACTGTGGTGCCCAGAACTGGGCATAGTATTCCAGGTGGGGTCTGACCAAAGCAGAATAGAGTGGTACTATCGCTACCCTTGACCTAGACCAATGAAATTAACAGAGGCCATTTCTGCACTAGCCTGTTGCAGTGCTATTATTCCACTTTCAACATCCGATGGAATCCTGGGGTTTGCAGTTTAGGGAGGGGCCAGTGGAATAATAGCACTATAACAGGCTAGTACGGAAATGGCCTCTGTTAATTTCATTGGTCTAGGTGGAATAATAGCACTGTAACAGGCTAGTACGGAAATGGCCAGAAAAATCACATCACCCTTACATTCCATCAGCTATCATGGCATCAACCCATTTAAAGCCAAAACAACTATTTGGATTGCTGGTCTGGCAACCTTGTTAGGGACTCCCAAGTGTCAACATATCCAATTTGGGTACATGTCACCTTCATGTTGCTTCTCTGACTGACAGTTGTCAGCCTAATTAACGTTCTGCTGCTCTAGCGGAGCCCCTGTTGTTAACACTCACAAGGTCAGCTTCCCCCTCACTGGTTTCTTCAGGGCATTCTTACCTTGACCTCACAGACTTCCCAGTTCACTGTTGTTTACTTCCAGCTCCATAATAGATGAGCCTCTTAGAAAAATACTGTATCGATGCTGAATAAACCCTAGCAAGAAACAATAGCAGCAAAAACAACAAGTCTATCCTGGATCCTGTTATGATGTAATATTTAAGCCAAGGGCAAAAGAGCAACCCACCGTTACTCAGCTTCATGAAGAGTTTTTGTGACAGGAATTAAACATGTAGCATTAGGCAAAACTGGAGTTATGCAAGGAAGAAATGTCAGCAGCTGTAGTTTTGCAGCAATGCCAGGAAATGATCTGCAACTGTATTATTCTCTCTCTCTCTCTCTCTCTCTCTCTCTCTGCGCAAGATTTTAATTGGTAGGATTTTTATATTAATAAAAAATTTGGCTTGTATTAAAGCAGAGGTGCACAAAATGCAGCCTGTGGGGTGTATGTGCCCCCAGACTCATTTTCATTGCCCACAGGAGTCAATATTTTTGGCAAACATTTTTTTTTTTCCAAAATTTTTTGTTGTTGTTCCAATATGGTTCTAAATGCACTCTTCAGACTGAGGCGGGCATTTCCACCATGTTTGGGGGCCCCTTGGTGCTGCCAGAGTCAAAAACAAATTTTGCAAAATTTTTCAAACCCCCCCCAATGCACCAAAATGTCATTTGGGGGGTGTGGGGTGCATTTCCACGACATTTTGTGGGCCACTCTAGGCCAATTGAGGACTCTTGGGAAATGCCCCAACACTCCAAAGAGGCATTTGGGGGCAATTTTTTTTCATCAGTGCAGATCCAGCCCTCTAAGATCCAAATTTATTTTCAACTAACTATAGTTTATTGTTGTATGTGAATCTGGAGCTGAGACTAATGTTAACTATGGCTTATCCAAAAAAGCATTAACCATAATCTGATATTCTCTCCAGGATCCTAGAACTGTTTTTTTAAGCTGGGGGAAAGTCCTCAATTTTGGCAGACAGGTTGCTATTAATTTTCCATACTGGCAAGTACTTGCAGGGGGAGGGCAAATTAATTCTCCCATTCATTACACTGGGAATGACCAACTGCAAGAGATATACTGTATGAATTTTAAAAAGTGTTAAAGACCTATCTCTTCTGGTAGGCCTACCCAGCTACGTTTAAACTATGAATTTTAAACTGGTATATTCTTAAGTGAGAGGTTATTAATGTGTAGTGGTTGCGTTTTAATCTAGATTTATGTGTTTAAATGGTTTCATGTGTTTTTAGTTGTCTACTGTATTTTAATCTATGTTGCATCCTGCCTTGAGCCTTGGGGAGAAGTGAGTAAGGAATTAACAACAAGAACAACAACAATAATATTCCAGTCACCTTTCAATATCAAGACTCTTTCAAATTCAGTGTATATTTAGAAGTGCCCTCCATGTGTCCAGCATAGCTCGTTCCCAAGTAAGTTTGCACAGGACAGATTGCAGGCAGCTTGTATTATACTTGGAAGGACTCAGTGGCCCTTTCTGCATGACAACGTTCTTCTGTGTTGTGGCGCTGCAAATCTGGGTCTGGAAGGGAGCGAATCAGCAATGCTCTCCTCTGCACCTGCTTTCCCCTTCTAGAAGGGAGTGGGATAGCCCCATCCCCTCCTTCCGCAGCGCAGCTGGGCACTTGCCATTGCTGCGCTGGGGCAGGAAGCACCACAAATGCATGGCTACGGCTTTCACATGATGGTAAGTATAGGAGCACTGCTCGATGGGAGATGTAAAATGGATTTTATCTGTTTTTCAAATACCGCGCGAGTGTGATGCTTCGCCACAGGTTGGCAGGGGGCAGCGACAACATTGTGCAGAAGCACAACTTGCCAACTGCTGCCATCCCATGGTAGAAGTGGCTCAGCGTCGTCATGCAGTAAGGGCCAGTGATTATCACTATCTTAGACCTTTTCCTCAGTTTACCTTTTTGCGGAGCTGGGGTGCGGGGATTGTGCGAGCAGCCTCTTGTGAGAGACTGCTTCAGCTGCTCCAGGCTGCTTCAGCTCCGCAGCCTGCTCATGAGCAGTTAGCGTGAGAGCCTCTCCTCTTCCTTCTGCTGAGGCAGGAAGTGCAAGTGCCGTGGCTCCAGAGCTCCGCACGCATGGTAAATGTGTGCGGGGCCCCAGAGTGATGTGCGATCACACACCATTTTCATCTCAAAGCCAAAAATGAAATAGTGCACAATCGGTGCCTGCCAGCCCCTGGAGCATTGCACGATTGCGAGTGTGTCATGCAGACCTCTCCTCACAATCGCGCGATGCTCCAGGGGCCCTTTCGCATGGCAAATACCATGTGAAAAGGGTCTTAATACTTCTGGGTGCTTGATCATTGGTACACTTCTGATTGATAATACCAGAGGAGGTTCAAACATATAGGAGTTCTGGTAGTCCAATTTTGTCAGACCATTTCAGAAGGGTTTAGCCCGCTGCACAGTCTTGTTGTAGCTGGTGCCCCCTTGCTTGTCTTTTCTGGGGTCAGTGGTTGCTTTTTCAGATAAATCATAGAATCATAGAAATGTAGAGGTGGAAGAGACCACAGTCCAACCCCCTGCCATGCAGGAACACCCTCAAAGCACTCCTGACAGATGGCCATCTAGACTCTGCTTAAAAACCTCCAAAGAAGGAGACTCCACTACACCCCAAGGTAGCAGATTCCACTGCCGGACAGCCCTGACCATCAGTAAGTTCTTCCTGAGGTTCAGGTGGAATCTCCTTTCCTGCAGCTTGAATCCATTGCTCCTTGTCCTGGTCTCTGGAGCAGCAGAAAACAAGCCCACTCCCTCCTCTACATGGCATCCCTTCAAATATTTAAACACGGATATCATGTCCCCTCTTAACCTTCTCTTCTGCACACTAAACATCCTCAGCTCTCTAAGTCTATCCTCATAGGCCATGGCTTCCAGGCCTCTCACCATTTTGGTCGCCCTCCTCTGGACTTGCTCCAGCTTGTCAATATCCTTCTTGAATTGAGGTGCCCAGAACTGGACACAGTATTCAAGATGAGGTCTAACCAAAGCAGAGTAGAGTGGTACCAGTACCTCCCTCGATCTAGACATTATACTCCTATTGATGCAGCCGAGCATTGCCTTGGCAGCTTTGGACTTCTTAATGGATGAATCTGCCAGTTTCTTTTTTCTCCCACATTTGTATGTATGTGTGTGTGAATATATAAAATCTCAAGTTCTTTCTGTTACGCTTATAAAGAGATTTCTATTTTTTTAAGGTTCTTATTAAATACCCACCCCAAAGACAGCAAATACCTGCACTGTACTATCTTTCAAGGCTTAACTGGTGTGAATGGAAATTAGCACTGTCAGGTGATAAGAGAATGAAACAATAGATGACTCAGTAGAATTTTTGGTAATATAAATGTATTCCCGTCTGATGATAAAGGAGCTTGTGAATGTCACGTTAAAAGTAAGACATCTTACAAATTGGTTAAAATTAGCTAGGTTGATGTTTGCCCAGTTTCTGTGCACATATTTGAAATGCGTAATATCTGAGGTCAATATTATTCTTTTAAAAAACAGATCCATTAAAAGGTTGATTGGACTGGAAAACTAACATTCAGTGATACATGCAATTTCTACCATAATGCTTTTTTTTTTCAGATAGTAATTTTGTTGCAAGCAATAAAGAGATACAGTAAGAAGAAAGCAAATTAAATTATGACTGCAAATATGTACTGTATATCTGAACAAAACTGTAATGCAAGTGGATATGCCCAACATGTATTATTATATTATGTAGGAACTGCTATATATTCCTGTGTGTACAAATAACTATTTGTTCTTTTGACATTGGTAGTGCATTTCTATGTATATTCCTTTATTTACTACATTTACATCTTGCTGTCTCTCCAGTAAGCTCAGGGTGGCATACTTTGTTCTGCTACTCTCCCCCTTATTTTCACAACAACTCTGCGAGGTAGGTCAGGCTGATCAATAAGTTTGATAGGCAAGTGGGAACTTGAACCTGATTCTCCCAAACTCCAATCTTAATTCCCAAACTACTACACCACATTGGATTGGATGATATAGGTTGTGTCATGCCCTGCTTCCAGGACCTGGAAATAGATTCTAACTCAGAGACTGAAGCAGGGGCATAGAATCATAGAATTATAGAAATGTAGGGTTCGAAGAGACCACACAGGCCATCCAGTCCAACCCCCTGCCAAGCAGGAACACTCTCAAAGCACTCCTGACAGATGGCTGTCTAGCCTCTGCTTAAAAACCTCCAAGGAAGGAGACTCCACTACACTCCGAGGCAGCAGATTCCACTGCTGGACAGCCCTGACCGTCAAGAAGTTCTTCCTGAGTTTCAGGTGGAATCTCCTTTTCTGCAGCTTGAATCCATTTCTCCTTGTCCTGGTCTCTGGAGCAGCAGAAAACAAGCCCTCTCCTTCCTCTACATGGCATCCCTTCAAATATTTAAACATGGCTATCATGTCCCCTCTTAACCTTCTCTTCTGCAGACTACCCAGCTCTCTAAGTCTATCCTCATAGGGCATAGCTTCCAGGCCTCTCACCATTTTGGTCGCCCTCCTCTGGACTTGCTCCAGCTCGACCATGTCCTTCTTGAATTGGGGTGCCCAGAACTGGACACAGTATTCAAGATGGGGTCTAACCAAAGCAGAGTAGAGTAGTACCAGTACCTCCCTCAATCTAGACACCTGGACCTATGGATGAACTGAAGGAGGTTACAGAGCCACAAGCCTCAGATACAGACCAGAGTGCAGTGTCACTGCTGGCAGAGAGCCCTGCCCCTTTGGATACAGAAGACAACTTATCCACACCTACCTTTGCCGAGTGGAGACAACAAAGGGAGAGCTTGAGGAGGTCCTAGACCCTGACTTGGATACTGTTGAACTCTGTTTGTGATTATGACTTTTTGCTTACTCAGTAAAGTAACTGCTGGACCTTAAGGGCTCTGTTTCATTGCTTGCTAGTTTGCCTGTGTTGTATCTTTGCTATCAGCTGTGCAGCCACAAGCTTTTGGCTGGTTGCCCAGACTGAGACAGGACAGGCTGGTAGATCATCTTTGCAGTCATCTTGTTTGCCCAATCTGTGACATAATCTTACATCTGTGCATTGCCTGAACTAATACTCATATGTTTAGAATAGGGCCCTTTCTGCAGGACATCGTTGTCCTGCATTGGGGACGGGAGAAGGACGGGTCTTGGATGACGCTTATGCAAAACATTGTCCATGTGCTGTCATTCTTCCATCCCCAGGTGGTGCAAGCATGCCACAAATCATTGACAGGTTCTTCCTGTCAATGACTGGCGATTGTGCTGCCTTCCTGCCACTCTCCCACATTTACCTGAGCTGCGGAGGGTCAGAAAACATGATGGCCACGCTTCCTGCCCCAGTGTAGCCTGGAACAGTGCCTGGCTGTGCTATGGAAAGAAGAGGTGTGGCCATCGTGCCTCCTCCATTCCTGCAGGCAGCTGGTGCGGAGGGGAACACTTCTGTCACACTCTCCTCCTGGGAGAGGCTGTACCAGGATCTCTGCAGGATGCTGCCAGGACCTGGTAACGTGTGGAAAGGGCCTTGGGATGGAAAGAATCGGCAGATCTGTATTTGACCTGTTACATTATTTATCTCACTATATACTCAATTGCATAGCTGAGGTGCTAAGAAATTCAGAAATTACTGAATTGTGAAGATGCATGATGGGACATTGGCTAGAGTAAATGATATACATTGGTGCCCAGTGCTCATCAGAACTGATGGAATATACCTTGGTCCTGTTGTACATCAGTCCTATTGTACATTGGGCACCAACGTGCATTGGCCCATGATGCACCAGTCCATTATGCACAGGTGCCAGCTCTGCTACACAGTAACATAACAGGAGCCCTCTACTGCATATGGATGTTATACAACTGTACAATTCTAATTCCTGTAGGTCTAAGTCTACTTATGACTATGTGACACCCCAACAGGATTCCAGCCATTATTTGCAATTATTTGTTACTAGGTCAAAAAATAGGTCTCCTAGCAGTCTGGAAGCCCAACTGGAAGCCTGTGCCTGTGTTATGTCTCTGTAAGTGAACTTACATGTGTGGGAATAGAATTGGGCAGTTGGGTAATGTCTGTATCTAGTAAAGGGCTGCTGTCACATTGCTATGCAGCAGAGGTAGCAAAGTGACTGATGCACATTGTGCACCAATATGCATTATGTGCCAATGCACATTGATCTAATGTGCACCAGCCACTCTTGCTGCTGTTGCAATACGGATCTTTGCAATTCACTAACGGGGTTTCTTAGTTCCTCTGCTGTTTAATTCATTATATGTAAAGTCATGTTAAGCAAAAGGTGAAAACAGGGTTTTAGCACCTGTCAGGAAGAATAACAGATTGATAAGAATTTTGTACAATTTTCTCTTGGTATTCAGCGTATTCTTGCACAAACCCCCTGCTTCCTGAAACCACTGGCCAGTTATGACCTGGCAAGCTGGATGTATGACCTTGTAACTTGTTCATATTTACATGTATATTTATTTATTTATTTATTTGACACCACTGTTGTTGTGTGCCTTCAAGTCATTTCCACTGTATGGTGACCATGAGGCAAACCTATCATGGGGTTTTCCCTGCAAGATTTGTTCATAGGGAATTTGTCTTTGTCCTCCTCTGAGGCTGAGAGGGTGTGACTTGCCCAGGACCAGCCAGTGGGTCTCCATGGCTAAGCAGGGATTTAGACCCTGGTATCCAGAGTCATCGTTCAATATTCAAACCACTACACCATGTTGGCTCCCTATGGAACCATTGCATGACCACAAATATCCCTGACAACCACCTTAAAAGCCAGACAGCTGCACTGAGTGAAGTGAACTGCAGTGTGATCAGGCGCTATGACAGAATCCCACAAGGTCCCTGCTTCGACTCAGTATACATATAAAATAGGGACAGGCAACTTCTTTACGTCTGTGAGCTGCATACACGTCCCTAGTCCTAGGAAGGGCATTTCTCTCCATGCTACCCCATCTCATCTTTTTTTTTAAAAAAAGTATTTATCTACGACTGAAATGCCTCCCTCAGACTCTTTTGCCACATCTGGGAAAAGGGATGAAGTGTTACAGGATCAGGACAAAGCTAAACAGGAAGTGACTGGAAATCATTTCAGATTTTGGAACACTGCCCTGCCTAAAAGAGGCCAGATCCCTAACATGTGACAGAATTCCTCCCGTGGCCACTAGAGCATGGAGTATTGGGGCTATATGTGGCCTCTAAGCCACACTATACCCTCTTTTCATCTAAACCTGGGGTGGGCAACTTCAGGAGGCAAAGGATCTGTGTGAGCCTTCCTTCAGACCTTGAAGAGCTACGCCCCCAACCATGCACCTGAAAAGAAAATTCAAATTTTTGCCTCCAATGCCTGTTCATCAGCCAAAGAGACTTTTTTTTTAGCAACAGAAAGTCACTAAAATTCACTTCCTGTTGGGGGGCATTTGGGGCAACTTTTTTTTCTTTAAAAATTGATCATGTTTGTGCCCCCCCCCAACTGTTTCAGGTCCAAAGAGACTTTTTTTAGTAACATGAAGTAACCAGAAGTCAATTCCTGTTGGGAGAGGTTGGGGGCAATTTTTATTATCCCCCCCCAGTTTTTTTAAATCATGTTTTTGGCCCCTGAGCCAGTTTAAGCCCAGAGAGAGTTTATTCTAGCGATACAAGGAACCCAGAAGTCACTTCTTGTTGGGGGGCAGTTGGGACAATTTTATTTCCAATTTTTGACTCTGAGAAGTGCTGAAATGGTGCTAGGACCTTCACTTTGCCTACCCTGATCTAAACCATCTGCCCCACTGCTGATCTATGGCCCTTTCCCCTGATGACTGGTTTGTAGCTTTGGACCTTGCTTTGGAATATTGACCATGGCACACTTGGATTTGAAATAACTTGCCAAATCTTTTTGTCTGGTCTAGTTTATTTGAAATACATCTTGTAGTTCCTTTTAGCATTGTCTCAAAATTAAGACTGGGAGATGTTAGCTTACGGAGGGGAGCGGATGAACGAAGGACTGAAATGTTTTGCAGGAACTCTTCCAGTGAGTATGTTTACTCTGAGTCTTCATTCAGTAGTGATTAGCCATGCATTATTCATAGGTTCATGGAATATTTATGAAAAGATTAATGCGATATTTTGAAAAAGAAAATGGTTTTTTTTAAAAAAAATCCTCCCAGCATTATCAAATGGTAATTTGTACGTCAGCACTATCTTGTTAGAAAAGAGCCAGCGTGCCTCTCCGAACACAATGTGGTTTTTAACAAGCCCCTAATGCATGCTGTTTTTTAATAAACAATCTATAACCTTTGTATCTGGTATATCAAATACAGTTTAGGTTTGTTTGTTTTTTGGTAGAAAACACACACATTATTTCTCATTTACCCACAGACATCCAAGAATTTTACGAAGTGACACTGCTAAACTCCCAGAAAACCTGCCAGCAGAAGATAGAAGAAGCAAACCAGGTTGCTGAGAAATGGGAGAAGACTCAGTCTCTGGTAACAGACCAGGAAAGTCAGCACAAAACCCCAGAGGTATGGTTGGATTAATTAATTAGTGGATCATAAACAAGGAAAGAATGAATTATGGCTCAGGAAATGAAGAAATAGATCCGACTGAGCACTGTTTCTTGGGCTGTCTTGCCAGAGGAATCGTTTGACATGGAGAAATGTTGGATCGTATCTTTGCACTGGGTGTGGGAAAAAATCTTAAATGTTGTCATCCTCAAAAAGGAAAACAAACAAACCCCATTCCTGTGTGAGAGTGAAAAGACCAGCACTTTTAAAAAAAGTTAACAATAGTAATAGCAAAACTATTGGCTAGAATCCTGTTGCTTAGTTCCAATTAGACAAGGCCCTTTTCCCACTTTAACTGGCATGGTTTCACCCTAAAGAATCCTGGGATTTGCAGTTTAGGGAGGGGAATTTAGACTTCTGGGCCAGAGTGCTTGAGTAGCATCCCCAACTGGAAATCCCAGGATTCCATAGGAGTAATCCCATGGCAGTTAAAGTAGAATCGAAATGCGATAGTTGTGTAGCATGAAAGGCCCCTAAATCCACTGAATCCATTGTTGAATGGTGAGTCAACACATAAGTAAATGCTTTTCATTCAATAGCTCTAACAATAGGATTCAAGCTGCTGAATTTTGCATTTTTAAAGTCATGGTTGCTTGCTATTGGCAAATATACCCAAAAGTATGGTCAAAAAGCCATTGAAAAATGTGTAGAAATTCTCACAAACCTTTAGAAAATTGTCATGCTCATTCTCATGTTTTCTGTGCAGAAGGTTCTTGGCCAACTTTCAACCAGCACCCTAAGATTAAAACAGATATAGCCAGAACTCTACATCAGGTTTTATAATCCCCCCTTTTATTGGGGGAGATGCAACTTGTTTTTAATGTAGATTCATTCTTGGAGACTTCCTGAAGGAGAAAGTATCACCTTTTGCAAATGAAGAGGGTCTAGAGAAATTGTCAGGATGTGTTAGCTGGATATGTATTAGTATATGTAGTATAATAGATCTGCTAGCTTAGATATTACTATAGACTGCTAAAGCGCAACCAAGACCATTTCCGCACTACACTGTTTTAGTGCTGTTATTCCACTTTCAACATTCTATGGAATTCTAGGGTTTGTAGTTTACAGAGGCCAAAGAACTCTCTGGCTGGGAAGTCTAAATGGCCCTCCCTAGACTGCAAACCCCAGAATTCCGTAGAATGTTGAAAGTGGAATAATAGCACTATAGCAGTGTAGTGCGAAAATGGCCCAAGTATCAGTTACCAATTGCTGATTGCAACAATGTATCTGGTTGAAACTTAGGAAGGTATTCCAGAGCACCAAAGGGTTACCGTAATTACTTTATTGTTCATTGCTACATTGTATCCAGGCAAGGAGGAGAAGATCAGAGGGGGAATTTGAAAGTATCAGAAAGGTGTTACGGGAACTGGCAATGCTCAAGATAAGAATATAGTAACTTGTTCATGCTTCAAGGATAAAAGATATGAAAACAACAGAGAGTCTGAGAAAATGCCTAGCTGGTGAGATTTATGACTTTCACCAGACACTGCTATGCATGGCTAAATTTGTAGGATGAGGTATAAAATCTCTAGCCATCGAATGTGCAATAGTCTCAGCAACATCCCAGGAAGGTTGCTTTGTTGTTTGCCTTGCTATAAGTAAGCACTGTTGTTTTAACTATGAGTGAAGTTTGTGAAGTGCAAGTTATCCAAGACATGATAGGGGACTGATATAGCCCATGGGCCAGAAGATTCTTCTGCTACTGAAAAGCCCCCATCAGTCAAATAATCCTGAGTTAGATGAACCAATGGGATGTGTCTAGAAGAAGATGGCCAAGATAATGAGGAGGCTATATTCTGAGAGTTGTGAGGAATAGTTGAAGAAATTGGAAATATTTAGCTTAGTCTGGAGATTTGATAAAGAAAAGATATGGCAACCATCTTGAAATATCTGAAAGGCTGTCAAACAAAGGGTGGAGGAAATCCATTTCCTGTTGCTCCAGCAACCTTCTCCAACCTGGGGTTCTTCAGATGTTTGGGAATCCAGCCACTCCCCACCCCCAGCATGGCCAATTTTTAATAGTAGTGGAAAATGTAGTTCAAAATATCTGGAGGGTGACAAACAGGTGAAGTTCATGTAGGACACTAACCAAGAATTTAAAATGTCAAGAAAGGGGGTTTCAACTGCATGTTAGGAAGAATGTTTTGACAATACAAGGTACCTGACAATGGAACAGATTGCTTTGTGAAGAGGTGGACTGACCTCCATTACAGGTTTCTAAAAGACACTAGATGTTTATTTTCTGAGAACACTGTAACTATGAATTTCTTTCATTAGCAGGGGTTGGATTAGGTAACCTTGAGTTCCATTCCAGCCAGATATTCTATAATTCAGTGAAAGGCAGCCCCTTATGTGTCTTACCACACATACAAGGTGATCCAAAATGTACTCTGTGTGTAAAGAATTTGGGTAGGGAGAATCAAGTGATGTTGACCTACCTATGAAATAAGAACAGGTCTGGAGCTCAGTGGTAAAGCGCATGTTTTGTATGTAGAAGGTCCTGGGTTCAGTTGGTGGGACTGGGAAAGATCTCTAGCTGAAACCCTGGAGACCTACCATTGATGTGCATGTGTGTGTGGGCAGCTGAGATCCTACACTGGGCTTGTGTAGTGTAAATCTATAGTCCCACAGTTACACAAGGGTTGGTCTACATCACTACTCTTCTGACAAATGCTGATGCTATGTAACTGATTGTGTGTCTGTCAATATAATTGCTTCGTGTCCCCATGTACAATATGGAATGCACAGTGGCTGTTACTGCAACTCTGGTGAATCAAGATGTACACTAGCAAAAAATTACAAACCATCCAGGACTGCACAGCTTCATAGCTGGAATCTTGTCAGTTCATCCCAACTAGAGTACCCATTCAGTCGATTGTTGAGAGTGATCAGACAACACATAGGTAAATCCAATTGATTCAGTGACTATACTTTGTTGTTGTTGTTTTTGTGTGTCTTCAAGTCATTTCCGGCTTATGGAGACCCTAAAGTGAACCTATCACAGGGTTTTCTTAGCAATATTTGTTCAGTTGTTTGCTTTTGCCTTCCTTTGGGGTTGAGAGAGTGTGACATGCCCAAGGTGTCCCAGTGGGTTTCCATGGCTGAACAGGGATTTGAACTCTGGTCTCCAGCATCATAGTCCCATGTTCAAACCACTGCACTGTGTGGTACTAATAATAAGTTTTATGCCCATATGAAATGGTTATACTTGTCCATCTCCACTTATACAGCCATGAACTGGACATGTCCATTGCATAATGGTCAAAAAAAAGAGAAAGAGATTAATATACTGATAATAGGATTCAGTAATTAGTATTTTTGAAAAGTAGCAGTGGAAGTATTTGAATGAGATTTGTACTTAGAGAAGTGTTTACCTCATATGTCACCAGAAAGTCTACATTGGGAAAGCAGGAAACCATCTTTTAAAATATTTATAGTGTTTGTATTAGTTGTTTTAAAAATTTGCTATGTAAGTGTTTTGTGGGGGTTTTTTTTGGTGTAGTTTATTAATTTGTGTTCTTACTTCGGTTCTGTGTAAAACTGGTTGTTGTTATAATCGGCTATTTTTGTTTAACTGTGCAGTTGTGTAATTTAAATTTTACTTTCAATTAAAAAAGGAAAAGAAAAAAAAATATATCTAAACATCCTCAGCTCTCTAAGTCTATCCTCATAGGGCATGGCTTCCAGGCCTCTCACCATTTTGGTCGTCCTCCTCTGGATTTGCTCCAGCTTGTCAATATCCTTCTTGAATTGGGGTGCCCAGAACTGGACACAGTATTCAAGATGGGGTCTAACCAAAGCAGAGTAGAGTGGTACCAGTACCTCTCTCGATCTAGACACCATACTCCTATTGATGCAGCCAAGAATTGAAGAAGAATCATAGAGCTGGAAGAGACCACAAGGACCATTGAGTTGAAGCCCATTCTGCCACGGAGGAATACGCCATGAAAGCATTCCTGACAGATGGCCATCCTGCCTCCGTTTAAAAATCTCCAAAGCAGGGGACTGCACCATACTCTTAGGCAGCCTATTCCACTGTTGTATTTCACTCCTCCTCCTCTCTGAAACAGGTTATACCCCTCTATTGCTACATTCCACTCATCCCACCAGGTTTCAGTAATGCCCATTATATCGTATTTGATTTGCTGTGTTACAAGTTTAACTTCATCTGTTACTATGGTTCAGACCTACCCGGTGATAGCACTAGATATCTCCTTTTTGATATCAAGTCATTTGACCTTTCTCTGCCACCCCACCCACGTGTTTGCGAGGCCGCCGGACAGGCACGTACACAGGCATGGCCAGTAAGTGTTGGGCATTCCAACTCCCACATAGGCAGGCAGATTAACTCCACTTGGTTGCTCCAGGGACCTCTCTGGCAGACACCCATTGCTTAAGCGCGACTCTACACAAAGACGTTCGGCCTCGAGCCGATGCCCTTACAATTCCAAGCCATTTGCATACTGGCTACACTATTGTCAAACCTGCGCTAAGCCGATTGTGTAAAACTTGACCTTTCCCAAAGCTTTGTCCCACTTCAAACTTGCATTGTTCTCACCGATCATGGCATGGCCTGTAGGCACAATCCACCCTATAAAAACTCCCCGATTCCAAGCCCACCTCGGATCGCTCCTGAATTCCATCCAGCCTTGCTGCCACTTTGTCCAGAGAGCTCCCCTTGGCCTCCATGCTGAGTTTCTTCCCAACCATCTCCTGCTTCTCCAGGACTACACGAAAATGTGTCATATCACCCATTGCCCCTGAAAACTCTTATTTCCAATTCCCAGTTAGCTGCGTGCTTGTGTTGTCTTATTTGTTGTTTGTCTTTAATAAAGATATCATTTTTACTGTTTTAAAATCTGTCTGACAGCTCTTCTGACCTGACCCCACAGACGTTGGGTTGCAAGATCCCTGCTAAGTTACCCTGCCTCTTGCTAGCTTAAGAGAGTGCTCAAGTTAATTTCCCCATCTTGTGTTTTGCTTGGTTATTTGGGCGCCCCTCCTGGGACCCCCAGAGAAACAGGGTAACATATCCTTTTTATTTTCCATGTTCTATGCATTCGTGTAGAAGCTTCTGAGAGCATGGGTGAGTCTCCCAGCTACTTATTTAAGTTTTTTTCCCCTCCCACTGCTGGGTTCTTGTACCACATGCCTGGTTCCCTCCATAATGTTCAGGCTATAATCTCCAGCACTTGATTGACTCCTGCTCTCAAGAATACTGTCTCCCTCAACCCAATTCAATTTCTATCTGATTTTTCCATCATCCCCCCTCTCCAAACTCAATACTTGTCCTCTTTCAATCTATCTCCCCCTCACAGATTTTAAACAAATCTGAGTCACAATTCTCCATTGCTGGTCTATCATGTAACATAAGCTTATTCAGAAAGAAGTTTCTTTAGCTCCAATAAAAATTCCTGAGGTTTTGTGAGTGTTCAGGAGATCAGGGAAGTGGTGGAGGAGAAAGAACATATTCTTTCATTTCTTCCTTTCTCTGTGAAACGAGAATATAATGAAAATGGTCACAGAAATGAGAAAATCAAGCTTCCCCTAATGCAGTTGTTATTATAAATTAACATATAACTTCTTCACCTTGATAAAGCAAAAAACATTAATGGAAAACAATTTGTTGGGCATGAGACGTAATCTTTTCTCCTCAGAGTGGGCTTCTCTGCTGGTCTGTATGCTTTTATTAAGAGACTCCACACTTCATTCTGTTTTTTAACCTCTCCTTCCATTAGCCTGAGTTCTGAAGCTACATATTTTTAGCCAGTAATGTTCTCCCCCTTTGTTATTCAAAAAGAAAATTGAGGTGAAAAAAAAAACTTGTTGCTGTCACTCTTCAGTATGAGGTTGGAAACTGCAGCCCTGACTGTGCTTGTGTTACAACACAAATAGACTATTAATTCTGCAGTAACTCCTTGCTCAGATACATCATTTATGGAAGGTTTTTGCATCACATTGAAAGGGAATCTACTATGGTAGCAGTTATTAAACCAGGTCCATAATTAACTCTTCCACAGAATCCCTATTCAAGCGTCAGAGACTAAACACACTAATCCCATTCCCTCCTCATATATCCTCTACAGATTCATAGAGTCATAGAGTTGGAAGAGACCACAAGGGTCATCCAGTCCAACCCCCTGCCATGCAGGAATGCGCAATTAATGCACACCCTGTAGATGACCATCCATCTTCTGTTTAAAAACCTCCAAAGAAAGAGATCATCACACCCTGAGGCAGCATATTCCACAGTTGAACAGCTCTTACCATCAGGAAATTTTTCCTAATGTTTAGGTGGAATCTCTTTTCCTGTAGCTTGAGGCCGTTGTTCCATGTCCTGGTCTCTGGAGCAGCAGAAAACAAGCTTGCTCCATCTTCCATATGGGCTTCTTTCAAGTATTGAAACATGGTATAACCTCTTCTTCCTCAACCTAAACATATGCAACTCCCTAAGCCATTGCTCATAGGATACAGTTTCCAGGCTTTTGAGCATTTTTTCAATGATTTTTCACATTTGGGGGACTTTTCCTAAAAAAAATAAATAAAAAAAATAATCTGTTCAAAAGAATGGTGAGATTCTGCCTTGAGCAGGGGGTTGGACTTGATGGCCTGTGATGGCCACTTCCAGCTCCATGATTCTACCAAAAAAATAAAAAAAAATAAAATAAAAAAAAAATAGAGAGAGACTTTGGTGTTGAACTCATTGGCTGCGATCCTGGCTCAAAGGCTATGATGTGTAGCTTTATGATGAAGGAGTTATGTCACTCACACAATTAGTGAATTGCAATGATGCACAGTGAGGTGGGGGCAAGATATCTAATTATCTTGGCAACACTTGGTGTATTGGGATATGTGGCAAATCAGGACATGTTGTCCATCAGAAGATGTTGTGCATCCAGACACATTGTGCATTGGGGAACAGTGCACAACAACCATTCTGCTGGCTTCAGTTGTGCAAAGATGCTGATGGCTTAGATACATCTCCCTCCCCTCCTGAGAGTATGAACATTGTACAATGGTGCAATTTAATGTCACACAATCATAAGATCATTCATGATGATGTAACTTCTCAACAGAAAACAGTGGCTTTTGTGTAAAATCCATAATTTCTTCACAAACATTTTTTTTGGAAAAAAGGTTTCCCAAAAGTATCCCAAGATGTGAAAAATCTCATTGCCATTTAATGATGGACTGTCTGGATGTGTTGAGCTGACAAAATTTGTGAATATTCTTTATGAATATTCTTTGGCCATTTCCACACCAGACTGCTATAGGCTATTATTCCACTTTCAATGTCCTATGGAATCCTGGGGTTTGCAGTTTAGGGAGGGGCACTGAGAATCCTCAGCCAGAGAGCTCTTTGGCCTCAATAAACTACAAACCCCGGAATTCCAGAGGATGTTGAAAGTAGAATAATAGCACTAAAAAAAAATGCCTCCTCTAAGTGCAGAGGCTCCCCACAGGATCTAGAATACTGATTGTCTAGGGATCCAGATCTTGTAGAGAGTCTCTGTGCATAGAGGACCTTTCCTCTTGAGAAAGTTAAGGTAGTGCTAGAAACGTGCAAAGAGGGGAAGGACTACCCTGCTCCCTTTGTTGCATATTTAATCTATAATACCTGAATACAGAATACAGTATATATTTGTTGACCTCATGTATAAGTTGAGGACAGGCTTGGGATCCAAAATTATGGATTTAGACGTGACCTGTGGATACGTTGAGGGTCATTCCACAGAGAGGGGAAAGCACTAGTGCCGTCTAGGGGGACAGCTACCCCACTGCCACCCCCACCTCACTGACACCGCCACCATTTTCCACCCAGTTATTCCAAAAGGCCTTTTGCAGCTCTACTCAGATAAGGGTGTGATTCTTCTTTTGATAAAAGTTAAAGTACAGTATTAACTCTTATCAGTATCATCCGTCTTTATAGCAGTTCACAAACCATAAGACACATCAGTATCGTTAAAATACATATACATTTAAAATACATTTACATCATTAAAACACATTAAAAAAAAAAACCAAACTGCAATACTTAATAACTCATGGGAATTCTGTTAATACATATTTCTTACAGATTTAAAATGTATGTATAATCTAAGAAGACCCTAACTTAAATTAAGACCATTAGAATTGTGTAAATTGTGTTTATCATGCTCATCATACTCATTCACCTGTAATTAAATAACTATCCTTTCATACCAAACAGGGCCTGGGTTAATATAACGTTTATAGAATTGTTTTGTGGTGTTAGAAGCTGATATAAAAAAAATTGCTACTTAACTTTACTCTTATCAGAAAAGGAACCATTCCTTTCTCTGACTAGAGTGACAAAAGGCGAGAGCTGAGTCCATCTGGGGAGAACCTAAAAGAGGCACTGACCCATTCTACTCTCTCAGTACTCCTTTGAGGAAAAGCACCCCCAAAAAACAAAACCCAACACTGTCACCACTGCCATTTTCCCATCCAGGCATTCAGAAAGGCTGGAAGCGTCACTGTGGTGGAGAGCATCAGTGGGGGAGTCATTGCTTTTTTTTAGATTCTCCTGGGATGGACCTAAGCTCTTGCCTTTCACCACTCTACTCAGAGAAGGGGATGGTTCCTTTTTCTTCTTCTTGTAACAAGAGTTAAGGTACAGTACTTACACTGACCCATGGATAAGTTGACCCAGGTCTTTTTGGATCAATTTTTTGTCTACAATTTCTTGACTTATTTAACAGTACATACAGAAACTTGCTAGAGCAAGGGTGATGGGGAAAGTGCAGCCTTCTGGCTGCTGTCAGACTGCAACTCTCATCAGCCCTAGCCAAGGGTGAGTGATGCTGAGCATTTCAGTCCAGCGATATCTGCATTTTGCCTACCCCCTGATCCAGAGGGATGGTTGAGTGTTTCTTCAACGTGTGCTGATGAGACTATGGCAATTTCTGCACAGGGTGAGGGAATTGCCCCATGCTGCTACTTACCGGATCTTCTGGCGGTTCGGTCTGGTGCGGGGTGAGGAGGGGCAGTGCATGGTTGTCGATCCGCACTGCTCCAGCGTCCAAAATGGTGGCTTCTGGTTGGTTGTGGGTCTCGACCAACCGTTGAAGCTCGCCAGCCTAAAGCCCGCCCTCGGCATTGGTGCGAACCTGCGAATCTGCACAAGGGAGCAGGCTCACAGTGGCGTGCTCCTTGCTTTGGAAAGACCGGAAAAATCAGGTCTTTCAAAAGCATGCTAGAGGACCACTTGGAGTCATTCTGGAGCGGACTGAGGTGCGGATCTACAGTAAGTATCCGAACCCAGTCCGCTCCAAGGTGCAGACGTCTTTCATGGAGGACGCACTGCACCATTTTAAATACCCTGTGTGGAAATGGCCAATGAGACACCACATCTGAGGACAGCATGTTAGCTTCCAACACCTTTTTGTTCTCCTCCCTCTGGCATCTGCCACCTGAGGCATCTATCTCACTCCTCCTAATGGAAGGAGCTGGTGATCCTTTGCCTTTCACACATTTAGCACAGCACTCACTAAAGCAGGCCTTTTTAAAATACGTTAAATACATGCTTCTATTGCCTCTTGTCTTGGGACTGCCTACCCATCCTCCGCACCCCATTATTACAAACATTGCAATTACTCCTTCCTCCTTAGCTCAACTGCCTGCTTGTTAAAAGGCAGCGGTAATAAAACCCTTCATTTAAGAATTCCTCTGCCTTGAATAGTAATCAAACCTCTCGTCTATTTCACATCAACAGCTTGCCTGGAGTACCTGGGGCCATTTAGGGACCCCCTCCCATCTATGCAGATTTGGGAGAGCTGAAATCCTATTTCAGAGCAATTCAAAGAGAGACAGTGTGGTTTAGCTGTTTGTGTTTTGGATTAGAACTCCAGGGGACTAGGGTTTGAATTCCTGCTCAGCCAAGGAAAGCCACTGGGTGACATTGGTCAACTCACATGCTCTCAACTTAAGGGGAAGACAATGTCCAAACCTCTGAAAAATCTTACCTCAAACTCTTGGATGGGTGTTACCAACAGTTAGAGTCAACCTGAAGGCCCGTAATACCACCAGCATTTCCAAAATAAGCAGCTGCTCTGAAAAATTGTTCTTGCCATTTCTAGGCACAATTGAGGCTCAGGTATTCACATGAGCTGTAACCATGACTCAGAGTTTGGAATCTTATCTGTTCCTTATTAGATTACCTAAACAGCAAGTGTTCCCAATGTGTAGCACTGGTGGGACACATCCAGGATACGGGACTTTCATAATCGTTATGAAGAATTTGCTCTCCCCTTGTTGCCCATGTACTTCTGCAAGTATGGATGCAAACCTAAGTTTATTTCATTCTCAAATACAAGAGTGAAGTATTTCAAAATTTTCCTCACTGCTGTGTGAGATTGTGTATGTGTATGAGATTATGTGTGTGTGTGCTGGGCCACCTTTTCCAATTCTTTTCTCATTTTGAAAACGTCATTTGTGCAGGAAACTTTTTTTTTTTTGCTTGAAAAACAACCTTAGGTGCAGAACTCAGTGGCCTAAATCCTGTTGTTAGTCATTGGGTCAATTAAACATCTATGGCCCTTTTCGCATGGCATTTGCCATGTGAAAGGGCCCCTGAGGCGTTGTGCGATTGTGAGGAGCGGTCCACACGATGCACTCGCAATCGTGTGACGCTCCAGGGGCTGGCAGGCGCTGATTGTGCACTATTTCATTTTTGGCTTTGAGCTGAAAATGGTGCACGATCACTCATCGCTTCGGGGCCCCACGTGCACTTACCGTGCGTGCAGAGCTCTGAAGCCGCGACGCTCACGCTTCCTGCCCCTGCACAGCCTGGGAAAATCTCAGGCTGCACTGTGGAAGGAAGAGAGGGGCTCTCACGCTACCTGCTCACCAGCAGGCAGCAGCTGTGGAGCTGAAGCAACAGGGACGCAAGAGCCTCTCACAAGATACTGCTCGTGTAATCCTCGCACCCAACTCTGCAAAAATATAAGCTACGGAAAGGGTCTATATGTTGACCCACCATTCAGCAATGCACTGAATGGGTTTGCTCTAGATGGCACTAACTGGCAGGTTTCAGCAGGCATGTTTCTTAGGTAGTTATGTCACCATAAACTGAGATGCAATCATGTTAAGTTGGTTGTGTCATTGTGCAACGTCCATATTTTCAAGAGGGAAGCAGAGATCAATTGAGAGCATTTAACAAGGGGAGCCACCATTGTACCATGGGCCTTATTGCACCATGTGCCCCATGGCGTCATGGGCATCATCACTATTGAGCAATGCGGCCCCCATTGTGTATTGGGATGTCTCAGACAATGCCCCATTGCACAATCGGGTACTCATTGTTCAATGGGACACTGTCCAGGTCTCCTACTGAAAGGGTTGCATATCATCTTAGAGATGTAGCTATGTAATTGTAAAATTATGCATCGTAACTTCTGATGCAGAATCTTGGGTGTTGTTTTCTTTGCACAAATATTTTTATGTTTATTTTTTAAAAACAAAACAAAACCTGGAAATGCAAATAATGTCACAGCAGTTTACTAGTTTCTCAGTGGGATGCATTGAGTATCCTTTGTATCCCAGGATGTAGCTATGTGGGGCCCTGAATAAGAGTCTGTTCATCCAATGAAATTTCCCTTTAATTTCCAGATTTCTAACATTGCAATAACCTAAGACTTAAAAATTAGAAGTAGAATTTAGATGTCTGAAGAAAACAAGCAGAAAAGATTGCCAAGAAAAGGCAAAGGCAGTGAATAAAAGCATTCTAGGTGTGAATGTTTTTCAGGGTCTCACTCTCTGCAATAAAAATAATAAGAATTCATATTTTGCAAAGGTGTATCTTGACAGATTTCTGACAGAAAGATGAGACAACCTGTGTGTGTGTGTGTGTGTGTGTGTGTGTAACATCTGTGATTCATTCATTGCTGCTTCTTCTTGATGTGTGCCTTCAAGTCGTTCCCAACTTGTGGCAACCCTAAAGTGACCCTATCATGGGGTTATCTCGACAAGATTTGTTCAGGAAGGTTTGCCATTGCCTTTAAGATTTGAGAATGACTTGCCTAAGGTCACTTAGTGTGTTTCCATGGCTCAGCAGGGATTCAAAAACTTGGCCTCCCACAGTCTTGGTCCAAGGCTTCAGACCTCTACACCATGCTGGTTCACGCTCAATACTTTTAACAGCTTGAAAACACAAACATAGGCTCTTAGCCTGGCGTTCTCCTTTAAAAACAACCTGAGATCTTCTCTTGGAGCTATTGTTTAGAAAGTACCTATAAGCTTGATAGGATTTGAGTACTTAGCTTGCTTAAGTCTTTAAAAAAACAAAACAAAACTTAGAGTCATTTGTCTCACTTACACATCTATCACCGCTGATCATTTACTGAATTTAAACTTCCACGCCTGAGGTTTCTGGGCTGTCTACATCTCAAGGACAGAACTCTATACTGAAGATGTATGCCTAAATAATGTGCTGAATTTTTTAGAGCCAGTGTGGTATTGTGATTTGAATGTTGAACTGGGACTCTGGACATGAAAGTTCAGATCCCCACTCAGCCATGGAAAACCAGTGGGTGACTTGAGGCAAGGTGCACTCTCTCAGCCTCAGAGGAAGGCAATGCCAAATCTGCTCTGAATTAATCTTGCCAAGAAAACCCTGTCATAGGTTCCTCTTAGGTCCCCTTAAGTCCAAAATTACTTGAAAACACACAACAACAATAAGGGTCTTCCGATTTACACTGAAGTATCAGTGATCTAAGTCTCTACCCTAAAAGTAGACCCAAATTAAGTGGTACAATGGACCTGGAATAACGGAATGGGGCTACTGGAAGCTGCTTTGGACCCAAATAAATAGATTCATTATTACACTCCGAAGGAGGTATCTTTCACATTGCACAGTTATATGACTTTGATACCACATTAACTGTCATGGCTGTATCCTGCAGGATCTTGGAATGAGCAACAACAACAACAAGGAGCAGAGAATGAGCCACAGATATTACATCCCCCAACACACAATGTAGTTTTCCCAACTATCCTCTGCCTGAAATTTATTTCCTTAATTGTTCAAAGGCAGAAGTAAATCATGTTCACTCATCTGATTTGGTAACCCATTACCAAAGAATTCCTGCTTCATTTTAATCTTTCCAGATCACTAGTCTGTTCGCTATACATAATAATAAATAGCATGAAATGGCTGAAAGGAAATATGTATCACAGTCCTGTTTTTGTATAGATGCTAGACCTGCCTGATTACATTTGTTTTATATGGTATGCTCCCCTTTTTATTTGGACAACGTTATATCAAGATCTAAACAAGGGCAATCTTCATATAAAACAGATTATTCTAGGTGTGTGATATTGATAGGGGCCGTACTAAACATTTGTAATGATCACCACCTCATTAAATCCACATTTATGTCTAGAAATATCTCTAAATTTATGTTCCAGAGTTGCAAATTTCAATGCCATTTCTCTAAATAAGGTTGTAAACAGGGGTCGTTTGGGATGTAACAGTTTTAAACGAACTATTAAAAAGTTACAAGTTAATGGATCTGCTAGTTCTTCTATGATGCTCATTCATTTTTTTAAATAATTTTATTAAGTTTCACAAATAAAAACATCATTTTAAATTGTACTTTTACATGAAATATTTCTGTTCTTCTACTCTGATCTAGTTTTCATTTTCTGAATTTCTATTCACTTATTACATTTAAGCATCACAGTTCTATGTTCATCTTATATGTTTGATCTTGCATTTCCCTCATCCACTCTTATGTTACAGTTATCCCTCTTTTATTTCAACCATAATTCAGACATTTTCACTTGGCAATTCCCAGCAATTACCCATTACAATTTGCCATTCTGCTTTTAATCTGTTCATCCAATTTTTCCTTTAGTCTCTGAGAAACAATATCTGCATTTCTGTTTTTCAATAAACTCCCCCACCATTGTTCAATTGTGGGTATTTGCTGAGATTTCCACATTTTGGCATATTCTATTCGAGCTGTCATTATCATATACAGTATTAATCTCCAATGACTCTTAATACTGGTATTCTCAAGAACATTTGTCATGTTTAACAGATAACATTCAAGTTTTTTTACAAATTGAACCTTCAATATTTCACACATCTTTTTATGTATTTCACTCCAGTATTTCTTTGCCTTGGCACATGACCACCACATATGAAATATTGTTCCCATCTCTTTCTGACATTTCCAACACATTCCCATACGTGTACTGTAAATCTTTTTTAACTTATCTGGTGTCATATACCATCTATGAAACAATTTAAAATAGTTCTCTTTAAGGTTCTGAGCCGTTGTAAACTTCTGTGTCCTTCTCCAGCTCTGCTCCCATTTGTCTAATTGAATTGAATGTCCAATATTCTGCGCCCACAAAATCATTTCAGATTTTACAGTCTCCTCCTGTCTCTCCTGTATTAAAGTTTCTTGATATATATGGGCTAATAAATGAGGTGGATTATCAAAGATCCATTTAATCACTCCTGTCTTTTCTTTTGATTCTATTCCATATGTTTTCAAGTCCATCTGAAATCTCTCATTTAACTGCCTGTACGGAAACCAACTTAATGATAATCCTTCCTGTTCCAATTTTGCTCTTGATTTGATCCTATAAACATTTATCATCGATTTCTCTAATATATCCTTGTATCTCAGCCATTTCTCTGATTCCATCCATCTTCCAAAGAAAGCTTCTTGAGGGGATACTCCATATTTTTCCATATTTATTCCATATTTTCCAAAGCGATTTTCTGATATAGTGATGTGTAAAATCTTTATCAATTTTTGCTTTATCATAAAACATATAGGCATGCCAACCCATCCTCAAGTCCGCTCCTTCCAGTGCAAGCATTCTTGTATCTTGTAAGTCAATCCAATCTTTTAACCATGTGAATGCCGCAGCTTTGTAAGATAATTGAAAGTCTGGTACTCCCATTCCTCCTCGAGATATTTGATCTGTCATAATATTCCATTTAATTCTTGGTTTTTTTCCCTTGCCATATAAATTTAGTCAGGTCTTTCTTCCACTGTATGAAGAGTTTGCTGTTTGTTATTATGGGGAGGTTTTGAAACAAAAAATTCATCTTTGGAAGTATATTCATTTTAATAGCCACTATCCTCCCCATCATTGACAATTTCATGGAAGTCCACCTTTCCAAATCTTTAGTTATCTCTTTCCATTTTTTCTCATAGTTGTTTTGAAATAGCTCATTGTTCCTTTTTGCTACCCAGACACCTAGATATTTTGCTTTTTGTACTTTATTGAATCCAGTTACAAGTGCTAGTTCCTTCTCTTCCTTATCTGTCATGTTTTTCATTCGCAGAACTGTTTTTTCTTTATTTACCTTAAATCCTGAAAATTCTCCAAATCCTTGTATTGTTCCAATCAAGTTTTGTATACTTCTCTTAGGGTCTTCAAGAAACAATACCAAATCATCAGTGAAAGCTTTAAGTTTGTATTGATATTTCTTGATTTGGACTCCTTTTATAACATTGTCTTCTCTTATATTATTTAATATCTCCATTGTCATTATAAATAGCAAGGGGGACAGAGGACATCCCTGTCTTGTCCCTCTGTTCAATTCAATCTGCTTTGTTCTATCTCCATTGATAACCAATCGAGCTCTTTGTCAGTTGTATATTGCTTCAATCCATGAGACAAATTTATCTCCAGCTTGCATTTGCTTCACAACTGTCTTCATAAATGGCCAACTAATCATATCAAAAGCCTTCTCCGCGTCTACAAATATCATGGCCATTTTCTTTTCATTATGCTTTTCGTAATATTCAATTATATTCAGTACTGTTCTTATATTATTTCTTAAGTATCTTTTTGGTATAAAACCATTCTGATCTTCATGAATAAGCTCTGGCAAAATATTTTTAAGTCTCATTGCAAGGATTGAAGCAAAAATCTTATAGTCTATGTTCAAAAGTGAGATTGGTCTATAATTTTTGACATCTGTCAAATCTCTGCCTTCTTTATTCATTTTATAAATGATTTCTTAATTGCAAGTTCTGTAGAGACCTCCTCTGAGCTTTCTTTTGTACTAAAAGGGCAAAGATATAAATTTTCTCAAATAACCACATTATAGGGATCTGGGAATCACTGCAAATTTTGCTGGAAACTGCAATAATCCAAGTCAGGTCTGTGGTTTATCTATTCTGGTATTATCTATAGCTGGGTTTTAGGCCAGGATTTTTCCCAATCCCACTTGAAGATGGTGAGATCGAGCCCAGGAACTTCTGTAGGTAAATCAAGTCACAGAACACTGAGTTATGACTGCCCATCCCACTTAATGGACAATTCTGTTAATTAGTCAATTTCAGGAATATATAATTTATGCATATTTATAGATCAGGGTGAGGAAAATGCGCATACAAACCCCCAGAGCATTTAGGGGATGTGGAAGATATGTTTTGAACCCCATCGACTCCCTCGAAGTAAAAAAAATGCCATTTTTTCTTTTCTCTTTTTCTTTTGCCTTGAAATGCCCAGTTTAAGCCCAGGAGAGACCTTTTCTGAAACATGATGTGAACAGGAAGTGCCTTCCACTCAGTTCCTCTTGTTTAGAGTCATTTCCGCACTACACTGTTATAGTGCTATTACTCCACTTTCAACCTCCTATGGAATCCTGGGATCTGAAGTTTAGGGAGGGGCCTTTAGAATTCTCAACCAGGGAGCTCTTTGGCCTCAGTAAACTGCAAACTCCAGAATTCCATAAGATGTTGAAAGTGGAATAAGAGCACTATAACAATGTAGGCTGGAAATGGCCAAAAAGAGGCTCTTCCAGGTCTAAAATGGCCCAGGGAGGCCACAAAACATGGTAAAAGTGCCCCCATGTCCCAGAGGGGTCATTTGGAGACAAAATGATTTTTTGCGTATGTGTTGGGAAGTGGATATAATCAGAGGTGTAGTCCTCCAAGGTCTCTTGTGAGTCTTGGCCTGCCACAGTTACCCAGCCCTATTATAGATCAAGAAGTGGTGGATTTCCAGCCCCTGGAGCAGATGTGGCCCACAGAGCCTATTCCTCGGAGCCACTGTCCTTCCCCCCATGCAGAAGTTAGTTTTTCAAACTATGGGTCACTTTTAAAGCCCGGTTGCTGCGTTGTTGTTGTTGTTTGGAGTGGGGAGGTTAAAGCTGACAGGAAGAAAATCAACTCATTTGAAACGTGGTGCAGGAGTGGAGTTCTGTAGATACCACGGACTGCCTAAAAGACAAACAAATGCAATAGCAAATCAAGCCTACATTTTACCTAAAAGTCAAAATGATTAAATGCAGGCTATTCTACTTTGGAGAGATTGTGAGACAATATGGAAAAGACAATGATGTTTAGCCAAAATATCCTAAAGACATCAGATTCAGGCCATTTCTGCACTAGACTGTTATAGCGCTATTATTCCACTTTCAACATCCTACGGAATCCTAGAGTTTGCAGTTTCAGGAGGGGCTAAAGCTGATATATATCAGTTACACAATCTGAACCCGCCTGACCTCAACAGATCAGACTTGGCAAAACACTCTTACTTTTGAAAAACAACATACTCCCTAGTGACAGTGTTACATTTTAAGTGTAATGCATAAAGTTCACTTGTGAAGTTTAAAATAGAACTTTTTAAAAGTGATTTGAAAAGCCTTTTGCTTATTTGTGTATTTTAAAATGTGTTTAAAAAACAAATTAAAGAGTAATCAAAAAGGGAGCACACTCCCAAAGAGTTGGTTATGGGTAATAATAAGAGTCAAGGAATCATAGCAAGACACTTTGTAAGTGGTGAGCATCAATAACAGTCTAATTATTTTTTTAAAAGTAAAGAGCAATGAACAGTTACTTTTCGAAAGGAACTACTCTTTGAAACTAATGCTACTTTTTAAAACTAACATTCAAAACTAATGTTACTTACTTTTCACAGCTAATCTTCCATAACTTTCCATATTTGAAGCAGGATTATTAACAGCATCTTTGGCTTTCCCATTAGTGGAATTCAGTCAGGGTTTTAGTTCAGACTTTAAAGATTCTGTCCAAGGTGCTGATCTGATTATAGGGTTGGGATTTATCTTGGATAGTTCCTCTCGAGGTCAAATTAGAATCCAGAACAGATTTTCAGTCCACTGACATGGAACCCACCGGTTGCCACTGCAGGTGATTTATTCCATGCTAAAAGCATTGGCCACAATCCTGCATCATCAGTGTAACTACAATGACAGAACTCTATCATCTTAGTTATGTTCATGATATCATCTCCCAAACCTACCTTTCCAGCCTGTCCAGTGCTCCAAACTGAGCGTTTCTGAGGCACTACAGATTGGGGAGCTTGAAAATATTGTCTGCAGTACTCTCTTGATTGTGGGGCACATTGACAATGAGCAGATGGAGAGATACCCCAGGGACCTCCCATAACTGCTTTTCATAGTGCACATTGTGACCAGAAGAGTGCTGTAGACATCATTTGCCAATGCCCTGATCTGTAGTGCCTCAGAAACTTTTCACTCAGGGTCTTGACAGGCTGGAAAAGTAGGTTTTTGGGGCTCACATATGGTTGGTCCCCACTGTAAATGTGAACCCACACTAGTTATGAGATTGTAAGTTGAACTTACTACTGCTGAAGAGGATGGTAGCCTTTATCTGGACAGTGGCATCTGATGTCTGCTTCTGGCTCCCATGTCAATGGGTCAGTGAATTTTGGCTTGTTTGGTTAACTTTGAATGAGATATCTGAGGGGCTGAACCTATTTGTGGGAGATTATTCAGCACCTTGGATACCTCCTTTTGAGCTTAAACCTGAAGTGGATGCACTACTCCACTGATGTGGAAGTCACCAAATAACACTGAACTAAAATCAATTCATGCTCAGAGTGTTTATCCATTTAAGCAAGCACTGTTCATTCTGACTTCCAGCAGCTCTCAAGTGGGGAGGTTCTTTGTCATTTCTGACCTGAGTCTTTAAAAAAAGAAAAGAAAAAATGGAGATGCTAAGAACTGAACTGAGGACCTTCAGATTACAAAGCATGTGTTCCTCCGCTGAACTGTGGGCCCTTCCTACTCACATTTCTCAGTCTGCTGCTCTAGCTTTTCCTCCACAAAAGATGTTACACAGTGACAGCTGGCATCAGGCTGTCATGCTCTTTCTTCTTTCTGCCCACTCTGCTCCCAGCCTTGCTGGTATGATGAGCCCTCATGTACATAGTACTTTCGATCATTTGCTGCATTTCCAGAAAGTGTGATTGCATTTTAAGGGGGAAAAGAAAAAGAAAAGGAAGAAAGATGGTATGTTCAGGTAAAGAAAAATTCATTGTTGTCCGAATTTTTTGGTGAAGCTAAAAGCTAGCTTCTGGAAGAAATTCCATATACATTTACTGGTGAAGTTTCTCATCATGGGCAAACAGTAGAATTCGGTGGACAGATTTTTCAGTGGGATCATAACAAGAAAGGAATGCCCCACTGCCTGTGTTCTAGTGTGCATCCAGATGTCACCCCACATTGCTGCTGTTTAATTTTTTTTCTATCACTTTTTCGCTAAGTAAAAAAAGAAGAAAAAACAACACCAACCAAACATACAAAACAGCAAAAAATACACTCATGCAAATATCAACAAGCATCCTAACCTACACATGACTAACAAAAACTAACAAGACATAACTAAAAATTGATTCCTGCCCTTGTTGTAAGCAGATCATATTGTTTAAGCATTTATACCTTGCTATTGAATCATTCATTTTATCCAATAGTTATTGGTTGTTGCTAATCAATTATCATTTTAGTTATTTACTTAATTTCTCAAGTTCATAAATCATTGTTAACTTATTCTAGATTAGTTTATATCAATGATGAATCATCAAAAGATAATAATTATCTAAGTAAAAATAACGTTTTAAAACAACAGAGTACATTTTCTAAACCTACTTTTACACTTCTCATGTAGTAATATAAATGTTAAGTTTCAAAACCTGTTATCAACAGATTGCCTTCATTCTGTTTTGAAAAAATTCAAATCAACCACTTCCCTTTAGACAAAAAATCATTTTATGTTCTGCCTTTTATCCTGTGTGTAAGATTGTCCATTTCAACAATTCCCATCAGTCTGTTTATCCATTTGTCCACTGTTCATAATTCTAATTATGTTTCCAATACTTTGCACCCACTAAGCTTGCTACTAACACTATTTAATTTTTTTCTAAAAAAAATATACATTATAATTGCAATCAGAGAGAGTGTAGTACAGTGGGTTCTTGGTATCCACCAGGGATTGGTTCAGGGCCCCCTACAGATCCCCAAAAATATGAATGCTCAAGTCCCTGTTAAAAATGGGACAGGGAAGCAGCAGAGGCAAGGAGCCCTCCAAATGCCTGCTTCCACCTTCAGGCAGCTTCCATGAATGACCAAGCAGGTGCAGCACCACCACCACTCGCCATCTCCCCGTGGAAGCTTCTTGCTGCCCTGTGATTGGTGGTGCCACAGCACTCCTGCATGGCCATTTATGAATGCATAAATAGGAGTGCTTCTGCCACCAATTGCAGGATCGCAAACAGCTTCCCCTGGCACATGGTGAGTGGCAGAGACACTCTGTGGTGGTTTGAATCCATGGATCATGAGCCCACTGATACAATGGGCCCATTGTATGTCTGTGAAAATGTGGAAGCAGCTCTTGGGATGGGAGGAGCAAAGAGATGAAGGAAAACTTTGCCTCTAACATTCACACCACCTTTGCTGAGTTCTGTGTCCCCAGCTCCATGGATCCCAGACTTTGATCCTCCAAGTGCTTTGGACTTCATTTCCCAGAAGCCCTAGCCCACTTAGAAGCAGTCAGGAATTCTGGGAGCTGAAGTCTAAAACATCTGGAGGTCAAAAGTTTGGGAATCACTGTCCTTGCCAGCAAATCTCAGAATCCTGCAGTCAGCATGGGCACTGGTGGTTTAAGTCTGGATCTTAAAGGCACTATCCTAGGTGATGAACCTATTTGCGGGCTAAAGTTCAGGACTTTGGACAGACCTTTTAAAATTTGGAACAAAACCCAAAGTGGACCCCCAGTTTCAATGAGATGGAAGCCACTGTTGACTACTGGACATGACCACTGACCTAGCTGGGATTTCTAGGACTTCAGTCCAAAGAAGTAACTTTTCCTGGGATCCACATTGATGAAAATGATTGATGCATTTCCAGAGATGGGAAAGGCTTGACTTAGATCAATGCCTCTTGGACACTGATAGGACCACAAAAGACTTCAGTAGCCAATCTGGTACATATGCAAGAGGCTCTCTAACAGCATAAGCTTCCCCCCATTTTATATTTGACTCCACTGTCCTAATAATTAGTTCAGACTTGATTTTCTGTGTGGTTTTACTCCAGGGCTGTTTTCTTGTTCATGTCAGTGCCAAGGCGTGGCAGGCAGCCAAGAGCCGGCTAATAGGTCTTTTCACAGATAAGGCAGACAGGCAATAAATCAAAGGGCTTTACTTCAGCAGTAAGTAGGTAAGGCAGCAGTAAATTAAAGAGACTTTTGCAGCAAAGATATCCCTGGCTGTTACTGCACAGCCAGGCAAAACAGCAAACAGAGTCCACGTACCACGGAGCTTGTTCCACAGCCAGTCAGGCAGCATTCCAGGAAGCAAGGCAAAGGCCCTAGAAGCCCAGCAGGCACACCCAGAATGGATGGTTGTCAGCCAACAAAGACCCAAGGCTGGGTGAGTGCTTTTATTAAGCAGGCCCTCACTCAGGTGCTACCTCAGCTGGAGCTTGATTGCTTGGAGTTTCCTATTTAAACGCTCTGACCTTCTGAGAGCACTCTTTTGCTCCCAATGCTGCTGGTAAGTAGGCACCTACTCTTGAATCTCTGGGTCTAAGGCAGCCCCTGGCTCCATTGCTGGGGCTACTGGGGCTAAGGGCTCTGTGTCCAGGGCAGCCTCTGGGGTGGACTGTGCAGCAGGCTCCGTGGCAGCCTCTGGGGTGGGCTCTGCTGGTGCAGCAGGCTTCATGGCTTTGAAGTCCTCTGGTTCAGACTCAGAGCTTGAGTCCTGGAGTGCCAGGGTCCTGACAGTTCAAATGAATTCTAGCCACTGATGCTATCATTGTCCAAGATCGCTGTTGGCATAAACCCCATCCTCTTTAATGGGGCTTGTACTGACCTCAGTGCTTGAAGGATCAACTCACTTGTCTAATCTGCTTTCTTTATTTTAAATTCTATTTTTGAATTAGAAATTTCTCTTGTAGAGCAACAGGCTGAACAATCTGTTCAGTACTGACAGCCACATGGGAAGCACCCCCAACTTTGGGGGAAAGTCATGCTTTTGGCTCTTTTGTACTAAAATTGTGCAATTGTTGCAAAAGACGTGGTTTTGTAAAAAATACACCTGCAATTTAATAGGGAGAATTCCTTGCGTGAATCCTATATGCCATGAACAAAACTCCATGCAAGTTCCTGGCAGTTTCTCTCTGCTTTCATACTATGTAATTTCTAAGAGATTCTTTTTATATAATAGAAGATTATCAGACCCTTCAGCGGGCCTCATCCTCATTGAAAACGGCCTACATCCACATGCAATGAGGGACATGTCATCCTTTTCTCAGGATTGGGGTGGAAGGTGGCTTTGAAGGTTCCAATAAAAACACAGGGCAGAATTCACTAAGACAGTTATAAATGCATAACCGCTATATTTCCATAGCTATGTAGGGCCTGACCCCACCATCCCCACTCCTCTGGAGACAAAGACACAGAATAATGGCTTCAAACTTCAAGAAAGAGATTCCACTTAAACATTAGGAAGAACTTCCTGATGGTAAGAGCAGTTTGACAGTGGAATGCAGTGCCTGTGAAAGTGGTGGAGTCTCCTTGGGAGGTTTTTAAAGAAAGGCTGGATGTCCCTTGTGGTTTCTTCCAACTCTATGAATCTAGTCTTGATGAGAGTACACTGTAAGCAGTTGAGATTGATAGGTGTCTGTTTCACTCTTGCTTGGGAAGCAGCTTACTGATGTTCCCACTCCTCTTCGTGTGAGTAAGCTCTGGCATGAGGGAAAACTGTGACAGGGATGCTTTTCCTGCCTGTTGCAATGGCGATTGTGGGACGTTCCTGGTCCCTGTCTGTCGCCTAAACTAGGAATTACATAGCAATCATGAATATGAACTGGTCATGAATGCATATTTCTAACTTACGCATTTGCAACTATCTTAATGGATTCTGTCCATTAAATAAAATATATATATATATATATATATATATATGTATTAAAATATGAATTAAATCAGATGATTAAAGTGCCACCTAAAAGAATTCAAAACCCTACATGAATCATGGGCATGTTGCTTTGGTGCAACCCTTTCAGATGTAACCACAGCCAGCTCAAGACCTTTCAATATTAGAAGCAAGAACAAGTTGGTACCCACTCCCACTCCATGGGCAAACACTAACCAGAACTGCAGCTGAATTTTTCTTCAGTGCTGGCCTGGGAAAACTTAGTTTATCACATCTGAAGGCAGCAGGCTAATACAGGGGATGCAAGGCAGGTTGTTTGGCATACAACTCTCTCCTTCAACGCTTTCCTGATGCCTCCCAACTTCTGCCACCTGAGAAGAACTACACTCTGCCCAGTGATAGGACTGGTCCTTGATAAGAGGGAATAAGTGTACTGAGGGGTGAACTCTCCTTGCCTCCATTCAGGATTGTCTTGATGTCGATCTATAAAATGTCTTCATTACAAATATTTTGGTTGGAATCCTGCTAGTCAATTGTTGAGTCAACAGTGTAACTCAGCAGCTTAAAATGCAAACACATCAACAGGAGTGAAGCGTCTCAGTCAAGGGAAGCAATTGTTGTTGTATGCCTTCAAGTTGTTTTTGACTCATGGGGACCCTAAGCTGACCTTATCCTGGGATTTTCTGGGTCTGATAGTGTGTGACATGCCCAAGGTCACTCAGTAGGTTTTCATGGTCAAGCAGGGCCATGGGTCATAGTCATTTGTCATCAAACCACTACACCATGATGGCTTTCTAAGGGAAGTAATGGTACCACTCTATTCTGCTTTGGTTGGACCTCACCTGGGGGACTATGTCCAATTCTGGGCACCACAATTCAAGAAGGATATTCTCAAGCTGGGACGTGTGTAGAGCAAGGTGACCAAAATGATAGAAGCCCTGGAAACCATGCCCTTTGAGGAGCAGTTTAGGAAGCTGGATATGTTTACCTGAAGAAGAGAAGGTTAAGAGGTGACATGATAGCTATGTTTAAGTATTTGAAGGAATGTCATATAGAAGATGGGGCAAACTTGTTTTTTGCTGCTCCAAAGACTACGACACAGGGTAATGGCTTCAAAGGTCAGGAAAGAGATTCCACCTAAACATTAGGAAGAACTTCCTGACAAGTAAGAGCAGTTTGACAGTGGAATGCACTGCCTGGGAGAGTGGTGGAGTTTCCTTTGGAGGTTTTTAAAGAAAGTCTGTATGGCTATTTGTCAAAGGGAGTGCTTTGATTGTGTATTCCTGCATGGCAAGGGGTTGGCCTGGTTGGCCCTTGTAGTCTCTTCCAACTTCTAGTCCTGACTAGAGTACATTGTTGACTCCACTGTTGGATGCTGTGTCAAGATGAAGGTAAATTCTATGAATTCAATGGCTCTACTATAGTTGGGAGTGATAACAGGATGGAAGGGTTCATTTATTTTTCTGAGTTTTCTCTTGCATGCATGTATATATTCATGTATTTAGAGTATTTATACCCCACCCTTCAACCAAAAGGCTCCCAGGGTGGCTTACAAATCATTAATTAGTCTTTTGCCTGCCCTGAGGCTTGCAATATAAATAAAACATGCCACACATGGAGAAAGAGATGGCAGTAGGGCAAAGGATTAAGTCTAGCAGATGCTGGCTTCTCCTCTCTCTCTCTCTCTCTCAGAAGGCAGGACAGTGGCAGTTGGAATGGCGAGAGGGGCTTTCACGAGCCACTAGGGCCCAAGCGCAATGAGGGTGCACCTGGCTGATCTCTTTTAATGTTTACAATGTTTTTAAACTTCAGCTTTTTTGGTGAGGGGCAGGGGGAGTCCTGGAGGACATCAACTTCAGCTCAGTTTTGACTATGCAATTTCTCTGTGTCATTTTGAAGACATCAGGTAAATAACCTACTTCACTGGGTGATATCAGCTGGTGTTCTGGCCAGCCCTACCTTTAGACAGAGTTAAGTGACCACCTCAGGCAGCAGTTACTGGGGTCAGCAATGCTACTGGTGCTGGGGTATAGGCCTCTGTTTTTTCCTTTGCCTCAGGCAGAAAAGTGTCCTGTCTGATCTGACGTCTTCTTTTGTGGTAATCAGTTAGAATACCATCTCATGTTGGATGAAATCAAAGAACTTTGTATTATATCCCTTTTTGGTACTCTCATCACCCTGTAAGCTTACCAAAGGGAAAGAATCTCATTTTGCATTCTGAACCAGAGCAGAAGTTTCTTGGAGAAAGGACACTTGATTCATAATAGATCTGAGTAGAACAAGCTGGAGCAATTTGTATTCTGAACCAAGGGAGGACAATCATCAGTGACGTTACTAGTGTGGTGTGGTGACTGGGCTTGTCCTTCACCCACTCTCTTTCACCTTCCTTGAAGTTCTAGAGTTGGTGGAGAATACAAATTGAGCAGCATTTTACCATTTTCCAGTTTTTTTGAGTTAGACTTCTCTGACCTGGTGCCTTCCAGATAGCACAGTCTTAGAGTTGGAAGGGATGACAAAGACTGTGTAGTCCTGCCCCCTGCCATGCAAGAATATACTGTCAAAACACTCCTGAAAGATGCACATCCAACTTCTGTTACAGACTTTCCAAAAATGGAGAGTCCATGCCTTCCGAGGCAGTCTATTCTGCAATCAAAAGGTTCTTAAAGTTAAGAAGTTCTTCCTAAACTTTGGGTGAAACCTCTTTTCTTGTAATTTGAATCTGCTGATTCATGTTCTAGTCTCTGGAGCAGCAGATATTTTGGGGAATAACTTTCCAAAGCCCTGGCCAGCACTGCTAATTGTCAAGCACTGTGGAGAATTTATAGATAAGAACCATGCTCATCTGGATCAGTATGCAAAGAGATCTTGCAGTGCCTTTGAAAAAAACAGAGAGAAAGAAAGAAATGGGTAGCTACCAACTTCTTTCTCTCAGTCTCAAAGGTGTTACATGATCTCTTTGAAAGCACTGTGGGAGTTATAGTCCAAAGCAGCCTGGGAGGCAGTATGTTAGGGAAGGCTGGTCTGACCCTGGGGTGTCACAAACAGAGCCAAGTATACATGTGAGAGGGCAGCATTTGTAGATTCAGGCTGACAGTGTTCCTCTTCTGTCTGCACACAAGAAAAGAGAAGGATGAATGAAACACTTTCACCTGGTGCTTGCTTAATGCTGGGTGAGATCTTCTGGCTTCACTCTTTTTTTCTCCATGGTGAGGAGCCACAAAGAAAACTCCACCATCTTGGATCAGTGGTTGGAGGTAAAAGGGATTCCCTTCAGGATTGCCCCAGAAGGCGGGACTGAGATGAAGGGGTGGGATTTTCTAGATACCTTCATGTGGTAGATGGGGACAACTTCTATGTGTCACATAAGGATGATTGTCCAGGGCTTCTCCTTCCCCCGGTAGATGGAATCTATAATCCTACTTACAGTTTCAATCCATCCTCTGGGTTGGTTCAGAAATGTGGCTTTTCCACTAGACAGAAATGCCTCCTCAGCATTTCACTGTGATTCAATCCACCTTCTAGTACAATTATCAAATCTTCTAGTCTTCCAGTTTTCAACTTCCAGGCTATAGTGGCAATATTTTAATGTGCTAGTTACATCCTTTCATTTAAGTGTGTCACTAGACCATATGGGACTCCTGGATGCCATTATTAAAAGTTCTGGGATAACAGTGCTGTCACCACAAGACAAAATGCACAAAATTACTCTTCAATCAGCATATTTGCAAACAGCCCACCCTCATATATGTCAGAATCCTACTGGTGTTACCCTGTATGTTGGGGGTCCCGGGAGGGGCGCCCAAATAACCAAATAAAAACACAAGTTGGGGGAATTAAACTCGAGCACTCTCTCGGCTAAACGAGAGGCTGGGTAACTTTAGCAGGGATCTTTAACCCTATGTCTGCAGCGCCAGGTTAGAGAGCGGCTAGACAAGGTTTTCAAAGTAACAAACAATATTTTATTCAGGACAAGAAACATGCAAGACAAGACATGAACTAACTGAGAAATAGAGAAGCGGAGAGCTTTTCGGGGAAGGCAATACGACACCTGGTCTCGTAGTCCTGGAGAGAAGCGGGGTTCCGGGAGAGAAAGCTCAGCATGGTTCGCTGAGGGGAGTTCCTTCAGACTACCGGCAGCAAGGCGGGGTGGAAGTCCAAAGTAGTCCGAGGAGGTCCCAAAAGTGGGGACCTTTTATAGGGTGGAGTTTACCTACAGGCTATGTTATGCTCAGTGAGAACAAAGGAAATTTGGAGTTGGACAAATGAGTTGGAAAAGGTCAAGTTTTGCATGATTGGTTTAGCTTTGACTGACAATAGCATGGCCAGTTCATTAACAGCCCGATACAAAAGATTGGCTTGGCTCTTGGCTGCATGGCTTTGTGTAGGTTCGAGCCGAGCCGGTTTGCAGGGAGGTTTTTCCCTAAAGCAACGGAGAGGCTTAAACTGCCTGCCTGAATGGGGTTTTGGAATGTACAACCATTAACAGCCGCGCCCGTACATGCTCGTCCAGGAGGCCTCTGCAAACACGTGGAGTGGGGTGGCAGAGAAAGGTCAAGCAAAGGCCAAATTATTTGATATCAAAAGGATATCTAGTGCTCTCACCCAACGTATCATAACCGTGATAACATAGACCTGTGTAAGTTTCTTTATATGTGGTTGTACTTTTCTGGCCAATGTGAATTCAGTTCATGGTTGCATAAGCAGACTTCACAACTGTGGCCATTTTGTAGAGCCATTAAATCAATTAGATTCACCTACATATTGAGTTGCTATTCAATAAATGATTGTACAAGCATAGACTAATTGGGATTAACTCACAGGATTCTAGTCCTATAGCTGCAGATTCTTGGACGACACATAACTGTTTGCCATTACCTTCTATATATCCCTTTATTCACTGGGATTTCTGAAACAACCATAGTGCATTTCATATTCTACAATGGGACAATAAGCAGGCACAATAGCAGATACAAAGTCAGTTCTACAAAGCTGGTATTCATCAGAAGGCTGGTGAAGCATAACCGCCATGTAACTACATGAGTGTAGAGTTCTACTATGCAAGCATGATGTAGGATACTGGCCATAGTAATTTACAAAGTATGTTGTCACAGTATAGCAGAGTTGGTGCCCTCCATGGGAAAAGGTACATCAAATGCCTCCACTTGCATGACCTTGCAAACATACCCAGAACTTCTCAAGTAGGGATAAAGGGCTTTTATTTAAGCCCAACATGTCCTCTGCCAAGTAAAAGAGCTGAAGGACAGGTTACTTCAAGTATCTTCTGGATACTGACCACTCTAAGACCTTACTAGTTGCTTGCTGGATGAGAAGCCTAAATTGGGAGAGTCAGGTGTTGCTGGAGTTACAAGGAGGCAGAAGAATAATATTCTCAGTCCACTATTTATTGTCTCTTAGGTATATCCTTCTCAAGAGCAGCAGGCTTGTTCTCAGACCCCTTCCTGTCTCTTTCTGGACTTCCAACTCTCTCTCCAGGGAAGTCCCCAACCAAGCAGCTAAGAGAAGCCTGAGTTCTCCGGGTACTCATGCCTTTCCTAGAGATTCTCCATACCTCAGTGCTCAAGTCCAAAGGAGGCTCTTGATCTGTAGCTTCTGTCTTTCCACCCCATTTCAGAGTTTACTAGTGACCTTATATTAACCTCCTTGCCATACACCCCTACAAAGGCCCTCCTGAGGCCAGCAGCTGGTTCTGTTTTCCTTCCAAGTCCACAGTGCTGGGAGCAGCTGAGGCAGTATTATTGGTAGGCCCTCCTCTTCAATATACTTCAATCAAATTAGTGGCTGTAATGGTAAAAAAAAACCCCCAAGATATAATGAAAATTAGCACAAGAAATCAAGTATACAAAATTGTTATGGTAATTGGTGGTGATTTATGTCTTGCATCTCAAAAAAAATGGTCTAAGCAACAAAGCCAAATACTGTCTTTGCAAATGAGAATGTTGCTCAGGTAGTATACAAGTCTACAGTCATTAGTCATCCTTACTACTTTTAATGACCATTTCCTTCTTTTATTTTGTTTACAGTCTCTGAGGCTTGTTTGGGTTTTTGCTGTCTTAGGTTCTATATGGATGGAATCTAGTTGGCATTTGTCACTTGAAAAATGTGGATTAACTTGACCCATTGCGAATGGTAGAATTACAGTCCTGGCAATGACATTTTACTGTCCATTTCTTGTGTTAGCTTGGTTTCTGCAGTAGCTAGTCAGCAGCCTCCCCTCCTTGAAAAGATTAAGTCATACCTGAATTTTGAATTCATTTTGTTCCTTTAATATCTGTTTTGTTTGGGTGAAATACATCTCAATAGCCAAGCAGAGCTGGCTGAGTCCCTAGGCAAAGTGAGATGCCCATTTCTAATGGCAGAATGAAATGTGGCAAACTCTATTGACTTCCATGAGGCCCATGAAATTCTAGAGAGCTTCACAAGGTGAAAGGGCCAGCTTGTGACTTTTCAGAACCAGCCAGGCCTGAATGCCTAGCTATGAGGGATCCTGTGGACATTGTGGGCAGGCTGTCCTGGAAGATCACTCGTGACACGTGTGGTCTCCCGTGGTACTTTGTCTACAATGCCTAGCTCCGAGCAAGGTACTTAAATACAGTGGCAGAGCATGAAGGTGCACAAATTGCACCAACATTCCATGAGGCTCCTGCAATTCTATAGAACTTTATATACCAAAATGGCAAGCATGTGACTGCTCAGAATTGCCCTGGCCCAAATGCTCAGTCCCAAGGAGTCCTCAAACCCAGACATGTGGACAAAATTCTTTGGAGAATTTCCAGTGGTACCGGTGATCCTATAGCACTGGTTTCCAATATCAGACTCTGAAAAACTGTGGTTGCCATCTTATTAGGGACATGCCTATGCATAAGTGCTGCATAGTGCATAAATGTCCCATGCATCATCATGCATCTGATGAAATGGACTAGAATAAACTAGATAGTTTCCAAGCTGCCACTGGATTTAAGCTATAGACTTCTGATGTGGAGAAGTCTAATCCTGGAGAAGAGAAGGTTAAGAGGTGACATGATACCCATGTTTAAATATTTGAAGGAATATCATCTGGAGGATGGAGCAAGCTTGTTTTCTGCTGCTCTAGAGACTAGGACACAGAGTAATGGATTCAAACTACAGGAAAAGACAATCCATCTGAAAAGTAAGAACTTTTTAACAGTAAGTGTAGTTCAACAATGAAATAAGCTGCCTCAGAGTGTGGTGGAGTCCCCTTCTTTGAAGGTTTTAAAGCAGCAACTGGATGGCCATACATTTGAAGTGCTTTGATTGTGTATTCCTGCATGGCAGAATGTGGTTGGACTGGATGGCCCTTGTGGCATCTTCCAGCTCTGTGGTTCTATGACACTGGACATGGCTGAGAATCAGCATATACTTCAATATTTTGCAGCTGCAAAATGGAAGATGGGTGGCCAGGTGACATCAGAGTGTGGTTAGGGTGGCAGATGTAATTAATGGTGATGTTAAGAAGAGCACAAAAGCTAGCAGAGATGGCAGCAATTTACTTTTACCTGCTGGGAAGGGCAACATTATGTCCCCATCTCTCCTCTCTTCCTTGCTGAGTTGAGTGCAAAATTACTTTTGCCCTTTGGACTCAGTTGGCAGCAACTGAAGTAAGCTGAGGACAAAGGGAAGAGGAGGAGGAGGAGAGAAAAAAAGAGACATTTAAAAAAACAGCTGCAAAAGTAGGATGACAGAGGACTGAGTGTGACTGTCCCTGCCAGTTTGGGAGAGTTGGAGGAAATGAATCAGACATATGTTTGGATACAAGTCTGGTTCAAGAAATTTTGCAGATTCGGGCACAACAGAAAATGGTACCTCCTTCCCAAGTTAAAACAAGTAACAGTTTGCTGCCCTTTGATGTCCCTTGAAATCAGCTTCCTGAGGCAGATGCCTTACTTTGCCTAAGAACAGTGAATGAGACACCTTGCTACACCTATGGATAGGGCTGGTTCTGTGACACTGTTCCACCATTAATCTTCCTGTTTGTATTTATCCATTTCAATCTATATTCTCCGTTCTGGTACAGAAAGTCCATCAAGACAGCTGGTGATAAATTTGTTTATTTTATAGTCTGCCTTTTTCCTGACAAGGGGCCCAAGGCAGCTTACAACAAGGCTAAAACAAGAGAAGCCACAATTAAACAGGATATCATGTTAAAATGCCACTAAAAAGTGTAAAATCATTTGAAAGTGGTAACATTAAAGCTAAAAATACAGCATACACATACTGAGAAACCTATTTAAATAAAAAACGTTTTTGCTTGCCAATGGAAGGAAAGCAGAGAGGGGGCCAGGTTAGTTTCCCATGGAAGGGAATTTTAAAACCTGGGAGCAGCCACCAAGAAGGCCCTCTCCTACGCCCTCAAATGGATGTGCCTGTGAGACATCTCTCCTCTGAGGATATTTCTGGTGGCTTCACATAGAAAACCGTGTGGTTTTAAAATAATTCCTTTAAAATCAATGAAGCTAAGTTGAAACCCTGTCAAGACTCAGTTCTGTCAGTCCTATTGTGCACTTTTTGCTTAGGTAGGCTTTAGAGCTAAATCACTTTCTAGTGGCGATGTAACAAATGCTAATTACTGCTTGTAACAATGGACTAAATATCAATTGCCCTACAACAATGTATTGCTTTTCAATAGTAAGGAAAGTGCAGCTTGGGAATCAAAGACTTCAGGTGTGACGTGGTCATTAGAAGCTGAAACCATTAAGGACAGAGAATGTGCAATCCCAGGAAGACACTGTAAAACAACCCGAAGGGCAGATAAGAAACCTGGGAAGATTTTAGGCTCTCAGGATCAAAGTATGTAAACATCCACCTTCCCTGAGAACTGCTTGAGGTTTTGGGAAATGGGATGACACTTATGGCTCCGTTAATCAAAACTGTTTGCATGCAAAAATATATGCTTCCATATAACTTGATTGCTAACTGATATACCTCAGCCTTAGCAACTTTTCAAGCTGCATTGCATTAGTTGTACCTGAATAAAGCACTGCTGCTAAATTCTGAGTGTTTCTTCAGGGAAATTAGTTAATAAGCACATCACAAACCCCCAGTACATGCAGAAAAGCAAAAGCACATCAACCTTCTAACATACTTTAAGCAAAGTCAAGGCCGCAGTGCCAATGTCAGAACTGAGAGCTGCATTAAAAACAAGCCTCTCAGGTATCAATTGGACACTCGGAAGAACCTCATCACTGTTCCTTCTTTTTTTGGGTGGAGTATCCTGATATGTTCTTTTTAAGAAAAAGATTAAAAATTTTAAACTACGCAACAACAAAACTAAAGAAGAATAAGTATCCAATTATAACAACTACTAATTTTACACAAAACACAAATAAAATACACAAAAGATAGGCTACAAAACACTACAGAGCAAAAGAAAAAAAACTAAAAAAAGAACACAACAAATATTTAAAAGGATGGTTTCTAGCATTCCCAATGTAGAATCTAAGTCACTTATAAAATAATTTTTTTCTAATTACAGATACCATTCAAATATTTCCACTGTTACTTTCCCCCCAAGGCTAATTGCTAAATCCTACAGTCAGCATGTTATTCTCTTTCTCTTTGCAACAGTTTAACTAGCCAGTCATAGAGTCATAGAATCACAGAATTATAGAAATGTAGAGTTGGAAGAGACCACATGGGCCATCCAGTTTTTTTGTTGGAATCTCAGTACTCTTCCATTTCTGAGCACGTAACAATCTTGTTGCAGTTGTCATGTATTGCAAAATCTTGCCGCATTTTTTTCTCCAGGGACTCCAGTACCAACAAATACGATTCTGGTTTCAGGTGGGGTATCTTGATATATTGAGGTACACTTCTTTCATGAAGGATGAGGAAACTTCTGAGTATGCTTTACATCCTAAAAAAAAGGAGGGGGCAGATCAACCTTGCCCAACCCAGTTTCTTCCAACCGTATTGTTCATTTTGAGTATACTGGCTGGAGTTCATGGGAGTGTTGCAGTCCAACATATTGAGAGAGCATCAAGTTGTAGAAAGATGAGACACAGATACTATTTTCTGACCAAGCCTGTTCTTCTCCAAGTTGATCATGTCCAGCCTGTAACCTTATACACAGGTGCATGACTCACTGCTTTTTACCATCTGCATTTTCTCCTGTTTCCCTGTTCATCTTGGGAGGCCTCATGATCACTGCACAGCTATGAAATTCATTAATTTACATTAATATACTGTGAAATTAGTGACTCGGCAGCATGCGGTTATGCAGTTTGCTCTTTCCCCTGTAGCTCTTTAAACAGTTTAATGATCAGTATGATATTTATTTTCAAAGCTCTTAATTTAATAAAAGTCAATATCTGCCAGCACGGTACATTGCTGGGAGTCTTTGATTATCAGGATGATAGATTCACTGACAGATTCCCATTGTCACTATATGCGGGTATACGAAAGAGATCTGTTTTGTGAAATGTTGTTAAAGATCAAAATGTTTGCTAGTGAACTGTGAAAACATGTGCTTCGATTAACTATATGCACATTTTTAATTGACTCCTGCCTACAACTGTGACTGATCTTCAAAAAAAGAAGGAAGAAATTGTCAGATGTGACAAATTTGTTTATAGGGTGTTTTTTTGTGTGCATAATGCAAAATACATAATGCATAATTGATATACTGAGTGGCATAAAAGCCTGATGTCTTGTACTGGATAACCCACACTCCACAAAATTCAGTCTGAGGTCAGAAGTAGTTTATCTGAGTGAGATGAGCATGAGCAACACAACACATTTTCACAGAAGTTGCTGAGACTAACACATCAAGGCAGCTTACAACTTTTATAGACAGACGGAAAGATTCATCACCCCATGGACATGGAACCCACTAACTGCCATTGCTTACATCTTCTTGCAACTCTACACAATATCCCCATTCATTATATTACTTATGAAACGGAAATTTGCTATGCCCTTATTATGAAAAAAGCAACTCATTATAGATAAGTCTATTGCTTTTAATTTTTGTTGCTCATGCGCTCTGCTTTGAGGACACACCTTTATTTTCTCCCCTATTAATTTTTTTTTATTCACTGCTTTATTTTCTCTATAGGAATTAATGGCAACTATCCACTTATTTGGGAGAAAACAAAGGAGTAATTCTGGAATACGCCCTAGGAAAATCTTGCTCCCCCAACCCATGACCTCAATCATTGTGAAATATTACCTTTATCTATAATCATATGTTTCATGGAAGATAAGTCTAGCAGTGGTTGCTAGCATTATGGCTATACACTTCTTCATTATTAGAGGCAGTATGTTTTTCAACAAAAGTCAATGGGGAATGTGAGCAGGAACTGCAATTGCACTCATGTTTTGCTTGTGAGCATCTGGTTGGCTACTATGGGAACAGGATGTTGAACTAAATAGGCCTTATCCAATAACTTATCCTCTTGTATTCTCTGCCTATTCACTTGCATAACCTCCGTTTAATGTTTCCTGGTCATAGTGGGGTGTTTTAAGTTGTAAGAACTGGCTTTTTAATATTATAGGCTGGACTTACTCTAATAAAACTAAGCATTATTCTATATTAATTTCTTTAAACAAATCATTTTGCACACACACCCTCCTGCATCCTGTCACATGTTATGCTCTTCATAAAGTATTAGGAACAACTTAAGAGCTTCTCCCCTATTAATAAAGAACACAAAATGGTTCTGGGAAGCTGTGTTAATATGATATGATTTAGCCTATACAGAGGACTATTTCTGTGGTTAGCCAGCTTCTTGGTGGGCTGTGCAAATAGAATGCCAACGCATGCTGACTTTTTATGAACTGTGCGAGGTATGTAGCTCTGAATATTGTCAGCAAAGGCTGTTTTCAGTTTGGGATTATGGCTGCCTTTTCATTACAGCTGGTGAAGCAAACGGTAGCTCAAATGCATTTGTCAGTTTTATTCAATGGGTGTATTAGATGTATTCATTGCTGAAAGACGAGAGACCCTGCTTGGTGAATGGAAGTTGTTTAAACTGTTATGGAGGCATGCAATGCATGAATGGTTTGCAATGCTTTGCTTTGCAATAGGTGCCCTTAAGTACCTTGCAATGTGAAGTGGAACGGCAAATGTCATCTCCCACCAGAAACAAAATTGTGCAGAGTTAACAACTGTAACAGTGAGCAGGAATAAGGTACCAAATAGGGATATAAACCAAATAGGGAGACCAATTAACCAGGGGTAGTTACTAGGAAATATACTATCTTGTCATTGTCATACACTTGGATAAGGTGCCTTAGATGGACTTTCTTTCGCCGTTGTGCAATAGATGTATTCAATTCATGTCACAAGGGTAACCATTCACACAGGTCTATTGTTAGTCCTAAGCAGAGGAGAGCCATTGAATCCACTGGATTTACCCACGTGTTCACTAATTTTTAAAGAAATGATTTAGAGATCTGCTCTCGTTGGGATTAACCAACAGGATTCCAGCCATACAGTTACATGCTCTTGGAAGGTATGTAAGTATTTGTGAATGCCTTCAGTGTACTACTTTCTTCACTGGGATGGAGAAACATCCACTGTGTATTGCTCATTACGCTATGAGTGGCTAAGTAGGCACATTGGCCCATATATCAAAGGTTGCACAATGTGAGTGATCAGCAGAAGGGGTGGTGGTGGAGCACAGCCACTGTGTAACTATGTGAATATCGATTTATACTACAAAAACACAATCTAGGGTCTGTGCACTATGCAAACTTGATGTAGGATCTTGGCTACAGTATCTACCCTCCGTTGACTTTCCATAACAGGTGCAGTGGCTTATCAGGCATGGGTGGTACTGCAAAATGGGAGCCATTCGATTATCTAGAGTTCCTAGAAGCAGCAAATGTTATACTTTATGCAGAAAAGGACAACCATAACGAACAAGGAACTGTGACAACCATCCTATCAGGAAAGATGATGTCTGGGGCTGTTTAGCTTAAAAGAAAGACGAGCAAGGGAAGACTCAGGCCATTTCCGCACTAGCCTGTTATAGCGTGATGATTCCACTTTCAACATCCTCTGGAATCCTGGGGTTTGCAGTTTCGAGAGGGGCCGGCCAACCCCTCCTGAAACTGCAAACCCCAGGATTCCAGAGGATGTTGAAAGTGGAATCATCGCGCTATAACAGGCTAGTGCGGAAATGGCCAGAGTGAGGGAATATAAAACTATGCACGATGTGGAGAAAGTAGAAGTTTGGGATGATCTGACTTAAGCTATAGGCTATGTGTAAGTTCAGTTTAATGCAGGGGCAAGCAAACTGTAGCCCATGGGCTGCCATCCGGACTCCACATTTGTAGCTCCTAGAGCTTCCTACTCGTCCCCCAAATTGAAGTTTTTAAAAAAGGTGTGAAAATCACAGAGAAAATTCCCCGAACATGTGAAAGTAGACCCAATGCCATTTCCTTTTTTAAAATTATTTTTATATATTTTATTATAAAGAAAATTAAACAAAAAATACATAGTATGAAAACATAAAAGTGAAGAGAAAATTAAAAAAAAATGCTTACATTTCTATTTCTTTCCAACTCTATTTGCATAATATGACTTATTCACTATATTATAAATCCAAATGTCACTTCCTGTTGCCATTTTGAGATGCATCACTGAGGGAAAAAGGAGCATTTGGACTTGCTAGTTAATGTGTTTTAGGGAGTTTTAGATGGGTTGGTGGGTGGGGAGGATGGGTTATGTTTTAATGCTTTTAATGTATTTGATGTATTGCTGTAGTACCGCCTTGATCCGTTGGGAGAGGCGGAATAATAATAATAATAATAATAATAATAATAATAATAATAATAATAATTGTTTGGGGGTGTGTGGCTATGGGGGGAGTGGTTGGGGAAGAACTGGCTTTTGGATCCCACACAGTTGCCCATCCCTGCTTTTAGGGAGACACTCCTATTTTTTTCTTCTTCATACATGGTAGCGTGTGGTGTATTTTCAAAGATTTTGATGAGCTTAATTAAAAATAGCACTTCAGAGTGATTCAAACTGGACTTATATTAAATGTGTTTACTAACTCTCTCAGGCAGTGCTGGATACTACAGCTAGAAAGTAAATAAATCAGGAATGGGAACTGTACACCCCTCCAGATATTGTTGTACTACAGTTCCTGATAGCCCTTGCCAATGGTGAAGGATGGTGGGAATTGTTGTTCTGCTACCTCTGGAGAGCTGCACAAGTGCCACCCCTTAAAAAAACTGATTCCGTTGGTGCTAAGGTTGAGTTGGTGAATGCAGTTTGCTTTATCAGAACATTTTCCCTCCTCTTCTCTAGGCGGCAGCTTCCAAGGAACCAGACAGTTGGGCAGCAAATGAAAATCAGGATAAGGGGAACCAATCTTCTGATAACCATTCCATAGATAATGCTGCAAAGGTAAGAATATCACCCATATTCTTTCGGTATGCTTCTTCACATCGCTGGCTGAGAAAAAGAACCATTTGAGAATTTCAGCAACTACACGGTGCTTTTCTTGGGAGTTGTCTGCATTTACAAACTGGAGAGGGATTCAGTAGATTGCCTGAAAGCTCATATAATCCATTACAGTATTCACTAATAGTTAGGCAGGCACAAATCAAAATGAGATAGTCGATCTCCCATGCATGGCTGCGTTAGCTTTTCCCCTGCATACAAATACAAACTAGTAATTTCCAACAACTGACTTATTTTCTTCCTGTGTGCACATTTAAATGATATATTTTTACAGTATCTTCAGCAGTCAAGTGGCTCCATTTAACAATGCAATGTAATTTATATTTCAAGGGAAATATTGTAAAATTGGAAGGACAAGTCCATGAGACAAATCTCATAGCTTGTTCCACGGTGCTGGCGTCTTCTATGGTCCTCTTGAATGGCTTCTGTGATATTTTAAAACAAGGTTTTTGATCAGCTCTGTTCTCCTCTGGAGAAGCCCATAATTCCCTGCAGACAGACCTAGCACTGGACACTTCAGAGAGAAGCAATCTGTTGAGCTTGCTCTGCTTGCTGTAACTGAGAGAAGAGGAGGGACAATTGATATGCCCTCCGTTGGGAGCACATAGGTAGCATATTCTATTAACACCAGACACTAAATAATTGCTAAAATAATGGGTTACACTGAGAGGCACAGAAACAAATGAACAAACAAACAAAGGGAAGATAAAACAGAGGTATATAAAATAATGCATAGTATGGAGAGAAAATGCATAGAAATTAAATTTTCCTCCTCTTTCTGTTACATCCCATGGCAGATGGCAGCATCTATACTGGGGTAGTGGTGGTGAGGAATATTTGCTATTTTTCATTCTCAGGCTGAAAAATGGAGTGACAATCATAAAACCCAAGAATAATAGATGACTAAGAAGCTTGGTCAATTTTCTCCAGTATTTGAATGTCCTAAATTCTTGAGGAGTAGTTCTGTGCAGAAAAACATAAGGTCTTTTTTTTTTTTTTTGGCCAGAAACCAGTTTTCTGGGGGTTGGAAATTGCTTTCCATGTAGAAAAACACCATTTCCTGCACCTATTTTTTTTTCTACACAAAAAAACAGGGAAAAATATGTTTTTCTATATAGAATAACTCTTCCACAAGCCTCTGAATATTGGGGGAATATTGTGGAGGAATATTTGTTTTCTCTCACAAAGGGGACAAAACTACTGTAATTATTCATCCCCCCATGCAAGGACAAAATAGTCAAAGTTTTATATTCCTAGATCTGGGTTTTAATAAAAAAATTAGAGGAGGTATCCACGGTGTTGAACATTGCATCCAAAATAGGCTCAGCTTCTTTAGACAACTTCTCTGAAGTTCAGACTAACATCTAGAATGGATTCACAACACCAAACACATGGGGCCACCCATTACCATTGGTTAAAGCAGAATAGAGGATTACTCAATGAACCTGAGTGCCAGTGAATTTAGGTTAGACAGTGACCCCACCTGGAATACTGTGTCCAGTTCTGGGCACCACATTTCAGGAAGGATATTGACAAGCAGGAACATGTCCAGAGGAGGGTGATCAAAATGGTAGAAGGCCTGGAAACCATGGCCTATGAGGATTGGCTTAGGGAGCTAGGTATATTTAGCGTGGTGGAGCAGAGAAGCTAGCATGATAGCTATGTTTAAGTATTTGAAGGGATGTCATATGCAGGATGGAACAACCTGTTTTCTGCTGCTCTGGAGACTAGGACACAAAGCAATGATTTTAAACTTCAGGAAAAGAGATTTCAGCTAAACGTTAGGAAGAACTGCCTGACAGTAAGAGCCTTTTGACAGTGGAATATGCTGCCTCAAAATGTGATGGAGTCTCCTTCTTTAGAGGTTTTTAAACAGAGGCTGGATGGCCATCTGTCAGGAATGCTTTAATGGTGTATATTGAACTTGATGGCCCTTCTAGTCCCTTCCAACTCTATGATGCTATTATTCTATGATTTTTGCCTAGTGTTTACTTAGTGTCACAAAAATGCAGTGATTGTCATGGGCTAAGATGGCTTTCAAAGGGGCTTAGACAATTTAATGGAAGAAAGATAAATAGCTAAATAGGAGCAGCAGGTTCTGAGGCAGGTATGAAAGTACTATAAATGTGGACAAATGCTTTCAATAAACTGTACTCCTCTGATGCAGTTTGCTTTTTTGTCTATCTGCCCAGGAGCCTTTTCATACTACACATTAATAGCGCTATGATCCCACTTTAACTGCCCTGGTCTCATCCTATGAAGCTTTGGTGGAGCCCTGATGGCGCAGTGGTTAAATGCCTGTACTGCAGCCACAAGGTTGTGAATTTGATCCTGCCGGGCTCCAGGTTGACTCAGCCTTCCATCCTTCCGCTGGTCGGTAAAATGAGTACCCAGCTTGTTGGGACAATTAGCTAACACATTGTAAACGACTTAGAGAGTACATAGTGGTATAGAAATACACATGCTATTGCTATCCTATGGATTCCTTGGATTTGAAATTTAGGGAAGGAGAATTAGAATTCTCTCCCAGATTACAAACCTTAGGGTTCCTTAGGATGAAGCTACAGAGGTTCAAATGGAACCATAGCGCTATTATTGTGCTGTGTGAATGTTTACCAGTGCTATATGAGGTGCATCTCTTCTGGGAAATGTGAGAAGAGGTCTTATAGATCTCTTCACAATCTTGCATGGTTATCACCAGATTTCCTCTTCTCTGGTCTTGCAATGTCTAGTAAATCTTTGGATCATTCTAAAATCTAGAAGTCTTACGGTAGTCTGCCTTCATTTCTGAGAAGGGCAGCCAGGGAGATGATGTCATTTCCTGGAACCAGTGGAGTCCTGCTGCTGGTATGGTAGAAGATCTGAACTCTCAAAAGAAGATTGCAATAGCCCTGACCAGGGCTGTCTCTGAAATGTCCATGGCTTAGTTTGGTCCTGCTGGGTTGAGCTTTCTGCAGTTTTAGTCTTGCACTCAATGGGTGTGTTTCTAGATGTGTCAGTGTTCCTTCAGGTTAAAAGAGAGTTTGTTATCATCTGGTATGCTGAACTGAAGACAGGAGTCATTGGAGGACCTACTTAGGAGCCACAAGAATAGAATCCCTTAAAGACATGTAGGGTCTTTTCAGTGGTGGCTCCCATAGACCTCATCTGAAATACTGTGTCCAGTTCTGGGCACCTCAATTCAAGAAGGATATTGACAAGCTGGAGCACCTCCAGAGGAGGGTGACTGAAATGGTGAAGGGTCTCGAAGCCATGCCCTATGAGGAACGGCTTAGGGAGCTGGGTATGTTTAGTCTGCAGAAGAGAAGGTTAAGAGGGGACATGATAGCCATGTTTAAATTCTTGAAGGGATGCCATGTTGAGGAGGGAGAGGTCTAGTTTTCTGCTGCTCCAGAGATTAAGACAAGGAGCAATGGATTCAAGCTGCAAGAATGGAGATTCCATCTGAACCTCAGGAAGAACTTCCTGATGGTCAGAGCTGTCCAGCAGTGGAATATGCTGCCTTGGAGAGTGATGGAATCTCTTTCTTCGGAGGTTTTTAAACAGACGCTGGATGCTAGATGTCTGTTGGGAGTGCTTTGATGCATGTTCCTGCATGGCAGGGAGTTGGATTAGATGGCCTCTGTGGTCTCTTCCAACTCTATGATTCTATGCTCAAAAGTGGCACCTCAGATCACTTGGGCTTTCACAGCTCCAGTGAGACCATGTGACCCCCCACCACCACTCATGGCATTGAGTTTCACATGATGCTTTGGGAAGGAATGTGCTGTTTTAACAACCAGTACTTTTACTCAGGACTAGAAGCTTAAGAAATCACTCGAGAAGGAGGAAGAGAAGCAAGAGGGCAGGCCACTAGATAGAAGAGATCAGAGTAGAGAAATCAACTAGGAACATTTTATGTATACAGGGAGCTTTTGGCAGGCTATATATTAGCCTCCCTAGGTGAAAATTAATTTATGGGGCAATATTATTTTGCAGTAGTTTTTTTATTATTATTTTAGGGCTCTGTTTGCTTCCCTCAGCAAATTATGACTTTGTTTCCAGGTAACTGGAACAAGATTGAATGCTCCGGGAGGTGAGATTACTTTGGTATTGACAAAGTAATGATAGTTATAGCTGTGTGCAGAGCAACAGTGAAGGTGAATGGAGAGATGGGTTAACAGCATTAATTTTCTTTATTATAGTACTCCTTTGCAATAAATAATTTCTGTCAAGCTGCCAGATGGACACTGAGGATGTCAGGGTTTCCATTATTATAAATCATGCAATATTTTCACAGGTTTACAACTTGGCTGTGACAATTCTCTCACTATTTGTTTTTCAGTCCTCTGATCAATTTATTTCCTTCTCCTGCTTCTCTCAACGTAAAAGAAAATGACTGGGATTTTTCCCTTTCTAAGATCCTCAAGTTAGAAAGACAAAGGAAAAGAAAATAGAAGCTGAGAGGGACTGGAATGTTTTGATTTCTGAAATGTCACACAATACATTTTCTTTCTTAAAAAAAAATAATAAGGAAAAATGTGAGTTATTATTTCTTGCCTAGAAACCAATATACATGTCCAGGAAAAGTATGCAGTATAATCCTTCTGGGACTACAACACCTTTTGAAAACAGAGTAAGGAAAGTTGGATTGGATGGCAGCATGTCAAATTCCTGACTTGTAGAAAACTAGCATATTAGGGAGAAAACCTGCAGTAGCCTTGTTTCACCCTGGCATAGTAGCCAGAAGTGAAGAAGTTCCTTGCCTAGCTGTGTGTCCATTTAGATACACCGTATCCCTCCTTTGTGCCATAGTGGCACAATCCTAGGAATGTTGTACCACATCCTTTTTTCGAATGGCTGTGCAGAAATCACAGACAGCTGTTTGAAATGAGCTAGTAGGCAAGAGCCATGGAACGAAACCCTCCAACTTTCCCAGTTAATCTTCTCTTGTCCTGCCCTTTTCAACTGCTTTTAAAATGTCCCAGTTCCTCTCTCTTCCCCACACTATCCCCCTTTGTCCTCAGTCTAGTTAAAATTGCTGTAAACTGAGTTGAAAGTGGAAAAGGGAGTTGTACTCGATTAACTCTGCAGGAGGAGAGGAGAGGAGGGGATGGAGTCTTGGACCATTCCTGCGCTACACTATTATAGTGCTGTTATTCCACTTTCAACATCCGATGGAATCCTGGGCTTTGCAGTTTAGGGAGGGGCATTTAGAATTCTCAGCCAGAGAGCTCTTTGGCCTCAGTAAACTACAAATCCCAGAATTCCATAGTATGTTGAAAGTGGAATAATAGCACTAAAACACTGTAGTGCAGAAAAGCCCTAAGATTCTAGAGATTAGGGTTTGAATCCCTGCTCAGCCATGAAAACCTACTGGGTGACCTTGGGGAAGTCACACTCTCTCGGCCTTGGAGAAAGGGAAAGGCAAACGGCCTCTAAACAAATCTTGCCAAGAAAATCCCATGGTAGGATTGCCCTAATTTGGGGATGACTTGCACACAACAACAGTAAGGAAGGAAAAAGAGGTTGATCAGATATCAGAAAACAATGTAGTGTAGAAATAGCCTTGCTCTTTCCAGTAGGCTAAGGCAAAAGCGAATTGCTGCAGCTTCTCTTGGCTTTGCGTTCTTCTTCATTATTGACCACACTCTGGTGTTGTTAGGCCACACATGTCCCAGTTTTCATCTCTGAAATGTTGGATAGTATGAAGAACAAAGCCAAAAATCAGAATCAAACAGCAAGTTGGTATTGGAAGGCAGACAAAGAGCTGGGATTGAGAAACAAGCCAGAAATCAGGACTGAAGAAAAGCCAAAAATGCAAGTGACCTCAGTGGTCAAAGCACAAAAGTAGTTTGTGCCGAATTATCTCAGCAGTGGGAGAGGAGAGGAGAGGGTGAAATCCTGCCCTTCCCAGTAGGATCAGGCAAAAGCAAACCGCTGCAGCTTCTTCTGGCTTGTGTGTTCTTTCTCACCCATAACGTTTGACATCCTGACCATACTCTTGGTCACATTCTGTCCTTTTCCCTCTGTGGAATACTGGAGAGTATGTTAAAGTCTTTCCTCTTCTACTCAAAGACTAGCTTATGTGTTAGGCTATCCAGATGGCATCTTTTGTTTTGGACTGCCTGAACTTTGTTCCTTTCTGTTTTTAGACCTGTCCACACCTTTGTCCTTTTTTTCAGTATGCAGTATAAATCTCCAGTGTTCTAAATCTGAAGGCAGCTGAGCTGTCTGAATTTAAACAGAGTAAGTTGAAGAGTACATTATATTCTGTGTGTTTCAGTTTTCTGCCTTTCTCCTTCTACCTTTTTCTCTTCCCACTAGTCTATGTTTCTCTCTCTCTTGCTTTCTCTCTCTCTCTGGGTGGAGATGGCCCTCCACTGATGGCAACATCTGGTTGATCATTAAAAAGTAAGAGGTAGGGAGAGATTAATTGCACACTTTTAGAACTGAAGCCTGTGAGTAGCTGTAAACAATTTTAATTAAGTACTAAAACACAAATTGACCTCGTATATCCTTATATTCTGGCAATCCGTCAGACACCAGAAGGAAATTATTTTTGCTAGAATTTTGCTTTGCCTAACGTGCCTTTTAAAATTAGGAAATCAGGCTTCAGGATCTATGCTACCTTCTTGCCCTTTTTTATGTATTTCTCCTTTTCATTCTTGTTGGCAAAAGATCCAGAAAACCATACTATGGATAGTGTATAGGCAGACTTTGGACTCAAGTCAGGTACCCTTGTGAATACCACTTACCCCCCAAAAAATCTATGTTTCCTCAGTTATGATTAACTGAAGGGTTTTAAAAAGATATCCCACAACTGTATTTTCAGTGTGTTTATAATAGCTTGATCCTGTATACATCTATCCAGCTGTTGTTGAAGGATCTTTACAATAGCCTGTTACAATAAAGAAAGACCTTGCCTGCTGATGGAAGGACAGTAAAGGTGAGGGCATTCTAGCCGCCTTTGATAACATGTTCCTGAACCTGGGAGCAGCCACTGAGGAGGCCCTCTTGAGCATACCTCCCAGATGTGCCAATGTGGGTGATGAGGCCAAAAGAAAGGTCTTCTGCAAAGATGTCTAAGCTCAGGCAGGCTCATATGGGAGGCTACGGTCCTTCAGATTCCCTGGCCCTGAGCTGTATGGGGCTGATATTACTATAAGGAGAGCTAGCATAGTGTAGTGGTTTGAGCATTGGACTACAGCCCTGGAGACCCAGGTTCGATTCCCTGCTTGGCCATGGAAACCAACTGGGTGACTTTGGGCACATCACACATTCTTAGTGCCAGAAAACCTCATGATAGGTTCATCTTAGGGTCACCATAAATTGGAAATGAGTTGAAGGCACGCAACAACATAAATATGCAATGCTGCTTATTGATATAGTGAAATGTATTGCATGTGCTTTTAAATTATGATAATTATTTTTAAAATCATTTCTAAACAACTACAATTATTTTTAATTTTGCTCTTGAAAATCTGGATATGCGTATTTTATGTAAATTTGTAGATCTGTGTCCTATTTTTGTGGTGATCTATGGTCCTTTTTCCAGTGATAAATACACTCTATTTAAACATTCCCTTATAGAATTATAGAGTTGGAAGAGACCGCAGGGGCCATCCAGTCCAACCCCATTCTGCCATGCAGGAACCCACATCAAAGCACTCCCAACAGATGGCCATTCAGCCTCTGCTTAAAAACCTCTGAAGGAGGAGATTCCACCACACCCGAGGCAGCATATTCCACTGCTGGACAGCTCTGACCATCAGGAAGTTCCTCCTGAGGCTTAGGTGGAATCTCCTTTCCTGTAGCTTGAATCCATTGCTCCTTGTCCTAGTCTCTGGAGCAGCGGAAGATAAGCTTGCTCCCTCTTCGACATGACATCCCTTCAGATATTTAACCATGGCTATCATGTCCCCTCTTAACCTTCTCTTCTGCAGATTGAACATCCCCAGCTCCCTAAGCTGCTCCTCTTAGGGTATGGCTTCCAGACCCTTCACCATTTTGGTCGCCCTCCTCTGGACATGTTCCAGGTTGTCAATATCCTTCCTGAAACGAGATGACCGGAACTGGACACTGTATTTCAGATGAGGTCTAACCAAAACATGAATAGGGGCTAAAACTGGGAATAAGAACACAGGTGGCATGTAAGATCTGCCATCATTTTTCCTGAGCACCCAGAAGAAAGTTAAGTAAATACCCCCCTATGAACCTGTACATGTCTTAGCATCCTTGGGGGATGGCTTCGTCTCCATCTTATCTTTTTCTGCACTTAAATTTGTGAAACTACACTTGTGTAGCCATGGACTCAATATGTCTATTTCACAGTGGCTAAGGAAATACAACCATCAGAGTAAGGAAACTTAAACAGATGTGTGACATCCATAGGATTCCAGCTTCAGTCTTTTTTATCTTGGCAAACATGAATTTGGGAGAATATGTTTGCCAAGATAAAGTCTAGTTTAGCCCAGAGTCATATTTATTAATGTTCACTATTCAGGAAAAAAACCCTTCCAGTTTTCTTTATAAAACAAACCATGTGGATTACCAAAAAACCCCATCCCAAACTGCAAAAATCATTTTCATATCTTAATACTCTGAACAGCTCTGACCATCATTTATAAACATTGGAATACTAGGTGTCTCTGGGAAGCCATCTAGGTTAAAGCTTGATAGAGCTTGGCAAATGACATTTTAAAGGAAACTAGTTACTTTATTCATTACTCTGATCACCCAACTTATCATTACTTGTTAACTCTTAATGTAGTCCAGAAAGATAACTTGCAGAATTACTCATTACTAACAAGTCACCAAAAATGTTACCATTGCACTGTTGAAAATTACAAGAAAAGGCTCTCTGGTTCCCCCAAGTGACCAACTCAGATATTGAACAGTAGAAATACTGAGGAATTAAAATGCAAAAGACTTTATAAAGCAACCTCTTCAGACTGCAACATCTGATCTGTTCTTCTGTTCCTCCATTTGCACATATTTTGTCAGCCACTGCCTCTCCCCATAATGAAGACCACTATACGCAACAGGAGTATAGTGTCGAGATCAAGGGAAGTAATAATCCCATTTAATTCTGCTTTGGTTAGACCTCATCTGGAATACTGTGTCCAGTTCTGGGCACCACAGTTCAAGAAGGGTATTGACAAGCTGGAACATGTCCAGAGCAGGGCAACCAAAATGAGGAAGGGTTTGGAAGCCACGCTCTATGAGAGAGAGGCTTAGGGAACTAGGTATGTTTAGCCTGACAAAAAGAAGATTAAGAGGTGACATGATAGCTATGTTTAAATATTTGAAGAGATTGTTACCCTGTTTACTGGGGGTCCCATGAGGGACACCTAAATATGCTCACAATTCACTAAGTTTGGGGAAATTAGCTGAGAGCACAAGCTAGCAATGCGAGAGGCAAGGCAACGCAGTGGAATCTTTTACCCAATGTCTACGGGGTCAGGCCAAGCCAAGGAGCACACTGGAGTTTAAGAATAATTGAGATTTTATTAAATACAGACACACAGTGTATGCAACACACAATCACACAAGTAACTAAGGAAAGTAAAGGTTGGAGTGGTATAGAGGGCTTTTTGAGAGGGATTGTTGAATTGGGTGATACGAAACCTGTCCTGAAGCCTGGAAGAATAGAGAGCGATGCTGGGGTTCGATGTATCTCAGCACGTGGAGCTGAGGGGAAGCTCGCCAAGCAAAGCGGCAGCAAGGCAGTCTGGAACTTGGGAGCGATCCAAGGAAGGTCTAGGAATCAGGAGTTTTTATAGGGAGAAATGTGACTGCAGGCTATACCATACTTGGGGAAAACAATGAGTTTCGGGCACGGGACAAAGCTTTGGAAAGGTCAAAATTTAGCATGATTAAGTCCAAATTGACAAAGAGGTAGCCAGTATGCAAACACAGAGTGCTTGGCAGTTGAGTATTCAGCTTGCCAAGTTGCCTGCTCGGGGCAGGGAGTCCTTTGTAAACAGTTTGCATACATAATAAGGGTGTTTGCAGGGAGGTCTCCTAAAACGGTGATCTGGCTATTTCTGGCCTGCCTGTATTGTCCTGGGATATTGCAGCGTTTGGTGGCCGAGCCTAGTTCTGTGCTTGTCCAGGGGCCTCTCAAACATGTGGAGAGGGATGGTGGAAGAGAGCCAAATTATTGATATCAAAATGATATCTTTATGCTGTCTCCAAGGAGGCCTAACCTGCAGTAACAGGATATCATGTTGAAGATGGAGCAAGCTTGTTTTCTGCTGCTCCAGAAACTAGAACATGGAACAATGGATTCAAACTACAGGAAAAGAGATTTGTCTAGATATCAGGAAGAACCTCCTGACAGTCAGAGCCGTTCAACAATGAAATATGCTGCCTTGCAGCGTGGTGGATTCACCTTCTTTGGAGGTTTTTAAGCAGAGGCTGGATGGCCATTTGCTGAGGGTGCTTTGAATGTTTGTTCCTGCATGGCAGGGGGTTATTCGATGGTCATTGTGGTCTCTTCCAACTCTATGTTTCTATGATTCTATGATACTAGTTAAATCTTTCAGCTAATAAGTACTGAATTACAGCAATACTAGATGCCAGCAAAAAAAGTAACCCAGCTCGTTACTGCAAAAAGTAACTAATTGCAAGAGTAAAGAATAAGAAGATCGAGTTACTTCTTGGCTCTGTGTTTGGGTATGGCTGCTCTTGTAGGGACAGCATTGTGCCTGCTCTGTTTAGGAGGTGGGAGCGACTTCTGTTGCTGCAGAATCAGATGGAAAGGACTTGGTTCCTTAGCTGTGAGTTTTCCAAAGACAGGCAGAAACTAAGTTGGATTTTGCAAATCTCCTCCTTTGTCTCACTTACTGAGAGAGCTATGTGTCATTGTATTTTTTTTAAAGTGATGTCATTCCAGTGTTAATGATGCGCTATTAGGAAAAACAGCTCCTCACTTTACAGGGTTGGTTAGCTCTTTAAAACGTACACGTGGCACTTTTGAAATAATGCTGTGAGCTTCCTCCTACTGGGAAAGTGATGGAAATTAAAATGAAATCTGGAGAGCGTACTATTGCTTCAGAGCTGAGAGCCGCTTTGGAAAGAAGCACTGCCTTATAAGCACCGTGTACTTTTTATTGCTTTGCAGCTTCATCTTTCCCTTCTGCTATATAAACTGGTGCTGCATACATAATTCAGTTGCCTCCGGTTTCCTTTGTACTAAGAGATCACGTAGGTAATGAAAGAAAAACAGCTGTATCATTATGGGTCATAATCGTTATATAAAACATAAGGCTGGATCTGTGATGGATAACTTGGGATCTATAAAAGAAGCACCCAATCAAATGGGTTTATTTTGGAAGTAGAAAATCCCCCAAACTGCAATTTGATTTGTAATATATGTAGAACAGGGAAGTGACAAATGTTCATGTAATTCTGACAGCAGTTAGTTTCTCTCATTAATATACAATCTCTATCTATAAAGTGTTAGTTTAGGCAAGGCACTTTACAGTGTTGATTGATGGAATGGAATGAGTGTTGGGCAACTAATATATTTTTCTTGTAAAAAGCTGTCAGGGTGGTGAGACTCCTTTCTTCTGAACCAAGGAAGAGGAATGGGTAGCTCCCCACATGATATTTAATTGCATGCAGTAGCAGTTGGTTGTAAATCCACTCTGGACTTTAGTCCAAACTTTGGCTAGTTTCAGCATCTTGAAAAGCTCCTTTAAAATTCAGATTTCCCCCTGTGTGGCATGGGATCAGGCACCACTGGCTTCATAACCCATACTGAAGAATGATAGGAGTTTCAGTCCAACAACATCCAGAGACTGAGGGAAGTAATAGTACCATGCTGTTCTGCTTTGGTCAGGTCTCATCAGGAAAAAAGTGTCCAGCTCATGGTTCAAGAAGGATATTGACAAGATGAACATGTCCAGAGGAGGATACCCGAAATGGTGAAAGTTGTAGAAACCAACCCCTATGATGAACTACTTACAGAGCTGAGTATAGTTAGCTTGGAGAAGAGAAAGTTAACAGGTGATATGATAACCATATTTAGATAACTGAAGGAATGCCATATAGAAGATGGAGAGAGCTTGTTTTCTGCTGCTCCAGCGACTGCAGAAAATTTTTTCAGATGCAGTGAAAAAGCTAGAAAGTCCTTCACTGATGATGATGTTGGACAATATAGAGGGTATCACCACTGATGTAAGGTGCTAAAAAGTTCCTTATGAATTGGGAATCAGTGTTGTTGGGCCACGGGTAGTAGTATGAAGTTAACCAGAAACCACAAACCAGGAGTTATGGGACAAGTCAAGAGACAGGACTGAAGAGCAGATTAGCACCAAGCGATGCATCTAGAGACAGAATCAAGGAGCAAGCCAGATGCCTGTTGTTAACTGCCATCAGGGTGGCTTTGACTTCTGGTGGCCCTATCAATAAGAGACCTCTAAGCCACTCTGTTCTCAATAGCCCTGCTCAGATCTTGCAGACTCAGAGCCTGGCTTCTTTGACTGAGTCTACCCACTTGTAGTCTGGTCTTCCTCTTTTCTTACTATCTTCTACCTTGTCAAGCACCATTGTCTTTTCTAGTGAACCGTATCTTCTCATTATATGTCCAAAGTATGACAGGCTCAGCTTAGTTGTCTTGGCTTCTAGGGCAAATTCAGGCTTGATTTGGTCTAAGAACCATTTATTTATCTTTTTTGGCAACCCATGGCATCCTTAGAACTCTCCTCCAGCACCTCATTTCAAAGGAGTTGGCTTTCTTCCTAGCAGCTTTCTTCACTGTCCAGCTTTTATAACCATGCATAGAAACTGGAAATCCAGTAGCATGAGCAATCCTGACCTTGGTATCAATGATCTATCATTACACTTGAGGAACTTGTCCAGTTCTTTCATAGCTGCTCTTCCAAGTCATAGACTTCTGATTTCTTGAGTGCAGCCTCCATTTTGATTAATGGCTAAGCCAAAGTATAGGAAATCTTTGACTGTCTTAATGTCTTCATTGTCTACAGATGCCTGTGTCAAGAGCTATCCATAGCAATGTCTGAGCAATTTATTAACAGGAACAGGGAGGTCTCTTATTTTTTCTGTTCAAGAGGACCCAGTACTTTGGGCCTTTGGATACTAAACTGCCTGAACAGAGGTTGAAATGTGCATTTCACTATTTCACCACATAAGGCAGCCACACACAAAGGCTCCTAGTTTAAGTCTTATCCAGCTTCTGGCACAGGCTCTTTGCCCCATGCTCAGTTCTTCATAATTTCTTTTTGTTAAAAAAAAATAGTTGTCATGAGGATTGATTCTGTGTTTACGCCTTAATTCATGTTTCCTCAGAAAAACTTCTGAGGAGCACTGCCTGTTTTGTTAGCTGTATGAAACTACAACATTAGTCATGAAGATGGGATACAAATTTCCACCGAGAGTGCTGGTGCACAGATATCAGAAGGACTCCACCAGGTCAAGGGCAGGCAACCTGCAACCTTCTAGACTGGACCACAGTTGCCATTGCCAAATTGGCTATGGACCAATGGATACTTCAGCTCAAGAACATCTGGAGGACCACATGATCCTCTGATTGTGAGTAGGCTTAAGGTGAGCAGCACTCTGCTCATGGGTCCATTTGCCTAAATTAAAACCTTTAGTGTAGGTGTGGGCAACTGTATGGGGCCCCTCCAACCCCCTATGGCCTTCCTCCCCTGCCAGTTCTCCCAAGTGTCTCTATCTTTACCTGAGTCTTTCCCAAAATGATGACTGGAAATGATATTTCAAGCAGAGAATCAAACCTTGGTTCCCACGGTCATGGCCCAACATTCAAACCACTACTCTGGGCTGTCTCTCACATTGGCATATTGGTTATAAGAAGCTTATAATTCCTTTTGTTGAAACAACTTCACTGAATAATGGTCTATTTCTGGGAGTTTTCCCGCCCTTCCAGACAATAAATGTTGCATTATTTTTAATGCAAGTATCACAGTAGCCATTGGGAAGTCATTTGAGGAACTGCCTCTTAAGACTGTCGAGACTTCTGTGATATATACATGCGCCATCTAAAACCAAACCTTATTTTAGAAGAAAAAAAGAAATGTTGTTGCAATTATGTTGAAAAGATGTGCAAATTAATCAGCTAATTGCTTAGATAAAATTAAATTGACTAAGATTTCGTTAGTCGGCTGATAGCTCTATTTATTCTAACTGTTCCCAACCACTCTTTGTGTTTAGCTAATAGAGAAGAAATGGTTTTGTTCTTTTTACGCTTTCATAAATAATCTTAATTGAAAGAAGTGTGAGCAAGATGGCAGGTTTGCTTTCTTATAGCTTTGTTTTTTTGTTTATTGCCATGGCTGTGTTTTGATCTCTTTTGACATGCTGTGAATTTTTTCTAATAGTGAGTTGGATGCAGTTGCAGCTGAAAAGACTACAACTTATCTTCTGATTTTTTTTTGCACTTGCAGAGTTTTTGAATGTCAACTGCTGAATTTAAATACTGCATACAAATACCTTTTACCCTTTTCTTCAAAGGTTAAAGTCATTTTTTTTATTATTGCTTCTTTACAGAGCTTACCCACAGTTAGAAAATGACAACTAGCCTAAGCTAAAGTCATAAAGACACCACAAAATGTTCCTAACAAAAATCAGTCCAGGTTTTCCTCCAAGGAAGACTAACTTAGCCTGTAAGCAAACATCTACATCCACTCACCCACAAATTACTTTATGGTAACAAGAAAGGCTGAATAGGCTAGCTAAATGAACAATGCTTTACTGAGTTTCTGAAGCATTGGACAAGGAGAATTTGGGAAAGGAAGTTAGGCCATTGAGGAGAAGACCCAGCTCTAAACTTCTGTCTGCCTGTTGTAGTTTACTGGATCAGACTAAGGATGGAAGGAATTTTCATTTGCTGTTTGTTTCTTGGATAAGAAGGTCATTCATTCACTGGACATTCAGAAAACCCCACTGCGAAGAATACAAGCAACTGTGATGCTCTATGCTCTTTGCCTTCACAAAGTATTTGTTTGCATAGAAAAATGCATGGTTTTTCTGCATAGAAATGTGTTTTCTGCACACATACACACACACAAAACCCCAAACCAAACAAAAACAAATATCTATTTATGCACAGAAAATGTATATTGGTGCTGAAAACATGTTTTCTGCACTGAAAAACCATATGTATTTCTGCACAGAATATTAGCAATAGCATGTGTATTTCTATACTGCTTATCAGCTAAGTGCTCTCTAAGCTGTTTACAATGTGTTAAGTAATTGCCCCCAACAAGCTGGGTACTAATCTGCGGAAGGATGGAAGACTGAGTCAACCTAGAGCCTGGCAGGATCAAACTCACAATGTTGTGGCTGCAGTACCGGCATTTAATCACTGCGCCACCAGGGCACCAGGGCTTCTTTTCTTCATAGAAAAAAGCACACGTGTTTTTGCACAGAAAGTGTGTTTCTGCAGATAAAAACCATGTGTATTTCTGAAAGTGGATTTTTGCACGTAAAGTTCATTTCTGAACAGAAAATATTTTGTCAACAAAATTATATTTCTGTGCAGAAGTTGTATTGTAGGTACTGAAAAAACACATGCACCTCTGTGTAGAAAGAATGTTTTGTGCACTGAAAAACCACAAATGCATTTCTGCAGGGAAAAGCCTTATATATTTCTGCACAAAAATATATATTTTCTGCACAGAGAAACAGGCATTTCTTCACAGAAACTGTACTTCTACACAGAAAATGTTGGGTACAGAAAAATCATATGAACTTCTGCACAGAAAACATGTTTTCTCCACAGAAACTGCCCTTTGGTATAGAAGTCCCATGTACTTTTCTACAAATACCTCCTGAAGCATAAACAGCAATTGGAAACTGCACAGAAACTCTTGCATTTTCATCTAGTTGCGTAAATACTGCAAGAATTACTTATTCTTGCCTGTGGGGTGAAGAACATGAAGATATACATCTCTGTTAATGGCCCTCATGTGCGTTCAGATGACTCTTAGTTGTATACCTGAAAGCCTTGATCTATGTAATATTTACCTATTTTTGTATCTGCTGCATGGAATCCATTAAGAAAAAAAATCTCTGGTTGCTATTTCTGGGGCTTTCATAATATAATTTATGTAAAGAAGTTGCCACATAACACCAATTTTCTAATTACCGCATCAGCTTTAAATAGACAATTTTAATTTGCTTTAAATGGGCTTAAAACTCTGCTGGAAACAATTTGAAGTAGCGATACACAACATGTTCTCCCCATTTGTCCCCAAGTGCAAACTGAGAGGATTTTGGGTTGGGAGTGTTTTTCTAAAACCCTGCCCCAGTACTCTAATTTGGAGTTTTGTGTGGGGTAATTTGCAATTTTCCACGTTACTCCGTTGGCTGTTGCTTGTGGCACCGTGAGTTTACCATGTTCCCAAGTGGATTTGGCCATGCTAGCACCATGATATAATGGTATGACTGTGACTCTGGAGCCCAGGGTTCTATTCCCTGCTCAGACATGGAAATCCACTGAGTGACCTTGGGCATGTCACACACTCTCAGCCCCAGAAAACCCTTTGTGAGGTTCACCTTAGGGTTACCATAAGTCAGAAATGACTTGAAGGCACACAAAAACGATAGGCCACTAAAGTCATAACAGCAACAGGCCACTGAGGAAAATGATGCTATTCAGAGGGAAGATATTGTTAAATCATTAATATGATTGGCTACATATGGAGACTTCAGTGTCTCTAAGTGCACTAAGGACTTTTCCACATTTTGTTTTTAAAATGGGGCAGCGCGTCCTCCAGCGAGGACGTTTGCACTTGGGGGTGAACTGGGTCTGGACTACTTTCTGTAGTTTCGGACTTCAGCCTGCTCCGGAATGACCAGAACTGATGGTTCGCCGTGCTATTGAAAGACCACTTAAAACAGGTCTTTCAATAGCCTGGCATGCCCCAGTCCGTCGCTGCACTCCTGTGTAGATCTGCAGGCTCGCACCAGAGCGAGGCTGCAGATCTGGGGGCAGGCTTCCGGCTGGTGAGCTTCTCCGTTTGGTGGAGAGCCTCCATCAACCGGAAGCCTCCATTTTCATCCCCGGAGCAGTGTGTAGTGCGGGCACGCACTGCTCTGGATCAGCGTGGATCGTCGGAGGGAGCGCGCCAGTCCGGTGAGTAACAGATTGCCCTGTTTTCTTCCCAAAGTGCGAAAAAGCCCTAAGTGTGATTTTTTTTTTCTTTAAAAATATGAATCAGCAGTGACAACAAAGTAGCTCTGAAACTGTATTTCAAAGATGAGGGAATGGAGTAGTGAAATAGGGAGAAAAAGATATTTTGTTGGGCTCAACCAGTCTTGACAAAAGTAGTCTCTTCACACCAACTGACTCCATTTCTGCACTAGACTGTTATAGTGCTATTATTCCACTGAGGTCTGAGGCCCCTCCCTAAACTGCAAACCCCAGGATTCCGTAGGATGTTGAAAGTGGAATAATAGCACTATAGCAGCCTAGTGTGGAAATGGCCTGAGACTTGTGGTAAGAAAATTGTGGTGTGCCTCAAGCATTCACAATGTTATGAGTCTTAAATAGCATTTCCCACAAAACAGTGCACATATTTTAAAATATGAATGGCTAGGATGCATATAGTTGGAAAAAGATCCCACAGCAACAGTTCAATCAATCAGGACAAGTTGTGTAAATAAGTAAATTAGAAAAAAAAATTGCTTTAAGTGCACATATTCTTCAGTGTTGAAAGAATAAACAAAGCCAGTAAACCTATACTGCACTTGCATAGCAGAAATTTGCACCTAGAGACCATGATCCTATCTCAGTGTGGAACTCTGCACGTGCAGTTCTTCATTCTCCAATTGTTCAGCAGCTGTCAAGCCCAGGAGGTGCTCCTGCTGCTGTTGTTTACAGGTAGGGAATGGGGAAGTGATTCAGAATGTGGAGAAGCAGCTGGTCTCAGCTTGGTGGGGGAGTGAAGAAATGAAGTGCTTTCCCAGATGGAGTGCACCTGTGTTTTCCTTCCCCTCAGAACTCAGAGCAGCTGGATCTTGAGGCCATTAATCTCCTTCCTCTCCCTCTCCCTACCCAACAAGAACTGACAGCAACAGGGGATTTTCCTTGGTTTTGATAGCTACCAGGTGGTTGGAGGTCTGGAGACAGGGCACAAGGGCAAGTGAATAGGTCTGTGGACAGGGCACAAGAGCAAAGGACCTGCGAATGTGTAAGCTGCACTTACATACACATAAATCACTAACAGGATGCGAGTCACATAGTTAATAGTAGTTGCACTATTCCATTTTTCTTCTGAATAGTACAGTTGCACAACTGGTTGCATATCCATCAGTCTACTTACCGTACTTACTGCTCCATTGTGCAGTGAGGAACGTTAAATGGCTATCTCCACAATCCCAGTGGATCATTGGACACATTGAAGTCAGCAACACATAGTTATGCGCCATCTGAGAATGCACAACTGCATGTGCAATGGCTCCACTTATGGAACTCCACTTAACCAACCATGAATTGAATTTGCACAATGGTCCAAAAGCACAATGACTTTTGCAAGGGTGGCTTTGTCACCAATGGGATTACAGCTGCTGTCTCACAACACCTTACAAAACAAAGAGAGGGAATGAGTGCAGGTGAGATTTGGAGAAAAACAACAAGACTGAAACTGAGAGGTTTTTACTTCCTTAGGTGAAGTTGTGTGTGTGTGTGTGTGAGAGAGAGAGAGAGAGAGAGAGATGAGAGAGAGAGAGAAACAGAGACATTGAGAGAGAGGGAGGGAGAAAGAAAGAAAGAAGGGGACACTGACATTAGAGGAGTAGCATGCAGGCACAGGGATGCAAATATTTTGCCACTTTTTGTGTATCCCTCAGACTTGAAGAAATGGGGCATTTAGCGTGAGCGGGTAGAATCCACGGAAGGGTTTCTGCTATTTTTTCCCCCAGTTCTCTGACCCCTAGAAAAGTTAAAATGACATCTGGTAATGGAAGCGCAGGCAATACCATTTACAGCATATTGAAAAGTGGGAGGCATAGCCAAGTGTGATCGGTTTTCTCCATGAGATTTTCGAGTCTTTTCCTGATTGGTGGTTATTCCATTCCTCAGAAAGGCTTAAACACTCTAATGATATATAATTTCTGTCTGTAGAGTTGAGCAGAAATTACAAGTGTATGTTTAAAAGGAGGAAGAGCTCTGACCCAGCTTATAAGGGAGAAATGAACTTTTAAAAAAAAACTTCTAAAATGTATTGGCAATGGGTACATTTCTGCCAAGTTAAGGCATGTTGATTTCCTTGGGAAATATTTCATCACAGGCATAGCTGTCCCACTGAAATTGTGCTCAGTGTTGCTGCATCTTTGTAGCTGAATGGGAGAGGAAACTATAGTTAATGAAAGCAAAGTAGGTAGAGAAGACTGTGGTTAATGTCATGGGTGGACAATGTGTAGTTCTGTTTTTCCATCACCTCCTCTACAAATAATGATTCTGCTACCCCCCAGATAGTGACTCCTCCACCTTACTGGTGCTTTAATGGGATGATGTAATCTACAGGGCATTGGTTTGCCATGCCCTCCAATTATTCCAATCTGGCAGGGACCATTTTGATTGAAAGTTGTCCCATTTTTTTAGCTGCTTTAAAATGCTCCAGTTTCTCTCTCCTTCTCCTGCTTTCCCCCCTTTCTGCTCACCTGACTTCAATTGCTGCAAGCTGAGTTCAAAGTGTAAAAGTAGTTTTCACTCAATTAACTCACTGGAAATTGGGAGTTGAGGAGGGGATGGAATCTTGCCCTTCCCAGTCTGCTCAAGCAAAAGCAAACTGCTGTAGCTTCTCCTAGGTTGTGTATTCTTCCTCATTAATTTTGCTATATTGGCCACACTTTGATATTACTTGACTGTATATGTGTTGGTTTTCATCTAAGAAATGTAAAAGGGTATGCCCTGGTGCTTCTTTCCCATAGAGAGCAGCAACTGTGGACTTTTAGTGGCAACTGTAGATGCTATGGGAACTCAATGGCCTTCAGCAGTGTTGTATGATGGAGAGAGCAGTATGGCCTGTATTGAGTTGAGAGGGTCTTATGTTCTCCCCTACAAGAAATTGTAAATCTTGGTTTATGGGTCCAACTCTTCTTAAATATTTCAGGTACAAGCCCCTTTGGAATGACTGGCATTCACAAATGCCTGCTTCTATTCATTTCAAAGTGTTTTCTGCTTATCTAGTTGCATCAATCTAGTCATGTAGGACAAGTGGGATATGGTGGCCATTTGGCTAATGCTGCCAAACATGATCTGTTGCAAATCTGGTCAACCCTGCTTTCTCTTCCATCCTGTCCTGTATCTTCAAGCATTTTCTCCGATGTTTCCTTGCCGTTTCAAGCTCAATATGTCCAAGAACAAACTGTTTTTCCTCCCACAGCTTCCTCTCATGCATGTTCTGTGTCAATTGACAATGTCACCATCCACTCTATCATGCCCAATGAAAGACCTGGATACGTGCATAATGAATTCTTGTTGATGCACAATTCCATTTGTGTATTACAAGGCCTTTAGCGTGTGACTCAAGATCCCTCTGTGACCCTTTCTTTTCCAATAATACCAGTGTAAGTAGTGGGAAGGAGCTCAAAGTTAAGTATTGTCTTAAAAATCTTGAAAGTCATGGCTAGGGAATTTTACTGGGCTCTATGTATGTATGTATGTATATATATATGTGTGTGTGTGTGTGTCTGGTCTGCTAGACTCCAGACCCCTTTCATATGTACTGCTGACAAGTCAGGTGCCATCTATCCTATGAAAAGAAGTGAAATTGGAAGTGATTTAGATGTTTTTATTTCTGGTTTAGATAGGCCAGGGGTTGGTCTTTTTCAATGAACCATGTTGGCCTTCCCCTGCATTTAAATCACAAACCTACACTCTGGGTTCTTTCCAGTACAGCACAAAACAGTTTTGGATGAATGGGGTGTACATAACCCACAAAAAAGACTAGAGGCCTCACTTTGATTGCCTCTGTCAAAGGAGAACAATACTGTATCTTCCATATATCAAGCTGGATCATCGTATCATCTAGCCTAGAACTAGTACTAGTACTGTCTATATTGACTAGCACTAGCTTTTATGTAGGCCATTTCCACACTACACTGTTATAGTGCTATTATTCCACTTTCAACAGCCCATGGAATTCTGGGGTTTGCAGTTTAGGGAGAGGCATTTAGAATTCGCAGTCAGAGAGCTCTTGGGCCACAGTAAACTACAAACCCCAGAATTCTACAGGAGGTTGAAAGTGGAATAATAGCACTATAACAGTGTAGTGTGGAAATGGCCCTACTCTGAGACCTAAATGGAGATGCCGGATATTGACCTGGGGACTGGGGAAACTGTGTGATCTGCCACTAAACTGTCTATCTTATATCTCCTCTTTCTTCCAATATGAGACCCAAAGCAGACCAGCTGTGGTCCAACAGAACAGCAAAAATGGTGAACAGTAACTGTGGCTACCTCTAATAGCTGTTTAATGAGAGGCTTAACCAGTTTTCTCCCATGTCCAGGTTAATAAACATCTATTATCTCTTTCACACTACACTGTTACAGCACTTTGATCCCAATTTAACTACTATGACTGCAACGAACAGATTCCTGGAATGTATAGTTGAGGCTGCCAGAGAGCTCTAGAGCCTCACCGTAATGCAAATCCCAGGATTCCACAGGAGGCAGCCATAGCAATTAAAATGGTATCAAAATGCTATAATGGTGCACTGTGAAAGAGGCTTACGTGGCAAACCCAGCTATATGTTCAGATAACTAGTTATTTCTGATGTTGGTATTTCCAGTGCACAGCTTTACGCAAAATGCTAGTTGTGGAAAAGGGGTTTTGGAAACAGCAACAGTTGCTGCGTCGTAAGTTTCAAAGTTGTACAGAGTTTCGTGAAGTCTTATCCCTTCCTAGCATTTCCTTTTTCACAGTTCCTTCGCATAAGCCACTAATAGTTCTGTGGGTAGGGTTCCATCCCCCGCTTCCCTTTTATTGCTGTCTGGAAGGATCTGATATACTATGGATTTTTTTTTTAAACAGAATTGCTTTAGATCTTTGGTAGCCAAGACTGACTCTTAGCAAAGTAATGGTATGTGGTTGGCTGCGTCGTCTGTCTCTTGAGAGACCACAGTAATATTGGGGTTATAACCTGAATAATTTACAGAAAGAAGATGACTCTTAAAACATCCCCTTCTTCCTTAGAACAGTTTATTGGAAACATACTTCAACGGGAATAAGAGAGTCTTAGGGAAAGGATCAATAGGGACGCCGAAAGCCTGGATTATACTGTATGGACGTCTAGACAGATCCTTTTCCCATCCTGCATGCTGCTTTTCCTCACTCCTTGGACAGCGCTTTGTGTAGCTTTCCCCCTCCTGTTTTTCCTCCTAACTGGGAGAAAGTTTCACAACTGAGCAGAGGGCTTGCCTTACCATGAATCATGTACGACTTCTGAAAGGCAAACTGCACAACAGCGTGGCTATGAAAAAGGTGTGTGTCGGGGTTTGTGGGGGTCGTGGTGAAACTAAGTCTGTATGTGTGGGGTTTTTTGGAGGGGAGGAATGTGATATACTGTAGTACAGCGGTATTTCTTGCAAAAGTGTGATGTAAACTGAAGTGCTTGAAGTTGGGATTCCCATACCTATTTTCAGGAGGAATAAATCTTCTTGGAGTTGGTGATCTTGGATCTTAGTTTGGGAGAGGTGTACATCACTTTGTCCTGCAAGTTTCCAATCCTATGCACTCCTATTCGGGAGTAAGCAGGATTTTGATTCTGAGTAAATAGACAGGGCACCCTCCCCCCAAAAATGTGAATACCATTTAACAATTAATAGTAGCTATAGTAATTATTTGAAGGCTAAGTAGATAAATATATTGATAGTCAAAAATAAATGTTATAATAATGATTTAATCAGAGTTACACATTCCATCTTAAATTACAAGTTTATGTAAGGCTTTTAAGTTGTCATCCCTGCACAAGAATGCACTGCTTGCATTGTCAAAACACAGAGCTGCAAACCTTATGTAAAGTTTCTCTCGTAATTTCATGACACCTCTCTACTATTGGAATCTTTAATCCTGTTAAGTGTTTTCTTTGTGGAAAAAAAATTGCAAAAACACATTCTAGAATTATAAGATGTTAAGGGTGTATACATTTTTGTGGGACATTCTGTATACAGGGAACTAGCAGCAATGGGGAAAGGAGTTGAAATGCTTTGTGCCATTTGTTGGAAGACAGGTAAAAGATTTCTTTACACAGAGAATGGTTAACTGTGTTGCTCCCAGAGGATAAAATAAATAGAAATATTAATCAAAGTTTCTTTGGTTTTTATTTGGTATTAAGCAAATGTTAGCATGGAGAAAATAGAGAAAATGCTTTGAATGGCTTTATTAAAAATTGATCTGCTTTCCGCAGCATAAAATACACAAAGTTTGCAAGTTTGTTATTACTGTGGGTAGGAAGAGAATAAATGACTTGATACACTGACCAGGGTTTAGATGGTTGTTCTTTTTCAAGAACTTTGCATAAGTGGAGGAAGACAATGAAGGCTAGGTTGGTGAAGGCGGGCCCAGAGTTTTAGCACTGTAATCTGGCCCATGTCTATTTGTAGCCCCATTGAGTTCAACAGGACTTACTCGTGCCAGAGTTGCTGAAGCTGAGAATGTAATTGGACTCACATCTCAGTAGACTTATACAGTAATCCCTCCACAGCTGCTAGGGTTAGGGGTACAGGACCCCCATGAAAATGAACAAAACAGTTAATAATGCTAGGCCCTCCCAAACCATATTTAACACATAAAAAAGTACGATCACCATATTCAACCCAGCATGGATTCCTTTGAGGCATCAGGGTTCCTTCACAAGGCAGAAGTGGCTGGTTGGTGGGGCTTACTGCCACCTCCATTGCTGCCCCAACCATTTTTAATAGGGACTTCCAAGCCTTGTTTGCAATTTCTCAGTCTCACAAGGCTTGCAGTCTCTATTAAAAATGGCATAGGGAGGCAGCAGAACTGACAGCAAATAATCTGCAAATAATCAAATCTGCAAAAGTGAAACCCGCAAATGTGGAGGGCTGACTAGTATAGGATTGTATTGCAAGTTTGGTAAAAGTATGGCAAGCAGACTTTCTGGAAACTATGTTCAGGATAACAAGGACAATGAATGAGAATGGTCAACCTGCTCTGGGTTTTAAAAGTGCCCTCCTAGATGCTGAATTCTATATCCCTCCAGTAGTTCAGAAGAGCTCCTTTAATGTCTGGAATAAAATCCAGCGCAGATACTCTGCATGCCTGATGGGAAACCTAAAGCTTGCCACACCAGTTGCTGCTGAAATTTCACAGAGGCTCCTGGATTTGATGCCACTGTAAAGATTCCTATCAAAATCAGCAGCTCTGGGGTAAGGATGTACCTCTGTGTTTATTTCATTCTTCTGCATGAAAGCAACTAATTTCAAAGGTTTGAGCACTGGACTACGACCCTGGAGACTAAAGTTGGATTTCCTGCTTGGCCATGGAAATCCATTGGGTGACCTTGGGCATGTCACACACACTCAGCCCCAGAAAAACCATGATAGGTTCACCTGAGGATCTCTCTAAGTTGGAAACGACTTGAGGACATATGACAACAATGAAAGTGACTTTGCAAGAGTTTTTGCATACTTTTTTGGGGGAGGGTGGGGGTTATTCTGTGGAAAATGCATTGTACAAAACTCCATAACATTTATTTACAACAAACAGTGTGCAAAAGAATTTTTTGCATAATGTTGGTTTTTGTGCAAAACTATTTTCCCCCCAGAATTTTTCTTTTTTTCCAGAGGTTATTAAAGAAATGAATTTTCTGCAAAAAGGCCTGAAATGCAAATGTATATGTGCATTTAGTGTGTGTGTGAGAGAGAGAGGGAGAAATAATAACTGTTGGTCATTTCTTTGATAGGTTATCTCGGTGTTCTGAGACATCTTTTCTCATTCAGAATGAGAAAAAAAATTGCAAACACTCACTCTATGATGCAGGAGAGTGCCAGGGAATCCTCCTGCATCATAGAGTCCTGTGGCATGACAGAGCAAAGCATTCCGACAGTTTCCTCTCAGAAATCACAAAGAGGCTCAGTCTTGACAGTGGGGGCAGAACAAGAAAGATATTTTGCCAGTGGGGGTAAAATAAGTGATGGAGGAGAAATAGGTTTTAGAGTTAGATGCAATGCAATACAGCAGAAGCCGCACAGAAACAGCCTTGTAGGTCCGTATATGGCCCGGAAGTGAGGAGCTGCCCACCCATGACAAATTGTTAGGTCTGTCCTATTGAGCTGCCCACCAGTGACTTATATCTGTCTTCATGCCCGGCTATCTAAATCTCTCACTTGTAAACACACACAAGTGGGATGTGTAATTTAAGTCTGTGATGTAATCTCAGTCTTTGGAACTAGGGCTGCCTTTTCCATTAGGCACTTTAGGCATAGCGCCTAGAGCCTATGAAAATTTTAGGGTCTACGAAAACATCCCCTCTGTGCCAAGGCAAGGCGCAGAGTCGAATACAAGAATGCCTATGGCCTACAAAAACCTTTACATGGCTCTCTTTGAAACCGCCATGTCCAAAACCCTACTAGTTTGCCAAGGACTAGTGTGACTGCATCCCATGGAATCCTGGGGTTTGTAGTTCAATGAGGCACGAGAGCTTTCTGATTGAGAATTCTATACACCCCTCTTTAAAATGCAGACCTCCAAAATTCCATAGGCCATTGCCATAACAGTTCAAGTGAAATCATAAAGCCTTTCCGCTCTATACTGTTTTAGTGCTATTATTCCACTTTCAACATCCTGGGAAATTCAGGGGTTTGTAGTTTACTGAGGTCAAAGAGCTCGTGGGCTGAAAATTCTAAATGCTCCTCCCTAAACTGCAAAGTGCAGGATTCCATAGGATGTTGAAAGTGGAATAGTAGCACTATAGCAAGGTAGTGCAGAAATAGTCATAGTGCTATAACTGTGTAACATGAGAGGGTCCCAGGATAGGATTTCAATTTCTCTCTTTTCCAGCCTGGAACAATTGAGGGGCTTAATCCGTAGAGGTGTCAAGGATAGGAGGGGCATTGGTTTCTGTGGATGTGAGGCTGCCCCACCTCACAGACACACCATTTGAATCTCACTAATGATGGGGAAACAATGGAGAAATGGGTTACAACAATTCCATGCCTGCAGAGCTTTCTGTGGTCATACAAGGAATGGGTCTTCTGTGATGACATTTGTAGGTACCTCATTTTGGGTCACTGTAGCAGCTAACAGGCTGTCAGCTGAGACAGGAGTTTGATTAAGACTTTAGAAGCAATGAGTTACAAGTACTGAACTTATGGTTAATGGACTTATCCCTGATTACTTATGGGGGTAATGGTCATATAAGGAAGCCACATTTCAAAAGTAATACAATAAGTATGAGCAAAGTTATTTTATCGGTGGAGCAGACACCACTTCCCCCTATGCACCCCATGTCAGTAAAGGTTGGACCAAACCTGTAGAAAATACTTTGTGATGTGGGTTGTTAAGTGCACCTGTGGAGAGCCATGTGACTTTAGCTGAGTCATGCTGAGTCATGCTGATGAGCAACCAAGGGAGAAAGTTGCATCAGGTGTGGGGAGAATGCAAAGGCTGGCAGGATTGCATCAGCTAGTGTGAGTATAAATGTAGCTGAGAGCTAGCCTGATGTGTCTGCCGGAGGCTCTGTCAGAAAGAGTAAGCAGAGGGATGCTGGAATGCCTTCTGGAGATTCTTGTAAATATGTACACAGTGTAACTCAAGAATAAATTTCCTCCTTGATGGAAGAAAACAATTGGCGTGGGTGAGTTTTTCCTGGCTACAGTGCATTGCTGCTTAGATATTCTCTGCTGCTGGGCATGCTTCCAAAGCTGTGGGAGCAATCTCTGCTATATTTTTGGCTTGACACCCTGGAGGAGACCATTGTGTTTTGGCACACTAGAAGTGATGTTATGTTGTTCTGGCTACCATTTTGGCTGGTTTTCAGCTTTTAAACATTTTTTTTTGATGGCTTTTTTGGAGGTTTTAGTAGACAAGTAAACCACTAGCAGGTGGTTTTGAGTGCTTTAGGCTGCACTTGAGACAAAATACAATCTGAAAATTGGCATGAATTCTTAAAAAAATTGGGTCTGGGGGCTGTGCAGCAGGCTTCTGTGGGACTTCAGGGGCCACACTTTGGGGTCCCAAGAGCTGTATCCAGTCCACTTCTGGTGTATGAGCCATGGTTTCACATTTCTATTTACTTTCTCTGCATGGCAGGGGGTTGGATATGATGGCCCTTGTGGTCTCTTCCAGCTCTATGATTCTGTGAAATACTAACTTTAAAGAACATTTTAAAGCATATTCATGTTTTCAAGTTTCATGGCATCCTTTTGTTTTTCCTAAAGGTCTCCCCTTTAAAAAGTAACACAAAGTAAATTTGATTGTATATATTTTTTTGCTTTCTGTTTCTTATATATTTATAAAAAGAAAGAATGATTATTTGTAAATATTATTTGTTATAACTTTAATAAAAAATAAAATTTAAAAAAAAGTAACACAAAGTAATGGAAAAGTAATGAGCAATCCAGCAATTAATACAACCCCCGTTACTTGTTTTCCTCAATACAACCAGTAATGATACGGCAATCCTTAAAACACTGTAATGAGTAATGGAATATGTTACTTGAAAAAGTAACTTTCCAAGCTCTGGTTTGCCTTTCTCTAACCCAATTTTTCTCCCATGACAACTCAAAACAGGTAATAACTGGCAGAATAACATTTTAAAATAATGAAAATGCTAAAGCGGAGAAGGAAATGATGTTTCCTGAGCCCCTTCTAGGCTCCTTGACACCCCCAACATTTGTTTTGGGGGAAGAAACTGAGGGAAAATGAGAATTATTGTTCTAGGAATCCTTTAGGAGCCACTGTTCACCTTGAAAACAAGGGGTAGCACCACTCAGCTGCATTAAAGCACACTTGAACAGTGGCTTCACTCAAAATAATTAACAGCTGGTTCTATCTATTGCCCCAACATCTACATATTAACCAAAGATTTTCATTTTCTGTCTCTTCAACAAGTGGTTCAGCAAGCCCAGCAAATTTGAACAAGCGTCTGAATGATAGCACTTAAAGTCGCTATTCATATTTATTATCAATCTTGTCTAAGCAGATAAATTCGGTGTGACCACTATGCTGACAAGTTATTAGCCCCACAGCAATGTTGTCCTCTTAATGTCTATTGCTTTCCATTTCAATAATGTTTATTACCTGCAGTAGCAGTTGTTGATTCCCATGTCATTGTAGTCATGCTGGGCTTTAGTGTAATTTTTTTTTTTTATTTAAAAAAGCTATCCTAGGTGCTGAATCTTTCCCCACAAAGTAGGTTGTCAGGGTTTTCTGATATCTGATCAACCTCTTTTTCCTTCCTTACTGTTGTTGTGTGCAAGTCATTCCCAACTTAGGGCAATCCTACCATGGGGTTTTCTTGGCAAGATTTGTTTGGAGGCAGTTTGCCTTTCCCTTCCTCCAAGGCTGAGAGAGTGTGACTTCCCCAAGATCACCCAGTGGGTTTTCATGGCTGAGCAGGGATTCGAACCCTAATCTCTAGAGTCTTAGGGCTTTTCTGCACTACAGTGTTTTAGTGCTATTATTCCACTTTCAACATCCTGTAGAATTCTGAAGTTTGTCGTTTACCGAGGCCCAAGAGCTCTCTGGCTGGGCAGTCTAAATGTCCCTCCCTAAACGGCAAACCCCAGGATTCCACAGGATGTTTAATGTGGAATAATAGCACTATAACAGCATAGTGCGGAAATGGCCTTAATCTAATGCTCAAACCACTACATCATGCTGGTTCTCTCTATCCTTACTCCCTGGTACAGAATGTGTTCTCCTCCTGCATATATACATTAGTAAGACAGCTTGCATGCTGCATGCATAGAGACATTCCTGGCTGCTACTGGAGATACCTCCACGTCTTATCAGAAAATCACAACATTTTCATAAGAAGGAATTTCCGTCACTCCACGTAAGATAAATTTTGTGGGAGCCTCTTGATTGCCAGTGCAAATTCCCACCACTCTTATCCACAGAAAACTGCAGTAGCTGTACCAATTCTTTTTAAGCAGTGATCATTAGGTACCATGTCCCTCTCATTCCAATGTTCAAACTTGACTGCTGTTGCTGATGTGCTCAAAACATGACCACCCATGCACAGGATGGAAGTATCAGAAAGCTTAGGGCAGGGTGGAATCCTGCAGTTTACAGTGATACCCCTCATTGTTTGCAAAGGTACAACAAAATCTTTAGGGGGGAAAAGACCTATACTGGAGGGCAGGAGGATTAGAAGTCCCAAAACATGGAACATGGGTAGAAGCCACTGCGAGAGTTGGGAAAGCACTCCAATGGCAAGGAAATGGATTGATCTACTATTGAGGAAGGCATGACTGGCTGGCCGATTGGACTAGTGGCCTACAGCAACTTAAACTGCAACATTTTGTTGCAGGTCCTACCTGCTCATGACCTGTTTTGAGAGCTTGGAATATTATTTTTGAGAAGAACACTATGCCATGCCAAAGTCATCCATAACTGAGAAATGATAAGATGTTGGTCTGAGATTCTCTTAGAGACAATGCTTCACTCAACTTTTCAACTCTTTTAAAAGCCAGAATTATACACAGGTCTTTTTTCCTGGAGAAAGCCAGTGTGGTGTAGTGACCTTGGAGACCTAGGTTCCATTCCCCATTTGGCCATGGAAACCCACTGGGTGACCTTTGGCGCATCACACCCTCACAGCCCTAGAAAATCCTGTGGTAGGTTTGCTTTAGGGTCTCCATAAGTTTGAAACAACTTGAACGCACACAACAACAGCAACAACTTTTCCCCCCTGAGACTTTACCACATAAATGCCACAAACACCGTCTTCAGCCAGTGCCCTCATTGACTTAGAAATCTTTGTTTTTCTTTAGCAGAAAACGGCCATCAGCTGCAAATCCATGCAGGTTCAACGAAGCATGTTACCTTTTGGCTTTCTGTTCAACTTAAAACAAAAACATAAATCTCACCACTATCTCTTTTCTGTCCCTTTCTGCCCAATTGAATCCCCTTTGGGGGGGGGATCTCGGAGAGATGCTGGCAAAGAAATTAAAAGAAAAGCTGCATTGCCTAAATGCAGCATCCAGAACACAGGCGCAACTTGGAAAGGCGTAAGTCCGATAATGAGGTTTACAACCTAAATCTCTTGTCCTGGCACCCAAGGACGGTCCTTTTTGATGGATGGGCCCAGGAGTTGTGTACCTTGGACTTAGTCCAAGTTTTGCAAGAAGGAAGGGAGTTTTTTTTTTCCTTTCTTTGGGAAAAAGTGCAGAGGGGTGAGGGGGGAGATATCAAGGGGGAGGGAAGAAAGCCTTGGCAGAGAAAGGCTTTTGGGGTTCGACGGCTGCGAGAGAGGACCAGAAGTGCGATGCCTCCGAGTCCCTCGTGCGTGTCGTGGCCAATCTCCTCTCCTCGGTGAGAACGGGCTGCTTTGCTGATTGCGGGCTGAACAATGCAGCAATCAAGGCAGAGAAGCCACCGGGAAGTTTTGTGCAAGATGCTTTGGAGTGAGGCTTCCCATCCCTGCGAGCATCATGACTGCCTTTAAGCGATGTGGAGGAGGAGGAGGAGGAGGACTTTTTCCCCCTAATGCGGGCCCTCTTAGGAAGGTGGGGAGGCAACGGCAGGAGTCTCCGTGGTAGCTGGATTTAAGTCTCCCGTGCTGTGTGTGCATGTGCGCTCTTCTTCTTATGTCTTGTGAAACCCTTCCCCGTCTTGCCCCTTGCGGATTTGCCTGAAGACTGCCGCCTGCTCCTGGGGAAGCTTTTTCAGCATGGATTGCCTGTGCATTGTCACGACTAAGGTAGGAACGGCAAAGCTTTTGTGGATGCTGTTTGTGCCTGTCTTTCGCTCTGCGCCTGCAATTGGAACGGACGGAAGATGCTCTTAAGGTTGCAAAGACGAAGCGATACAGCTCCGCTTGGCTGGGCTGAGCGTTCTATTTCGCCTTTTCATGGCTATGCTCTCTCTATGTTCCCAAATCTCCCCCTTCTTAAATAATACATTAATTGCCTTTTACCAGGGAGAGGCCTGCACTCTCTCTCTCTTGTATATTAGACAGATTTTGCTCGCATCTATTAATAACTCAGGTACTAGAGGACATTTGGCAAAAGATCTTCTTGCGCACATTTCACAATCCGTTTTAATAAAACCAAGTTAACTGCAGCTCACTGCTTTAGGAAACTCTGAAGATCTGATGCACCTCGGGTCCTCGCCTTTAAAAGCCAATCATCTAAAGTTTTGATAAAGTCTGTATTTCTGATTGGAGCATCCAGAATTTCAGGAGGTTGTCGGTGTGCTCAGTGGGAGTTGCGGGAAGGAAGGAAAAGTCCTGAGAGTTCTAACCCTAAAGCTGACAAGTATAGGTTGAGCTCTTACACTTCTTTGAAGAATGGCTAACTGGCATGTGAAGTTCCCTCCCTTGAACTGTGTTTTCTATTGGCTGGAAAAAAATACAGATGAATTCATGGAGGATGGAATGACCAATGATTGTTAGTCATAATGGCAAAGTAGAGCTTCCATGCTTAGGAATAGTATACTATTGGGATTCAAAAAACAGGGGAAAGTAGTATCTTCAATTTCAGGTTCCTGGAGAATTTTTTACAGTTGTTCTTGGAAGGAGAATGGCAGAGCAAAAGGACAGACCTTTGCAGGGCTGTATAATCTGCACATGTGAAAGATGAAACTTCTTTTGCAAGGGTATACTCTTTTGGTGGATATGAAAATAACATTTCACATGCCCTGTTGCAATCATATCCAACTGCATTCCTTCTAAATTAGAAATATGCAGTATGTGGAAGGCCATGAGGAAGCCAGGTAGGAACCCCAGATCTCAGGGCTGGGACCCTCTTCTCCAGTCCTCAGGGTAAAAGAGAGGAATCTCAGGGCAAGAGCGCTGTCCTCAAAAGTGTGCATAGACCTTCTTCATTTATTTGTTTTGTATTTGAGTGGTGCATTCTGTGCAACTGTGATTGATGCTTAAGGTGTCGTGCTTTATGACATCACCGGGGTCTGTTCCCATGACATCACAGGGAATCATTTCTTGGACAAGGTTTTAGCCCTGAAGAATGGTGCATTCTGTGCAACTGTAATTGATGCTTAAGGTATCATGCTTTATGACATCACCAGGGTCTGTTCCCATGACATCACAGGGAATCGTTCCTTGGTCAAGGTTTTAGCTCTAAAGTCTCAGGGCCTGGGATAATCCCGGCCTAGCAACCTTAAAGCTAGTTGACGGAGAAGGAGGTCTGTAGGGGTGGACATATCTCCCAGTTTACATTCAGTCTTTGCACACGTCCATAGAATTTTTTAAAAACGAGATGAAATTAAATTACCTTCCCCCTCTTCTTACTGGATGGGGAAAATGGATTCAGTTTCACTTTCTCTTGCATTCAAATGTTGTGCATATTGATAAATTATGATTTTAAAAAAACTGAGCTGAAACAACTTTGCATCTGTCTCTATGTAACTAGCCAAAGAACCAATATGGGAATAATCTGTCAAATTTCTTAGAACAGTAAGCAGGCTTGATCTGGAAGCTTGTATTTTATTCCTGCAGATTTCAGATTTTACATTGGAAGCTACTTGGGGCAGGGGCTTGTCCTTTTGTACTATGAGCAAGCACCATGTGCACTGATAGCATTGATATCATCATCACCACTTGCCCCCCCCTTTTTTTAATACTGGCCTTCAATAATGTTCTCAGCACAATTTATAAAAATAAAGAATTTCCCTTCCTGGTGAGTGATGGTACACAAACTGATTCTTTCCTCCCATTCCAAGTTCAGCACGTAGAACAGGGTCATATCGGAATTTGCAAGTCACTTTCTTGGTTCTAGCTGCTATGGCCAGGAAACTAAGATGGGACATGTGTGGGAAGGAGAGAATAATTTGTACAACCAGGGTTGTGCTTGCCTATTTGGCTGCAGCCATTTCCACTGCAGAGGAGACAAGCCCACATTACAATGGCTTGTCTCTTTAGCAGTGGGAACTACTGGAGCAAAAGCAGCAAGCAGAGCTGAATGTGTTTCTTGAATTTTATATACAATGCTAGTTTGCGTTGGGGACTTCTGGAAATTTAAGAAGTACTATGGTATTTAGTCAGGATAGCAGGTGGAGTAGGGGTTACACCAGGAAGTAAGGTGAATCATGTTAAGTGGTTTTCCTTTGAAATTTGCTTAAAGGATGCAAAAAATGGAGAAGAAGAAAAATGGAAAGATGGCAAGAAAAGGAGAGGAGAAAGATGGGCATTTACAAGGAGAATGAAAAAGTAGGCCCTTAGTGAGGGATAACATAAGGTCTCACTTCTACAAAGGTTATAGATGACTGCGCTCTGCCATGCCTTGAGCTCTGTATGTATTGTACATCAGTTCTGTTTTGCTGCAGCAGGAGAAGAGGAGGAGGTTGGCCTTACCATCAGGCAGAGTGAAACAAGCACATTAAGGAGTAGATTCATAGCATCCAACATTTCACAAATGAAAGCCAGGACACATGTGGCCAAGCAACATCAGAGTGTGGTCAAGGTGGCTAAATGTATTAATGAGGAAGGACACCTATGTCAGGAGAGGCTGAAGCAGTTTGCTTTTGCCTGTGTCTGCAGGAAAAGGCAAGATTCTCTCCCTTCTGCTCTCCCTTCTGGTGGGACAGAGAGAAAGGCCCCTCCAGTTGCACACATCAAGAGAGGCACTCCCTCAAGGTCCCAAAGCACTTAGGGCTTTACATGTTAGTAACAGTGACCTGAATCCAAACTTCTGCTCACCAGCCCCTTCAATAGTTTATGTTCACTTTCAATGAGAAGAGAGGTAGACCATCATTTTCCTCTGCAGCCTTGCACATTCATTGATTCATTGGTGTAGTGCAGGAGGTAAGAAACTGGGGAATAGATTAAGAAATCCATGATTTGAATCTGGGCCTTCACTGTTAACTCACTCATTTCCTCCAGGTAAGGCGATCTGTCTCTTGACTTCATTTCTCCCATTTAGAATGTGAGAGATAAAAATATTGAATTGTTTTAAGGATTATAGATACATTGTCCATGTGAAATACCTTAAGGCAGTGGTTCTCAACCTTCCTAATGCCGTGACCCTTTAATACAGTTCCTCATGTTGTGGTGACCCCCAACCACAAAATTATTTGTTTATTATTTACAGTGCCTCCCCCCCCCCGGCAAAGGCCGCCTCACCGGCCGGGAACAGGACAGGCGGGCAGGAAGGGAAAGAGGAGCTGCATGTCTCCCTCAGGAAAAAACTCCCAGCGCCTTTGTCTTTTGCGCCTGGTGCAGCTCACCCCCCCAGAAAAGCGCCGCCTTGCACCCCCCCTTCTGCAGCGCCCCCCTCTGTGGCGAGTGGGGCAGGGGCCGTGGCGAGGAGGGGGCCTGCCCCCCGTGCTGCCACCGCCCCCCCCAAGCTGGCCCGTCAGATGGGAGGTTCTCCCGGTAGCGGAGAAGGGGAGCGATTTCAGTCCCTTCTGAACAGGGGGCAGAAGGATGCGAGTGCATGGCTCGCACACCACCACTCCTGCTGTGGCAACGTTGTGGCTGCACGTGCTCCCGCCAAAGGGGGCAGGAGGATGCGAGCACGTGGCTCGCGCTTGTGCACCACCATGGAGGAGGAAATGGCACCTAAGACCATTGGAAATACATATTTTCCGATGGTCTTAGGCGACTCCTGTGAAAGGGTCGTTCGACCCCAAAGGGGTCGCGATCGACAAGTTGAGAACTGCTGCCTTAAGGAATCTGCACTATATGCAGATTAGCTGCTACTGCCAATGTTGAAGTGGAGTTTGGACTTACAGGGTCAAAGTGCCAGGACAATTGGATTTGGTGGGAAGCGGATGTCATCTAACAGCTGCTTTCAGTCTCCTCCAAACTTAGGAGCAATCCCACCAGTTTCTGGAGGGAGAAATGGATTTTCTCAGCAGCAGTATATTATTGTGAGCTATCCTTAAAATCATAGAGTCAGATCTGTTATCATAATGCAAAGGGTTTTGAGGTTGCTTGGTGTTGAAGAATAAAGATCCATTAGTCCTACAAAATACCTGCCTTTGTTGCAGAGCAAAACTGATAGGATTGCTTTGTTAATATAGAACACAGATAGGGAAAGTATGGCCTATGGGCAACATGTAGACTCTAGGGTCATTTTTGTGCTCCCTCCCTATGGGTCAATTTTTTCCTTGTTTTTGCTTCCAAATGCTATCTAGAAAATATGGGGGGCACATTTTTGGGGCCCTCTGGACCATTTTAAGCACAGGAGTGGCCTTTTTAAATTTTCTAGAAAGGGCTTCTACAGGCCCAGGGGTATAACTACATGAGAGAAATGACCTTGATATCCCTAGATGGTGTTTAGGAGCATTTTTTTAAAAAAATTGGTGGGTACAGTGGAGGATAATACAACCGTCCTAACCTCCCACAACTTCTCACCTGTGCTATAGGCCAACTTACTCAGATGCCTGAATTTTTAGCCATTCCTTGCCTAGGTGGACTCCCATGGCTTTGGGGAGGGGCACAGTGAGTGTCTGTGCTTCGGAATGTAGCGCTACATGACTATGGGCCATTTCTGCACTACGCTGTTATAGTGCTATTATTCCACTTTCAGCATCCTGTGGAATCCTGGGCTTTGCAGTTTAGGGAGGAGGCATTTAGAATCCTCAGCCAGAGAGCTCTTTGGCCTCAGTAAAGTACAAACTCCAGAATTCCACAGGATGTTGAAAGTGGAATAATAGCACTATAACAGTGTAGTGCGGAAATGGCTTATGCAACAACGGTGCCTAATGAAGGTTGCGTTCTTGCTTGAGCAAAAATGTATTTGGTAGCCAAAAGGTTACTAACACCCTCCTGCATGACACTAAATTCACAGTTGGAATTTTGGGGCCACAACTCAGCCACACCTCTGAGCATATTCTTTTTATATTCAAGGCGTATCCATCCAACTGTCCCAAATTATCTTCTGCTGTACCACTTTTTCAACTGCTTTTATCTTCTGCTGTACCGCTTTTTCAACTGCTTTAAAAATTTTTTTTTTATTATTTATTTGTATCCCGCCTCTCCATATGGATCGAGGCGGCGAACAACTTACAAATAGCATGTATTTCGAAACATTTCTATACATGCCCCCAACAAGCTGGGTACTCATTTTACCGACCTGCGAAAAGATGGAAGGCTGAGTCAACCTTGGAGCCCAGCAGGATCGAACTTACAACCTTGTGGCATTTAACCACTGCGTCACCAGGGCTCCAGTATCCAGTATGTTCCAGTATCTCCTCCACCCATTATCCCCCTTTGTCCTCAGCTTACTTCCATTGATTCAAACTGGGTTCAAAGTGCAAAAGTAATTTGAACTCAATTGACTCAGCTGTGAACAGAGGAAAGGATGGCATGAAATCTTACCTTTCCCAGTAGGCTCAAGCAAAAGCAAATTGCTAGAGTTTCTCATAGCTTGTCTGTTCTTTCTCCTTAATAACTTTGCCATCTTTACCAAACTCTGATGTTGCTTGGTCAGATGTGCCCTGATTTTCATTTGTAAAATGTTGGAGGGTATATATGGAGGCCCCTGTTAGAATTCCTGGTGTCTTCAGGTAGGGTTGAAAAAAAACCCCCTTTGTTTAAAACCTGGGAGAGCTGCAATCAATGAGTGTCAACAATACCAGCATGAATGGATCAGTGATCTAACCAGGTATAAGATAAATTCCAAAGGAAGCTTCCACCATCTGTTGGAGTGAGTAGTCTATCTCCGACAGCAGATTTTAAATGTCGTGAACATATACCAAATTTTATTTATTGAGCTGTTGTCAACAGTGGTTCAAAGTGTGAGCAGAGGAAAGTTATTACTCCATTTGCTCAGACCATGGATCACCCCAGTTTGTCATTGTATATTTCTGTTCCACTTCATTGTTTTTCAATACATATTTTCGCTCTCCACTTCAGGCAAGAAAACGGCTTGGTTCGCAGTTTCTTGGGTTTCACTAGTACAAGATAGAGAGGCAGGAACTAGCTTAGAGTTTGGGGTAGTCAGTTGGGTTGAAAAGAATACTGGAAAATATTCCAAAAAACAATGGTCAGAAGAGTTTTTTTTTAAAAGTATCAGAAAACCCTGGCAAGGAGAATTCTAGACAGGTAAGAATCTTGGCCATTTGGATTTACTCTGTTCCAAAAATACACATGGGGTTGTTTGTTTGTTTGCACTGAAAGCTGATTTTCTGCACAGGAAGGTTTTCTGCACAGGAAACATGTTTTCTGCACAGGAATCAGCATCTTCTATGCAGAAAATGCTGTTTTAAACACAAAAGACACTCATTTTTAAAGCACAGGGTAATCCCCCAACTTCAGTCTTTTAAAACTGTGCAGTTCTAATAACTTTCTCTCAGCAAGGAGAAAAAATGGTAAAATTATGTGATCTTGCCTGCAAGAATTAAAATCACAGAGACTTCCATTCCTAGTAATGATCATAGCTGCTTGCAACACTCGTGAAACCCCATTCTCATTGCTATAAATGCTCTTTCTAATCAGCATTATATTCCCAGCAGCATGGGACAAAGGTTGTTGGTCTCCTTCTATTGTATGTGTCTACCAGCACTTGGAGAAGAATTATTTTTGGACTACAACCCCAGGCTCCTCCAGCCAGCATGGCCACTAGGCTTCTAGAAGTTTTACTTTTAAAAAAAAAAGTAACTTTCCAAGCTCTGCCTCCTATATGCGGTATTCTGAGACTTATTGTTCCTGTGCATTGAAATTCCATTTAGTTACCTAACAACCATGGACAGTGTTTAGAATCCATGGATTTCTCTGCCCCTTCAGGCTACATGAGGCCTGGATGCTGCGAACAGCTTGAAAATTCTCTCTTCACAGCTTCCCTTTCAGATGTTATTTATTTAACAGTGTGTGTATGTATACGCCTAGGCATTCTCTGGGCAGTGAGCAATTCAGTTTAAAGTAATGAGGATGTAAACAAATAAACTGAAATGGAATAAGACAACCACAGTGTAAATTTAAAATGAAGTAAATCAACAATGGAAAAAAAACATTAATACTGCGTTAATGCATTAATAATACCATAGGCTTAACAAAAATACAGAAGTGTTTACCTGCTAAGGGAAGGACATGATGGAGGGAGCTAATCTAGCATTGCCAAGGAAGGAAATTTCAGAGCCTGTGTGCAGCCATTGAAAAGGCCCTCTCAGATATTCCCACCTGATGTCCCAGTGAAAATGGTGGCACAGTGTGGAGGTTGGTAACAACACTTTCTCGACACCATGCATAACTTATCCCCTTTAGTGGCTTAAACACCCTAAAGGCACCAGATCCTATATGATCTTGGAAGCTAAGCAGGGCCAGTTCTGGTTAGTACTTGGATGGGAGACCACCAGCAAATATCCAATCCTATAGGCTATATTTCAAAGGAAGGAACTGGCAAAACTGTCTCTGAGTACTCTTTGTCTAAGAAAACCCTGTGAAATTAATGGGGCTGCCATAACTTGACTTGAAAGCATACACACACATATCCCAGTCTTTTAAAAAACCCTAAAACCTAGACAAAGTGTTCCAGCTTCTAGACCACTTTGATTGTGCCTTTCTACACCTTCCCTGGGTTGTGGTGACCAGAGGCCCTTTCATCCTACACAGTGACATTCTAACTGACTCAAATGCTTCCAATTAGTCCTTTGTCACCTCACTTTTTTAAAATGCTTTAAAAATGCCCTTCCTTTCTCTCTTCTTTTCCCACTTCCTCTTTGTCCTCAGTTTATTTCAGCTGGTGCAAACTGAGTTCAAAGTGAAAAAATAGTTTGTGGTCCATTGACTCCTCAGAGGGGATAGGAGAGCAAGGGGTGGAATCTTGTCCTTCCCAGTAGCCTCAGGCAAAAGCAGCTGTTGCAGCTTCTTGTAGCTTATGTGTCCTTCCTCATTAAACATGTTTGCCATTTGAAGTTGCTTGGCCATGTGTGTCCTGATTCCCATCTGTAAAATGTTGGAGGGTATGCAATGATAGTGCTAGGATTCTGCTTTAACTGCCGTGGCAGCATCCTATGGAAACCTGGGGTTTGTATTTCAGGGACAGGGATTTAGAATTCTTGGCTAGAGAGTTCCAGCAACTCACTAGACTACAAACCCCAGAATTCGGCAGAGTGTTTCCCTGGCATTTAAAGTGCATCATGACACTACCATTGGGTAGTGTGAAAGGGCCCCAGAGCTCTACAAGTATTCCAAGAGCTGCAACACCATTGATTTTGTAATATAACATCACAACATTGTCTTTTACTGTTTCTATTTCTTTTTTTTTTTATAGCGCTGTTGCAGAACAGAGATAGAGACCCACGGATTAAGGGAAATCGTTTATTTGTCTCAGTGGGATCATTCCCAAAAGACTGAGCCCCGCCCCTTCATATTCACAGCAATTTATACATTTCCAGTGCAATCATCACATGCTCAAGAAAGAAAACAGATCTGTTGTACATAAGTTCCCACCAATGTCTACACATGTTGCAAATCTTCTGTAGCGCAGCCAAGGGCTGGCACGTCAAGCCAAACTGATAACATTCCATTATACAAAGTTTCTTTGTCTTTCCTTCAAACACAGAGGGGCTTCAATTGCAGAGGAAATTAACTGCTTTTCCCTCACACCCAGAGGTCATTTAGACTGACCCAAAACTGTTTCCGCTTATAGCGCTTTCAATTTTTTTCCTAACAATTTTTGAACTTGGTATTTTTTTCAAAACAACCACACTCTGGGTTGATATTTTCACTGATCCATATCATGCTGTAGTGGTTTGAGTGTTAGGCTAGCACTTTTGGGAGATCAGTGTTCAAATCCCTCTGCTTGACCACGGAAGCCCACTGGGTCACAGTCTCTCAGCCTCAGAGGAAGGCAATGGCAAACACCCTCTGAAGAAAACTCCATGTAAGGGTCATCTTAGGATCACCATAAGTCAGAAATGACTTCAGGGCACACAGAAACAGCACCAATAATTCACTACAATCCCATTTTCTGCTCAGTCGCTGTCAGTTCAGGCCCTGTTTGCACATATCTGAAGTTAACCACATGTGCCTCACTTCACAGTTAGTTAAACTGAACTGCAGTTGCCATTTTAATGCCTTCATTTTTTAAGAGAAGTTTCTTTTTCTAAAAAAGTCAAATGTGACTTGGTTGGATTGGGCAATTTCTCATTTACATATAAATTAAATGGCATAGCACTGTGGTCGCTGTTTCAAATCAGTTCAACAACACTTATATCTCACACTGGGTCCTGGATGCTATTTTGGATTAATTTTCAGAAAGATAGCCACATAGCTTGTTTCAGTACAAAAATAAGATGTTTTGTGGCACCTTAAAGACTAACCAATTTATTTCAACATAAGCTTTTGTGTACTGAAGCTTTTGTGCATCTGAAGAAGTGGCCTGTAGTCCTTGAAAGTTCATTCTAAGCTAAATAGGTTAGTCTTTGATGTGTTCCACAAGATACTTTGGTTCCTTTTTAAATTATTATTTAGAATTAAGTCCAAGCTCATCTTTCCTCAGGTCATTTTCTTGACCGGCTGTTCTAGGGCATAATTCAGCAGGCTATCTTGAAATCTTTCCTCTTCTTTATGGCTGGACCCTGCAGTTCTCCAGTCTGTGTGAGGATAATTGAAGTTACCAATTACTTTATCACTCTGTGCTTTGGATGCCTCCTGAATTTCATTCTCCCATCTCAAGAACACCTTGAGCCTTTTGTCAGGGGAGGAGGTGGCAGGTCCTCATGACAATATTGCTTTTTTGGGAGCTGGTATAGTCACCTGCAATGATTCTGCGGAAGAACTTTTGAGTTTTCAAGTTTGTTTTACACTATGGCTGAGATCCTACTTTGTGCTTGCATAATATAAATTTATACTCACACTTATGTGTAGTTCTGCTGAAGCTAACATTGGCCATTTCTGCACTAGCCTGTTATAGCGCTATTATTCCACTTTCAACATCCTATAGAATCCTGGGATTTGCAGTTTAGGGACGGGTATTTAGAATTCTCAGCCGGAGAGCTCTTGGGCTTCAGTAAACTACAAACCCCAGAATTCCATAGGATGTTGAAAGTGGAATAATAGCGCTATAACATGCTAGTGCGGAAATGGCCATTGTGTAACCAGTTGTCTATTTGCCAGTGTGCTTGCATACTGTTCCATTGTACAAATGGGGAAAGTAGTGCCATAGATGTTTTTGCAATTCCAGTGAATAAAGTGGACTTGGGGGAAAAATGTTAATTAATTACTTTAAAAAAATAACTTCTAAACTCTGTACTTTCAGTGCCATTTTGCAGTGGAAATGTGAAATTTAATGAATATGAAAAAGCCAGTCAGCCTGCTATCCTCCTTCTAGGAGTAAAGAGTTACTCTCTCACAAAGGATCTAGGCATCTTAGTAGACTACCACCTGAACATGAGTCAGTAGTTTGATGCAGCAGCTAAAAAAGCTAATGCAATTCTAGGCTGTATCAATAGTTTAGTGTCTAGGTCAAGGGAAGTAATAGTATCATTCTATTCTGCTTTGGTCAGAACCCACCTGGAAGACTGCATCCAGTTCTGGGCACCACAAATCAAGAACGATATTGACAAGCTGGAACATGTCCAGAGAAAGTTGGCCAAAATGGTAAAAGGACAGGAAATCATGTTCTGTAAGGAGTGGTCTCGAGAGAAGAGAAGGTTAAGAGGGAACATGTTAACTGTGTTTAAATATTTGAAGGGATGTCATATGGAAGATGGAGCAAGCTTGTTTTCTGCTACCCTGGAGACCTGGGCACAGAGCAATGGATTTAAACTAAGAGATTCCATGTCAAAGAAATTCCACCTAAACATTAGGAAGAACTTCCTGATGTAAAGAGCTATTTGTCAGTGGAATATGCTGCCTTGGAGTGTTGTGAAGTCTCTTTTTTTGGAGGTTTTTAAACAGATGTACATCTGATGGGAATGTTTTGATTATGTGTTCCTGCATGGTAGGAGTTTCACTGGATGGCCCTTGTGGTCTCTTCCAGCTCTACGATGTTATGATTCTAAGGAGACAAGATGTAATTCATTCATTAGAGACAGAGATAACTGGGTTTGTAATGGGTGTATTGGCTGCTTAGTGATGCGCCTGCCTTGCGTGATGGTTGTGGATATCACACATTGTCTACAGCCTGATTAGCAATGCTGGGATGGGGAGCCAGTAGTTATGTTCTGCGTTGACACCAACATTTAGTTATTTGATTTGTACCCCACCTTTCTCCCAAATGGGACTCAAAGTGACTTACAATATAAGTTAGAACAGCTGGAAAAATATGGAGTGCAAACCTTTTTTTTTTAAAAAAAGCATTATATCATCAGCCTAATTAAAATACTACTTTTAAAATGTTAACTTGAAACAATGAAAACACAGATAATACATTGTTGTCATTTCAAGTCATTTTCTGCTTCTGGTGATGCTGTTGGAGGGTATTCTTGGCAAGATATATTCAGAAGGGGTATGTTGTTGCCTTCATCTGAGGCTGAGAGAGTATGACTTGTCTAAGGTCACTTGATGGGTTTCATTGCCAAGTAAAGATTCAAACCCTGCTCTCTCAGAGTTCTAGTCCAATACTCAACTCACTATCCTGCACTGGCTGCCATCTAATATATAAAAGTCAAAGATTGTCTGTTTGTCTGTGTCAGGAGAGAAGACCTCATATGTTTGGCTGCCTAAGAAGATTCTGTGAAATCCTGGGGTTTGCAGTTTAGGGAGGGGCCTTTAGAATTCTCAGCCAGGGGGCTCTTGGGCCTCAGTCAACTGTCTTGAATAGGCCAGCTGCTATGGGGATGAGGCCTAGCAGCAAGGAGGAGGGCAGTGTATTCCTCTGGAATCCAGCCTCTGTATGTTAATAACTCTGAATACAGATTGGATTGGGGAATTTGGGGAAAAGTTACAGGTACTGGACAAGACAGTTTGGGGAATTAGAGACATAGGGTCTCAAATCTTTCTAACAAGTATTACCTATGAGAAAATAAAATCCTGGGCAACACTGGGTATATACGCTAGTAATATATATTACACATTAAAAACTATGGGTGAAAAGGCAACAGAAAAGGGATTCCCTCCAGAGGGAGTTTCATAATCTAGGAGCAGCCACCAAGAAGACCTTCTCCTGTGTCCTTACCATCCAAGCCTGGAAGGATAGTGGAACAGAGAGAAAGCCCAAATACAAAAAATCTGATACAGAAGTACTGTGATGGTATATATACTTGTGCTGCCGCAATTCAGGTTCCTAGCCCAGAGCAAGTCTCTAGTGGGGCTAGCTAGACAGGAATGTTTTCAATCCTAGAGTGAGGTAGTGGAGAGTGTGTGTGGGAGGCAGGGTGAGATTTCTTAGGCCCTATCATGAGTCAAGCTGAGCCTGCTCAAAAGAGACAGTGTCCACTTGAAACAGATGGAAGCATTTTTAACATTAAAAAAAGGTGACACCACAGCTTTTAAAATGACCCCCAGAGAAAAGCTGACAGGAGCTGGAAGGTATCCAGTCGAGGATGAATCATCCCTAGACTTGAGAGTGAAAATGTTTGTAATTGCCATATGGGAACAAGGTAGAAAATAGGTCAGGTCAGTATACAGTAGAACATGATACCCAGTCAAAGATTGCAAAGAACCAATAGTGAGAAATGAGCAGGTCAGGGGCACCTGGAGCAGAACACGGTGTTTCAGTGCTAGAGGCTTCTGAGGCAGACACCTCTTCTTCTCTCCTTCTGAAGCCAGAGCAGTGGCCATTGGGATAGAGGAAGGATCTTGTATCTGGGTGTAGGCATGATGGATCTGTGCCAGCCTCTTCTTCTCTCCCTCCAAGGCTAGGGCCATGGCAGTTGGGATGAAAGGAGGGCCTTTCATTTGCTTCTGGGTCTGGGCATGGTAGAGCGGTGCAAGCCTCTTCAGAATTAACAAGTCTATGCCTGCCAGAGTTAAAGCAATGGGTTTTAAAAGAGAACATAGTTACAATGGGCACCTTGGAAACCAGGTTGGAAAAGAGAGAACTAGTGAGATATAGGCCCATTCCGCATGTGGAGGGAGAAACGGGGGAAAATACGCTGAAACGGAGCTTACCGGCAGCCGGGTAAGTGCGTCGCCATGTGGAGCAGCACAAGTTCGCTGCTCTACAGTCTCCAAAATGGCAGCTCTGGCAGTCCAAAATGATGGCTTCCGGCTGGCGGAGGCTCTCCACCAACCGGAGAAGCTCGCCAGCTGGAAGCCCGCCCCCAACAGATCTGCAGGCACGCACTAGTGCGCTCCTGCAAATCTGCACTGGAGCGCGGTGATGGAGCTGCACGGGGCTGCGTGCTCTGTGCTTTTTAAAAACCTCTGAAAATAAGTTTTTAGAAAACGCGGAGCGCCACCACTTCCAGTTGCTTCGGAGCAGATTGAGGTGCGGAAGTATGCTAAAGTAGTCTGCCCCAATCCACTCCACATTACAGACAACCTCCGTCGGAGGTCACTCTGCACCGTTTTATTACCCCGGTGCGGAAAGGGCCATAGTCATCTTTGGAAAAGACAGGGAAGAGTGTATCAGGAGTACGATTTCATGCTGTATGTACAAGAGGACTTAGTCAGGAGTCTTGGCATCGTACACTTGCATAAGTTCCTTTCACATGTGGCTGTACTTTTTGCCATAGTACACTTGACTTTTTCAGTTTATGGTTTTTTATATGAAGTTCCACAAGCATAACCATTACACATGGGCCTAAATCCTATTGTTAATCCCAACATGAGTACAGCCACTGGATTAATTGGATTTATCTATGCATTGCTTCTCTATTCAGCAATTGATTTGGTTGGTCCTTTCAGCTTGTGATTCACCAACAGAATTCCTGCCCTGAACTTCGGCATTCTTGAATGGTGCTTAACTATTGGACAAGGTGGGCAAGGTTTTCATGGATTGGCACATTGGGAGATATACAACAGGTTGCACAGTGTTATTATTCAGCAGAAAGGCGGTGGAGTGCAACCACTGTAAATATATGTGAGTTAACGTAGATTTACACTACACAAGCACAATGTCGAATCTTGGCCAATCTTTGTATTTGGCCCTACGTTGGGGACAGCTGCTTCATTCTAGTGTATTCTAGAATAGTGAATTCCCTGTGTAAATTTGGAAATCAAATTTTTTTGGTCCTGAGAATAATGGTGAACAGCTTTAGTGAATCAAAGGGATGACAGGTCAGGACAAGTATTCAGAGATGTGCTTAGTTCTTGAGATCATGTTACCTCAGATGTGCCATTACCATCCCACCCCCCACCCCCAGATTTGATATGGTTTAATTGGTGAAATATGATTTAATTGGCAAAATATGTTAATTGGCATTGATAGAAAACGGAACCTGAGGTGACTGGAAGGTCAAGCTGGGCAGAGGAAAATTATATTTATGGTTGCAAAGTAGGTCAGAAAATCCACTCTAGGCATAGCCAAGACCATTGTCAGGCAGATTACCAAGCAACTTCAGAGATAATAGGCTTACACTGAAGCTGTAAAATCTCCTATTCCACACAATAGCAAAAGGAAGTTCATACTAAAACATTAATTGTTTTAGCCCTTCTTCCTTGTACCTGGACACATCCCTGTATTGTTCCTTCACCTGTCCACAATTATAGAGCTACTATGACACTTAACACTAAGGCCATTAACTTTGAACTCCATTGTCCATGTGGCAACCTCCATTGTTTGCTCAGCCAGAGACCCATTCACACCCATGCCCTCCAGGTCGATTTTGGGTATAAAAACCCTCTGTTTTGAGCAGTTCAATGCAGTATCCCACTTGCTGAACATCATGCTGTTGTTCTGATTTACGATCGAGCACTGTCCTTAGGCACAAGTTTAAGCCACACTGCTGCTTTCTTCACTGCTCTCTGGATCTATAATTATTGCCCATTCCCTAAAAACTCCTCTCTCAACAATTTTCCTCCCTTTATTTTTTGGTTAGCTCTTGTGCAAATGTGTGAGTGAACTCTTCACGAACACATTTTAGTTCATTTTGGAATCTGTGATTGGTTCTTTCCCGCTGGAAATGTTTCCCTGTAAACATTGGAAAGATCTTATTAGGCCATTCCCCTCTCTCAGGCCTCCTAATTTCAGCTAATCAATTTCCTATTGTCACATGGAGGTACTGGCATTGTGGGTCACCCACATTTTGGGGTAACAGTACAGTTACCTGAGAAAGTCATCATGATGGCACTTCCATTGGTAGAGACTGAAAAGCTTTAGAAACATAATGGAGTTAGTGCATATGTCACTGAAAGCATCTTTGGTGATAATATTCTGTATGACCATGAAATAGTAGGGCTTCTACCCATTACAATCTTGAAATGTTAGGGTGTGTACCCATTAATTATACAAAGAACTCAGAGGTCAGCTTGTGAGCATTTGCTGTGTTTGAGAATAACTCCAGATTCCTTTGAAGAAGAAAATGAAAAGAGAACTATGGCGAAACTTTCAACTTCAGTCGTCTCACATGCTGGAAATGCATCCTTATAATATAAACTTAACCAGGGAGATTGAAAGCTCCACTTACACTTTGATGTTCCTAGCGCCTTAAAAATCATGCTCAGAAGATGGAGCTGCTCTTTCACTAGCAGGCTCTAACACAGGGATTAACCTCCTTTAACAACATCTGTTATCTCTACTATAATTCACAAATTAAATTCACACTCTTGGATGTGGGTCTACTTTGCTGAGCTTGAGTTTTATAAAGCACTGAAGTACATGACATCACTGTGTCATTCTCTTCTGAAATGTGTAGTATAGAAAGGAAAAAAAGGTTTGTCAATTGTACGCTTGTTGTTATGTGCTCTCTAGTTGTTTTTGACTTATAGCAACCCCATCACAGCAAGATTTGTTTGGGGAGGTTGCCTTGGGTTTCCTCAGAGGCTGAGAGAGTGTGACTTGTCCAGGGTCACCCAGTGGGTTTCCATGGCTGAATGGGGATTTGAACCCTAATTTCCAGGGTCCTAGTGCTCAAGCCACTACAGCAAGCTGGCTGTCAAAATGTAGGTAGGATTTAGGTTTTCCAGTTGTCTTTCAAATAGAATTTAATGTTACTTTTAGGAAGAATGGATAAAGTGGCCTAAATCCTTTTCTTAGTCCAATTAGGGTAGAACCATCAAATAAGTCAGATTTACCTATGTATTGATGCACCATGCCACAACTGATTCAGTGGGTCTGTTCTACTTGAGCTAAGCAACAGGATTATAGCCAGTGACATACTGAAACTGCCTATAAGAGTTTGGGACCATTGCCATTGCTTCTACCATTGCTCAGTTATAGATGGTTCCTGCATGTAAATATATCAATTTTTCTTAAAAATAACTTTCCAAGCTCCGTCTCTATGTGTGCGGTTGTATGAGTAGGAAGTAGAGATATTATATTGCACCATGATCCTCTGGTTTGGGATACTTGTATTAATGCAAACTACTATTGTTTGAAATGCTGGTAGTGCTGGTAATAGATTTATGCTTGGTTTTGATAAGGATTTACCTGTACTCAGAAGTTTGTTCATATTTAGATTTCTTTTTTTTAATAGGAGGAACTGAAACTGATAGGTTCCTCTATATTGGCCCAGGGCTTCAAGTACAAATCTCTTTCAAATCTGGTTTTAAATCCCTGTGTATTCAACCATGTTAACATTGAATTAGGATTGCCACCTCTTTTTCTCTAAGAGTTTTTTTTTGTCTTTAACACCTATATGGAAAGATGGGACAAAAGAGTCCTCTCCATCTTGGAATAACTGTGTCTAGTTCTGGATACCACAGTTCAAGAAGGCTGTGACAAGCTGGAATACAGAAGAAGGGTGACCAAGATGACCAAAGGTGTGGAAACCAAGCTGTATAAGGAATGACTTAGGGAGCTGGGTATGTTCAGCTTGGAGAAGAGAAGACTAAGGCCCTTCTTGCACGGCATTCACCAAGCGAAAGGGCCTCTGGAGTGTCGCACAATTGCGAGGAGCCATCCACATGACGTCACTACAATTGTGCGATGCTGCCGGGCACCTCTCAATAATCAAATTGGTGAAGGTCAAACCTGTGAATGTGGAGGGAGGACTGTATAGCACTTTAACTGCCATGGCTACATCTCATGGAATCCTGTTTGTTTGTTTGTTTGTTTTTTGGTAGTTTACTGAGGTGCTAGATTCCAAATACCCCTTCATACTCTACAGACCCCAGGATTCCATAGAGTGCAACCATGGCTATTAAAGTGGAAATATGGTGCTATAATTTTGTAGTGTTCAGTTACAGTTCAAAGTGAAGTAGTTGTTTTTAACTGTTTTCAAATTTTCTTGAAAATATTTTTAACTGGCTGTTTGGAAGCTGCCCAGAAAGGCACCATATAAATGCAACAAACAAACAAACAAACAAACTTTAACAGGTGATTAGTTTACTTGTAACTTATTACTTCCAAGCTCTGTGTAATCTGCAGATGAAATGCCTCTGACATTAAACATTTCCAAACAGCTAAGAATTTACCTCCTATTTCACTTTCCGAGGCTTTCGTCTGTTTATATCTTTCCAGAATGGCCACTTGCACATCACAAGAGGAAGAAACACATCAACAAAAATTGCATGTGCAATTCTGCTTCTTTGTTTTCAGCTGCTCTAGAATGATAGAGAGTGTGTGTCTGCAGCAGAGTATCTATACTGATTAAGGAGCAAAGATGCCAATGGCTTAAGAAAACAAAGTAAAAGGCTTTATTATAGGAGCTCCATTCTAAGATAGGAAAGTTATTGGGCGCTATCTAGTCTATCTGCATCCTAGGGAAGGAGTGCTAGGAAGAGAGGTGGGTCTTGAGAAGAAGCAGAGAAATATCCTTAAGAGTATCAGTTTACATCACAGAGGGCTCAGCATAGGTAGAACCAAAGAAGAAGTGAGGACACTTCAGGTTACTCCAACCAGCCAATTCTATTGCTGCTCCCCACTGTGAGGCATTCTGGATTCTTCAGTGCTAAGCACTGTTGCACTTCTAATACAGAGATGAGAACATGAACTAGAGAATCCAAATGGCAAGAAAAGAGATTCCTCCTAAACATTAGGAAGAGCTTATATACTGCTGGACTGGACTGCTTCAGAAAGTAATGGATTTGCATTCTTTGGAGGTCTTTAGACAGAGATGGGATGGGCATCTTTGAGAAGTTCCTGCTTAGCAGGGAGTTGGATTAGATGGTGCTTAAAAAAAAATAGATTAACTTCCATAGAGAATTCCTGAGAAATGTTGCAGATATAAATCCAAAATAGAGTTCTGAAATAAAGGCACACATAATGACAAAGCTTAATTAGGCATGAAGATTTCTGTTACATGTGAGTAATCCCTTCAGGGTTCAGAGGTACACATACGGGACCAATGCCTCAGCTGCTGTACGTTAGCATCGCTGTAGGGAACCACGGGAGCTTTGCTGATTTGCACAGCCACACGAGAATATCACACTGAAAGAAAACCCAGTTTACGTAGCAGATTTAGGACGGTATTAAGTCTTTTCCATTCTGGCCAGCTAGAGGTGGACAAATCTAGAATCATAGAATCATAGAATCATAGAAATGTAGAGTTGGAAGAGACCACACGGGCCATCCAGTCCAACTCCCTGTCATGCAGGAACACCCTCAAAGCACTCCCGACAGATGGCCATCAAGCCTCTGCTTAAAAACCTCCAAGGTAGGAGACTCCACTACTCTCCGAGGCAGCAGATTCCACTGCCGGACAGCCCTGACTGTCAGGAAGTTCTTCCTGAGGTTCAGGTGGAATCTCCTTTCCTGCAGCTTGAATCCATTGCTCCTTGTCCTGGTTTCTGGAGCAGCAGAAAACAAGCCCCCTCCTTCCTCTACGTGGCATCCCTTCAAATATTTAAACATGGCTATCATGTCCCCTCTTAACCTCCTTTTCTACCAGTTTTGCTTTCTCTTATATTATTCTGTTTCTAATCTGAGGTTTATTCCATTCAGTTTATGAAGAAATGCATACATTCAGGTAAGTGCTTACTACTGCCATAATGTCTGAGAGTGGAGAAACCATGTAAGGCCATAGTTCTTTTCCTGGCTTCTTCTCCCTTCTTTCTGATGATGCTGTGTTTTGAAGTGGAAGAATGCTGTTGCTGTGACACCTGAAATATGGAAATCCTTGCTCTGGGAGTTTTTGTGATTACCTGCTTTACTGCCCAACTGAAGATGTTGGCTGGAATTCTGTAAGGGAGTAACATTTTCATAAGTGGACATAGGTGTTATGAAGATGTGCAACATCCATATCTGGTAGATGGCTGCTGCTATATAACTATGTAGCAGAGTTGGAAAAGAAACTGACGTACAATGGGACCAATACAAAATGAGACTGATGCACAATAGGATGATGCACATCACCATGTAGAGGAGGGAGTGGGTTTGTTTTCTACTGCTCCAGAGACTAGGACAAGGAGCAATGGATTCAAGCTGCAGAAAAGGAGATCCCACCTGAACCTCAAGAAGAACCTCAGGGCTGTCCGGCAGTGGAATATGCTGCCTCGGAGTGTAGTGGAGTCTTCTTCTTTGGAGGTTTTTAAGCAGAGGCTGGATGGCCATCTGTCGGGAGTGCTTTGAGGGTGTTCCTGCATGGAAGGGGGTTGGACTGGATGGCCCCTGTGGTCTCTTCCAACTCTACATTTCTATGATTCTGTGATCATGTTGGTCCCATGCACAATAGAACTGGGCACTCTTGCTGGTTCCTGTTGTGCATCTTCACAATTCAGTAACAGGTTTTTTTCCGCACCTGTCATGTTTAGGAAGCCAGCCAAGGTTCGCAGTCCTTAAACAGAGTCTATCAGGCAGAGGAGACAGAAGCAGCCGTGGTCAGATTTATAGAAGCTTATCAATCAGGCAATTAACATTCACTCATTCCAGCAGTCCAGGTCTGCAGTAAATCTGAGGTGTCAGTTCAAGGGAGCATCTGGTAGCTGTGGTCAGTAAACAAAGAAAGGTTCAAGGTCCTCCAGGAACACGAGCCAGAAATTGAAAGATGAATGTGTTGATTCCACCAGAAAGGTTGGTTGTCAGCAACAGACTTCTCCACACCATGTCTGTGATATTTATGGACCAGCAGCCTGTTTCAGCTGTTGTTTGATTAATGAGCCTAATAAGAAGTCTGAGTATCGTGGACCCTCCCTTTCTTGTCTACAGTGGGCGGCAGTAGATATTGTTGGGTTCATGTCTCTGTTTTGTGGCTGTTGGGCAGGGTCCCTGTCTGTGTCAGCATCTGCACCCGGATCCTGGGGCTGAGGCATGACAGCACCTCTGCTACGTAGTTATGTGAACTCAACTTTACATTGTGTGAAAGCTCATATAGGATTCAGGAGGATGTTTCTTTTCCAGTAAGCTTGTCTGTTGTGCAAGACTTCTTTTTGTTTGACCCTATCCAGTTGCAGTTTTTAAAATTATTTTAGTACTCAGTATTGGTATGGTTTTATTTTAAATTAATGTTATTGTTTTACTGCTATTTGTAATGCTTTGTTGTGTCAGCTTTCTTGAGGGCCTCTTTTAGGTAGAATATAAATATCTGAATGAATGAATGAATGAATGAATGAATGAATGAATGAATGAATGAATGATACTCTCATAAAGAGTGGCTGGTGGCTCCCATGTGAGCAAGGCAATGAAGCCTTTCCGGTTTTAGACAGTTTTAATGGCGTTATTCAAGTTTCTGAATCTATTTTGAGGATCAGATTGAGGACTATGGATTATTCTATTGGATAACTCCCAGCCTAAAGTATGGAATGGATTCCTCACCTCACTGACATGAGGTTGCTACTGAAAGGGAGAGAATACTTTCTAAATCCTTTCTCCTTGTGCTGTTTTTTTTAATGCATCTTTCTCTTAATTTTTTTTTTAACGGACTCTGTATTAAATAATTGGGTACAGGTTGTGCCTCCCTTATTCAAAATGCTCAGGACCAGAAGTGTTGAGTACTTTGGATTTTTTTTCAGATTTTGGAATACAGTACTTTTCTGGAATAGCCTCATGTCCTGACTCACTACTTGTATTGTGTATGAGACATGAGGCTGGAAAGAGACTGAGGCCATTTCTGCACCTTACCCGTCTCCGTCGTCATCCCAGCATCATCTCAGCAGCGCCTTTGCCAGAAGGGGAGCATGATGTGAATACTCACCTCTGCACCTGGCCAGATGTCTACAGATGGGAGCATGCGCAATACGCACCTTCCTCCCTCAGTGCAACTGGCTACTTTCTCATGCTGCACTGGGGAAGGAAGTGCCTAGATCATGCTTTCACCCATTCCACATGGCTACCAGTGATGGGAAGGTCACACAATTGTGGGCCATTAACATATTTTTTTCCCCTGTTAATGGAATATCCCGTGATTGCGATGGGTAGGGACATGTTGGCAGCAGGACTGTGATGATGTTTTGTGAAAGCACAAATCACAGACTGGCAGCATTGCATCCCCATCACGGGACAGTGATGTCGTGCAGAAATGGCCTGAGGATCTGTGAAATGGTGGGTATCCAAGCATAGTGCTTGGCACAAATCCACACCTCCTGCCATTTCACAGATCCTTAGTCTCTCTCTTTTACTGCCAGATACCTGTTTCCCCCTTTGTGGTAGTGGCTGCAGTGTTGTACTTATTTGTCTCTCAAATCCTTGGTCAGTCTCTCCCTCTCTCTCTCTCTTTGTCACCAGTTGCCCACTTCCAGCCACTGCCTTTTCCTGGTGGCAATAAAATTCAGTTTTTGAAGGTTTTCAGATTTTGGATTTATGGATAAGGGAGGCTCAACTTTTACTCAGATATTTGCCCCAGAGGAAGAAAAAGTATCAGGGTAGGGGGTATGGCACAAGTGTCATACCCCCTGTGTCAGTCTTCTGTGTCAGTCTTCTGATGTACCTTACAGCCCGAGCATCTACACTGTGTGCTAAAACAACCCCTCCAACAACCTTCTAGAGAAGGTATAGTGTGAACTTTAGAGGTCTCTGTTGATTCTAAGGCAACATAAATGTTTTAGTTCCTCATATCACCAATCTTGAAGTTGAGATTAAATATAGGAGACCGATATTGGCTGGAGTCCAGCTGATTAGTCTCGACTTGTGAAGACTCATTCATTCAATCAGTTGTTGACTAGTGAATCAACAAACAAGTTAAATTGAGTTGATTCAATGGCACTACTCAACTCAGGAGTAACAATACAGTTTAGGCCACTGAAAATCATAGCATCCAGCAATTATCTCTCCCAATACATAAAACAAATAAAACTTTCTCATGTTCTGATGTTCTTAAATTCAGCATGTCCCCCCATGGCCAATGGAAAGTAGCTCCTGTCACTTCTGGTTTCAAACCTTTATTCCCATAGACTAGAATTATGCTGGATCCATACAAAAATGCATGTTCCCTTGCACAGCAGTTGTACTTTTTTCCCTTTCTTTTCTTTTTTTTTTTTGATGCAAGGGGGATGCTAATGCTCACCTTGTGTTTGAGAGGACCACGAAGGGTACCTGAGATGAGTACTTTCAAGTTCAAAAACAAACTGTTTGGCCAGAATCATGTTGGTGTCATACACATGTATAGCAATAGCAATAGCAGTTACATTTCTACACTGCTTATCAGTGCAAAGCACTCTGAGGGGTTTACAATGTGTTTAGCTAATTGCCCTCAACAAGCTGGGTACTCATTTTACTGACCGATGGAAGGCTGAATCAACCTGGAGCCCTTGCAGGATCGAACTCACAATGTTGTGGCTGCAGTACTGGCATTTAACCACTGTACCACCAGGGCTTCCTGTATATGAAGTTGTACTTTTTTGGCCATTCTACAGTGGACATATTCATTTCATGGCTGCACAAGTGAAGTCCCAAAAACATACCAATTTCTCCTAGGCCTCAGTCAAATTGTTAATCCCAGCTAGAACAGAACAGCTGAATCAACTGGATTCACTTACATAGTAGCTCACCATTCAAAAATTGATCATTGAGTCCAAGTTCCAGTTCTGATTAGCTGTTCTGAATCCCATTCAAGAGGCAAGTGGGATTGAAACAAGCAAACAAACAATAGGAATTCAGATATATAGTTACGCATTCTTGCCTGGTGATTAACTATTGGTCAGTGTCTTCAGTGAACTGCTCGACTCGCTGAGACTGCAGAAACAGCCACTATGGATTCCATATGGCACAACAAGAACGAGGCACACTAGCAGATATACAGCCCATTGCACAGTGTTATTATTCAGCAGAAGGGTGGTGGAGGGCAACCACTGGGTAAGTATGTAAGTGTCATCTCCTTCCACATTTCATAGCTGAAAACTGGGACATGTGTGGCCAAGCAACATCAGAGTGTGCTCAGGATGGCAGAAATTATTAATTAGGAACAACAGACAAGCAAGGAGAGGCTACAACAGTTGCTTCTGGCTGCGCTGACTGGGAACAGCAGGATTCTGCCCCCTTCTATCCTCCTGTCCATGTTGACTCACTGGGTTTGTAGAAACAGCCAATGTGAATTTCCCATTGCAACTTCGCAAAATAGAGGCACACTGAGAGATACAGAATCAATTGTATCATACTAATGTTCAGCAGAAAAGTTGTATAGCGTAACCACATTAACTACATGAGTATAAATTTACTCTATGCAACTGTGATGTCGGGTTTTGTCCATATAGACTTGAGGGGCTGTTTGAGTCTGATGTTGCTCCTATTCTGGCAAAGTTCACTTATAACACTCTCAGTGCCTATCAGAACAGTTCTAAAGCAGTGGTGAATGAGACATTAAATGCCCTCTGAAGTGTTTGTGCATGAATTGGATGCCAGTAGAAGAAGGGATATAGGGATAAGATCAATTTAATTAGTCCTCTGAGGCCAAATGGATGGTTGAAATCTAGGACTAATCCCATCTTGAACGAATGGTAGCATGTAAAAAGCACAGAAACTGAAGTAATTAGTGAAGTAGTTAGGTGCATGGCTGCAATGAGCATGAGTTATCTCTGCATTAAGAGGTGCGCAGAAATGCACCCCAAGGAAAATCAGGAGGATCCACTTCGTATTTACCATGATTATCTCCTTCTGGTTACACCAGAGATGGTGTTTGCCATTTATTTCAGGCATGGCAGCACTGGATATTTAGTATCTAATTTAAATATTCACCTTGGAATTAGCATAACTGATGAAGTCAATTTACTTCTTGAGAAAGTACTCACCTTGCTAACTGTCTGCCTCGTTCCAAGGCTGTTGGAATCCATGCTATTTCCACACATCTTGCTATTTTATGATGCCAGTTTTCTTCTCCTTTGCCCTCACTCTCCTCAGCCTCATTCATCTGTTCTTCAGTTTAACTGAATTAGCTGCGGTGACCCACATAATTTTGTTTATGGGTGTTAATATCATCACATAGTGTTGTGATCTAGTTGACAGAATTACATGTGTCTTAAAGGCTTTAGATTATATACCAACAATGGCAAGAGAGGACAGTGAGGGTAAAGAAGAAGGCAAATAAAACTGAGAGAACCAAAATTGAATAATACACGTGGGAGGCAATTTCTGATATGAGAAAGGACAAAAAACAAAACAAAATAAATAATTTTGGGTTCATCTTTGATTTCAAACTTTTGCTTTCCAATGTTAAACTGGCTCCTAGTTTGCTAGTTCCAGAGTTTTCAAAGATGAACATAGACTTAGTAAACCTGTGATGTCTTTTCTAGAAAAAAAATTGCTTTAAGAAACCTCATGAAAATTTTGCACATTCCCTATACACATTGCATGTGAAACATGTTGTAATTATATATTGTCAAAAGCCTATTTCCCCCTTCTTCAGTCCTTAAAAAATATGATAATTGCCCCTTTCCCGTTGTAGTTAATTTTAAATTTCAGGAGGAATTAAGTTTGCTAAATCTCTTCATTTGCTTCCTCCTCCTTTTGGTCTCTATGGTAGCAGCAAGAATAGAATTACTTTGATCTTCATTTCCAAGTGGCATCTCATTTCTTCCAAGCATTGACCTTGTTTAGCGTGAGTGAAATTTCCGATAAAATTCCATTAACTTATCATTCGTTGATCTTGGAGAGATGTCTTTAGGGGAGCTGCTTTAGCTCTGAAAGACAAAAGGTGATTTGTTTTAGAAAATCAATGAATAGCGCCATAAACTAAGGGAGAAAATCTGCAATTAACTGCTCGGTCAGACCCCATTAGGGCTTTAATACTGCTTAGCATTGGAGTGCTGCATCTTATAAGGTAGAAAATGAAAAAGCAGCACATGAACACTCAGAAGTTGGGTTCTGAATTTAATGAGACCTGCACCATAGAACAGCCGTGTTTGGGGTGCATAGTAAGACTGAGGGAGGCTGGATGCAACTAAACTGTGACAGGGTTCTGTCCTGGGCCCAGTGCTGTTCAATATTTTTATCAATGACTTGGATGAAGGAATAGAGGGCATGCTCATCAAATTTGCAGATGATACCAAATTGGGAGGGGTTGCTAATATGCCAGAGGACAGGATCAAAATTCAAAATGACCTGGATAGATTGGAGAGCTGGGCCAAGGCGAACAAAATGAAATTCAACAGAGAGAAGTGTAAGGTCCTACACTTAGGTAGAAAAAATGGAATACAGAAATATAGGATGGGGGACACGTGGCTGGATAGCAGTACGTGTGAAAGGGATCTAGGAGTCTTCATAGATCACAAGCTGAACATGAGTCAGCAGTGTGATGCGGCAGCCAAGAAAGCCAATGCAATTCTCGGCTGCATCAATAGGAGTATGGTGTCTAGATCGAGAGGGGTACTGGTACCACTCTACTCTGCTTTGGTTAGACCCCATCTTGAATACTGTGTCCAGTTCTGGGCACCCCAATTCAAGAAGGATATTGACAAGCTGGAGCAAGTCCAGAGGAGGGCGACCAAAATGGTGAGAGGCCTGGAAGCCATGCCCTATGAGGATAGACTTAGAGAGCTGGGTATGTTTAGTCTACAGAAGAGAAGGTTAAGAGGGGACATGATAGCCATGTTTAAATATTTGAAGGGACGCCACGTAGAGGAGGGAGAGGGCTTGTTTTCTGCTGCTCCAGAGACCAGGACAAGGAGCAATGGATTCAAGCTGCAGGAAAGGAGATTCCACCTGAACCTCAGGAAGAACTTCCTGACAGTCAGGGCTGTCCGGCAGTGGAATCTGCTGCCTCGGAGTGTAGTGGAGTCTCCTTCCTTGGAGGTTTTTAAGCAGAGGCTTGGTGGCCATCTGTCGGGAGTGCTTTGAGGGTGTTCCTGCATGGCAGGGGGTTGGACTGGATGGCCTGTGTGGTCTCTTCCAACTCTACATTTCTATGATTCTATAACAGAGCAGCTTTTTGCTCCAAAGCCTAGAATTAGGGTTGCCAGATTGTAGCTCGGTTTGCCCACCTCTCCATTTGTTACCTCAAAAGGTGGGTGACTCAGTGGTCCACCCGCAATGCCAACACATCTGTGGAGAGGTGGGGAATTATTAGCTCAAAAGGGAGGTCTGCAAGAGGGAGGTAGCTTCTGGGATCATTTCACACTTGTATACTGGTACTAATGCAAAGACACCAATTGGAAGTTAAAAGAATGTTTTATTGGGGAAAATCACAAGCACATGCAAGATTCAAGCAGTCTCACAACCATACAAGGCTAACTGGGGGAAAGGAAGGAAAAACTGGATAGTGAGGAGCTGGGATGAAGTGGGCAATATTTGCCTATCCTGATGAGAAGAGGCGAAGTGGTGTGGTTCAGACTAGAGGTCCTAGGGTAGCCTAAAATGGAAATCTGAGAAGCTGACTGATAGCTTACATCCAATATACTACGGAATGTCTGGCTTGGATCCAGGGTTTAAATACTCTTTTTCTGCCCTGAAGGGGAAGGTGCTAATGGCTCTCTGGCAGAGTAAATGAAAGGGATCTGGAGCTGGCTAATGGTCTTAGCATTAGGTAACAAAGCATTGATGGAAATCATGATAGCTTTTTAATGTCTGGACAAGTGAGGGATCAAAAGTTCAGCAGGAAGGAGGTTACAGGACATTGGTCACTGACACTTTGTCTGGGAGTTTTGGGGGCTATTGTCTTCTAGTTTTGGACTGTTGAAAGGACCATCTTCTCTGGCTAATCCTCAGTGAACTTATGACCTAGCCATGCCTTGAGATCCCCTTTGACCTAAAGTTGCATGTCCTCTTTGCCCATCCAAACCATACTGGTATTGGGGACCCCCAAAGCGGGGCCTTACACCACTTTGGCTATTTTGTTTTATATTTTGGAAGTCCAGGTAGTTCTTGGACCTGCTGCAGCTGCCTGTCCACCCCCTTGAACAATACAACGTCTTGGGCATTCTGGTATAAAATGGTTACCGCCAAGGAGCAGTGATGATGGAATAAAGTGTCAAGAAAAAAGAAAGAACTAATTATTGAAATATTTATGACCTTAATGACTAAGTAGCAAAGCTAATTTAGTTTTTTAAACGAATCAATACCACAATGAGTCTTTCAGTCCTGAAAATGAATGTAGCTATGAAGCAGACGAAAAACACCCCCTTGTATTCCCTTAACATGATCTTGAGTAACTAATTGCATTGCTATATTTTTATTATTAAATAAAGGCCCTAATCCAAGAAAGCACAAACAGAACCACTAGGTCTGTTTGTAAATCATGCTCAACAGCTGTGGGGGTGAGAAGGTTATAGAAATAGTTATAGTAATTCATTCCAACTTGCAGTTGAAAGGTATTACTAATCCTGGGTTTCCTAGCCAGAGTCCTACTGTATTACCCCATGGTGGTAGGAAATGACCTTGAGCTCTTGAAAGCTGTGCTACAGCGGTGCAAATTTTGGCCACTTTCATGAGGTCAGTAAAGGTTTCAGTACAGGGCAAGCATCCATACTCTGCGTCCATCACCTGCAGCCCTGTCTAGTTAGGTAGAACTCATCCCAAATAACTTGGTCAGCAGTGGACAAAATGGCAGCAGCAGCTATGAACACAATTATGTTTCTGGGAATAACCCTTCCCTACAAATCAACATCCCTGTGTAAATTAAAGCATACCTGTTACCAAGTATCCTACATGTTCAGTTCAATATATTGAAAGTGTGGGATTGCAACCAAAATGCAAGCACTTTTTAACCCTACAAGATAGCTTGCCCCCAGCTGGATGGGAATCTTTACCAGGCACATCTGGAAAAGCCAGGGGTTGAACCTGTTATATACTGTACTTAAGGTCACAGTTGTTTGAGTCTTTCTACAGAATCCTTACTGGCCCCACTCCTTGGCAGCCATGTGCTTGGATGAGGAGAAGCACACACTCAGCCTTTGTTCTTTTGAGTGTTTTAAGAGCACAATTGATCATGCACTTGCCTCAGTATGCCTGTCTCCTTATTCTGAAGGTGATCAGCTGCAATAACTTTTCTGGTGCTACAAACCTCAGATTGGGGCGCGGAGCTTGAAATACTTGGTTTTATGGATTACAACTCTAGGAACCTTATAAACATTTTGAACAGTGGCCATGATGGTTGAGGAACTCTGGGAACTGTGTTTTAAAATAATGTTTTTCCAAGTTCTTCTGGGAATTCTGTGTTAGACTGATTTCCTGGATCACGGACTATCTGGGATTGAAGGCTGAAAGAAAAAACTGTTCATATATAATTAAAGTTGAATATTTGTATGATGTCCCAAGATCTGGATCAGGAAATACTGGAAAACCAATCCCATTCCCTGTCTGATAGTGATTTTTTAAAATTATTTATTTGTATCCTGCCTCTCCATATGGATCGAGGTGGCAAACAACTTACAAATAGCATGTATTTCGACACATTTCTTATACATGCCCCCAACAAGCTGGGTACTCATTTTACCGACCTGCAAAAGGATGGAAGGCTGAGTTAACCTTGGAGCCTGGCAGGATCAAACTTACAACCTTGTGGCTTACAGTACTGGCATTTAACCACTGTGCCACCAGGGCTCCTTGATGAACACAGATGTTAAAGGTCTGGCTTATTCAACCACATAGCGGCTAAGCCTTTTATCTGTATGGATGACTCCACTAGATTTTCCTTCTCCTGGATTCAGTTTTCTTCTATCAAAATTATGAGGAAATTTGGAATTTTGGAAATATTGAAAAATGAGCCAAACACATACCTCACCCCAGCATTTCACAGATGAAAATCTGGATACATGTGGTCAAGCAACATCAGAGTGTGATCAAGATGGTAAAACTGATTAATGAGGGAAAACATACAAGCTAGGAGAGGCTTCAGTGGTTTGCTTTTGCCTAAGCCGCCTGGGAAGGGCAAAATCTTTCTCCATCTTCTCATCTTCCCCCTGCTGAATTACCTGAGTGAAAACTACTTTTGCACTTTGAACTCAATTTGCTGCAGTTGAAGTGTGTTTAGGACAAAGGAAAGAAGTGGAATAAGGAGAGAAATTGGGATATTTTAAAAATGGCTGAAAAAGTACATGACATAGGATTAACTGGCACTGTCCCTGCCAAATTGGGGCAGTTGAAGAGTATGCACATCTTTGATCTCTAGTTCCTTTGGGTGTGAGTAAAAACCTCTGCATCAGGAGTGGGCAACTTTGGGGAACAGAGACGGCAGAGAATACAATTCTCCTTGGTTACTCACTCCAACTTCTGGTTGTTGTTGTTGTTGTTTTTGATAATTTTTTGCCCCGGGGGTGTTGGGATGGAAACGTCATCCCTTTCTGAGCACTTTCTAGGCCATTTTAGACCCCGGAGAGTCCTTTTTCCCCCAACAGGATGTAACTTGGTAGTCACATTCTGGAGCACTTCCTGTTGGAAAAAGGTATCTCTTAGGCCTAAAGTGGTCCAGCCAAATGGTAAAATTGTCCTCCTTTTTTTGGCGGGTGCGGGGGGGGGGAGGGAGGGAAGAATTCAATCATGTTTCTGAAAAAAAATGGAGGCCCCAAGGTCAGAAGAGAGAGCCAGCATGGTCTAGTGGTTTGAAGACCAGAGTTTTATTCCCTACTCAGCCTTGGAAACCCACTGGATGACCTTGGGCACTTTCAGCCCCAGAAAACCAAATGATACATTTGCCTTAGTGTCACCATAAGTCAGAAACAACTTGAAGATTCACATCAACAAAAAAGGGCCAGAAAACAGCCCTGGGGTGCATTTGGTTCATGGCCCACACTTTCCCCACTGTGGCTGAAAAAGCAAGGTTCCTGACTTCTGGATTTTTGTGTTTGCATGAACACAAATACAAGCATACTGCAAACCTTCCCTCTTGAGATGGGAAGATGAGGGACTGAGTGGGTAGAGATGGGCACATTTGGGGCAAGGCTGCTGTGTACCATCGATGCTCCAGGCCGCCTTTGTGTTTGTCTGTGATCAAGAGCTATGCCTTGAAATAATTGAGCTAGCTTTTAATTTATTCTTCAGTCTGAAAAACCATACCACCTGATTAATAGGCAGTAACCGGAGTCACAAACAGTCTGAGCTGCACCCCAACCACATTAAGCTGCCATATTGTTAACAAACAACTAAATGCGCACACAAATGGCGATGATGCACAAATAAACACAGAAATTGTACCTGCCAAGATTTCACAGATAAAAATTGGAATACACAGGGCGAAGCAACATCAGAGAGTGGTCAAGATGGCAAGAAGAACACACAAGCTTGGAGAGGTTGCAGCAGTTTGTTTTTCTTGAGCCACCTGGGAAAAGCAAGACTCTATGCCCTCCTGTCTCCTCCCATGCACTGAGTTAACCGAGTGCAAACTACTTTTTCATTTTGAACTCAGTTTGCACCAACTGAAGTACAGTCCTTTCTCCACCTTTGTGAGTTTGAGCTTTGTGAATTTGATTATTTATAAGGTGCACACGTGCCTTCCCCTCCTTCTCCCCCTTACCTTTTGCCCAGGTATGCGTGATTTCCTTCTCCATGTCCAAGCAAAATGCAAGTGAATGGGAGGGGGGAACCCTGTGCGGGGAGAACGAAGATATCCATGTGCCTTCCTCCCTTCTCCTCCTCTCATTCCCTTGCCTTTTGCCTGGATGAACATGCCTGCCTTCTCTGTGCCTGGGCAAAAGACAAGAAAATAGGAGGGGGAGGCCTGTGTGTGGACAAGGAAAGCTCACACAGGCCTTTCTCCCATTCTTCCTTTCCTATTCTCTTGCCTTTTGCCTGGGCCTGGAGAAGGAAGACACACGTGCCTGGGCAAAAGGCAAAAGAATGGGAGGGGGGAAATTGAGAGGTATGGCACATGTGCACCTTCTCCGCGCATGGGCTTGGGCATAGACAAAGAACAAAGGCTGCATGTGTGCTTCTCCCTCATCCAAGCACATGGCTGCCAAGGTTTGGGCTCCCCTTGCGTTCTCTTGCCCTCAGGTGTGGAGAAGGAAGGCATGTGTGCCTGAGCAAAAGGCAAGGGAATGAGAAGTAGAGTGGGGGAGGGAAGGCAGATGCATCTGTTCCCTTGCTTGCTCACTCAGGCGGGGGGAGTTATTTGTGGTTTTTTGACTTTTGCAAGGGTTTTGCACTCTGAACCCTTGCAGAAGTGAAGGGGCCACTGTAAACTGAAGACTAAGGGGGAATATAGAAGGAGGAAGAGAGCAGAACTGGGGTGTTTTAAAAGCAGCCAAGAAAGTGGAACAACAGTGGGTTAATCAGGACTGTTCTTGCCAAATCAGGACAGTTGGGGGGTATGAAACACACATGGAGTTTAAGATCATTTGTCACCATGCTTATGATCCATACTTTCGTTTGGGACACTAATTTCATTTCAGGTGTAATCCATGGTTACATTTAATACACTAAATCTTTTAAAGCAGAAATTAGAAGGTGTAATTGAATTTTACAGCTACTGCCCATGTTTACATATAAACCTAATTAACAGTTAAAAGTCTCCACTAGCATGTTTATTTGTTTATTGCAAAAATGATTGATTTCCTTCCTTTCTAATAGTCCTGGTGTTCAAGGCAACCAGCAGCCTAAATTGAAAGATAATAAATTAAAAATGTTAAATTGCAGGATTAAAATAATCAGTGCCTCCTGCAGTGAACCTAGCAGTGGAGAGTACATCAATAAAATTGTCAAATGACAGTCACCTACCATTGTCCCTCAAAGCTTTCCTTTAAAAAGCCAATATTTTGATCATACACCAGAAAAAGATCAAGGGTTAAGCTGGATGAGGTCTGTAATTGAGGTATGGCGACTGAAAACTTTCCATGTTTTCTAGGCCCAGGGATGTACTTCTTTGCTAATGCTCTGCCTGAAGAAAGCGATGAATAAATTTAGCAGTTTTCTTCCCTTTGTAATTTTGAGTTTTTCCGCATCATACAGTTATAGTGCAATCATTGCACTTCCAACATCCTGAAGTTTTCATTTTTAGGGAGGAGCATTTACTGGCCTCAATAAACTACAAACCCCAGGATTCCATAGGATGTTGAAAGTAGAATAATCATGCTATAAGAAAGTAGTGCGGAAATGGCCTTATTTTGCACAAAATTCACCATGTGGTTGTTTTATGCAGAAAATAGCATTTTCTGTGCAGAAAATAATATTTCCTTATAAAGAAAAAATTGGGGCAGAAAATAATATTTAAATAAAATTGTTTACTGCACAGAGAAATGCTGTTTTCTGCACAGGGTGACCATGTGCAAATTTTGTGTATAATAATTCCTAAATGAAAAAGATTCGCATGAGTCCAGGATTCTTCCCCTCAGGGTTTCGTAACACTTGAGTGACATTTTTTTTAACGATTTTTGAATATTTACAAATCATCTTCCCATCTGTGTCTACACCAGAGGTGGGGAATATGTGCTCCTCCAAGTGTTTTTGGATTGAAGCTCCCATCATCCTTAGCCAGAGTTTGGAAGGGTTTAGCCACAAGTCATGTTGGGTGAGAGACTGGGAGTGTAAATCAAAATTTTTTTTGAAGGACCTGTCATCTAGAAAAATAACTCTTCTAAGTTCTGACTTGAGTTACAGAAAGGAAATTTATTAAGGTATGAGAAAGGAAACTTCTTAAGTTATAAGAATATGAGGACAAAAGCCCATAACGTTTAACAGTCATTTGGTCTGCTTCACTTCTTGTATGCTAGGACCCGGCCACATAACCCACTGGCTATGTCCACCATGCCTTGTCAGGAATTGGTCTCTTCTTCCTAACACCCTGAATGGCTTCTCTAACTTTTTCTAAACACTTGTTCAATAGCTCAACGTTCGGTTCCTTGAGCCTTTTTTTCAGCCGCTCTACAGGTTTTGATATGAAATGCAGAAACTAGCAGTCAGCAATAGAAAGGCGTTTCCTGGGAGGTATATAGTGTTTGCACATTGTGGTTTCCAATGAATTTGTTAGCTTTCACAGGAAAACAAGTGACCGGTACCTTGATATGCTGGACTGCAAGTTTAATGTACCGATACCCACATCAGGCCTGAGTGTTGTGTATAGTGTAAAAGCTAAATCACTTGCATCCCAGAGAGATGGCACATGGTTTTGTTTCTGATGTGAATAGGACATATGTCTGTGGCTGGTAGTCATTGCTTGCCATGTGCTGTATCTGGAACAAATGTATTTTTCTCCTTGTGCCCAGTGCTCAGAGCATTGGCCACAATCTCACATCACAGACCTTGTTACAAATGAATAACTACATATCATCTCCTGACTGGACTCTCCAAACCTACTTTAGCAGCTAGCAGCTGCTCCAAGCAAAGGAGGTCTGTTTTGTAGGTGACTGGGGTGTGCTGCAGGCTGACATTTCCAGCTCCCTTGCATCAGTGAGCTGTGATGTGATGAGGAGTTGTGACAGGGATCCAGCTTCTGTGCATTGCACCACAGCTCAGTGGCGGGAAGAGGGCTGGAAACATCATCCAACAGTGCCCCTATCACCAACAGAACAGGTCTCCATGTCTCAGGGCAGCTGCTGACTGTTAAGGTAAGTTGTGAAAGCATTTGTAATTGTGACAATAGTGCCAGGATCACAGATATGAATAACGGACAGTTACAAATGTGTAAGTCTAACTCCATTTCTGCGCAACAACATTCTCCTGTTGCAATCCTGGCAGTACCTTTGCCAGGAAGGGAGCGTGACAAGAATGCTCCCCTCCACACCCAGCCAGCTGCCTGAGGAAGGGAGCACGAGGGACACACTCCTTCCTTCTGACCTGCAGCGAGCCTCCTTCCTAAGCTGCAGTCAGGAAGGAAGCACATGATCATGCTTCCTGCTCTTCTGCATGGCAGTTAAGTACAGGAGCATTGCATGATTGCGGGCACATAATGGATTTAATCTGTTAAGCGACTATCCTGCAATCATGGTGCATGGGGACAGGATGGCAGCAGGACAGCAATGAAAACACGACCTGTGGACTACTGCCATTCCACTGCCATCCCATCCCCATAGTAGGACTGTGATGTCATTCGGAAATGGCCTAACTTACATACTGTTCAACAGGATACCAGCCATTGCACTTATGTAAGGAGAATGGTTTATTGACTGTCTGTTCTTACCACTCATCATAATGATTAGTTTAGGTGGAGGAAGGCATGCACAGGTAAAAACATGTCCATGCTTTAAGATAATCTTTGAAGGACCTATTCACTGGCCCATCAGTAAGATCAGTAATACTGGCGGGCTCTACAAATAGGGTTTGCTTAGTTGTGGCTCCTATGATATAGCAGAGAACACTAATGGCTGATGGCTTTCATATCAGTGGAGTGGTTCAATCCACTCTCTGGTTTAGTTTGGACTTGAAAGAAGCTGAAATAAGTGCAGAGCCTTGGATAGCTCCTGTATATTTCAGACTAAAACTGGGAGCAGATTTGTCATCTCTCTAGCATGGGAGCCATTAGTTGCCACTGGCAGAGAAGCCTTGTATGGGACTGAATAGTGCTTTGCAACCCAAGAAGCTGATCTATGGAACGGAGTTGTGCTTTGTACCTTAAGAACCTGTTGCATACAACTGAATTATGATTTGGATGATGAGAAGCTGTTGTGTGGATCAGAGCTGTGCTATGCACTGTTGTGTTGAACCTTGTTACTGTAGTTTTTAGCCCTGACTTGTGGGATATTAGATATCATTTAATATCAATAATTTGGCCTTCTTCACCCCTTTTTCTCCACGTGCTTGCGAGGCCCCTGGACAAGCACACACACAGGCACAGCCACTAATTGCCAAAATATTCCAAACAAATACAGGCAGGCCAGAAATAGCCAGACTGCCACTTTAGGAGACCTCAAGGCAAGTACCACATTATGTATGCACGATACTTACAAAGGACTCTCTGCCCCGAGCAGGCAGCTTGACGAGCCAAATACTCAGCTGTCAAGCACTCCATGTTTGCATACTGGGTACTCTATTGACAACGCTGTCATAATTCAATCATGTAAAATACAGACCTTTCGGAGGCTTTGTCTCCAGTCCGAAACTCATTGTTATCCCTGGGAATGGAGTAGCCTACAGCCACATTTTCCCCTATAAGACCCCCTGACTTTGAGCGTTTCCTCGGATCGCTCTTGGCTTCCATCCTGCCTTGCTGTCGCTCTGTTCGGCGAGCCTTCCCCTCAGCTCCACGTGCTGAGAAACTCCATTTCCATGGACTTTTCTTCAGACTACTCGGGCTTCAGGACAGGTGTAGTATTTCCCATACGAAACCTCCTCTTAAAAATCCCTCTATCCAACTCCTACTTTTATTTCTATAGATCTCTGTGTGAGTGTGTTTGACTGTATATCAATAAAAACAACAATTATTATTTACTTCTGTTTGCTCCTTGACTTGGCCTGATCCTGTAGACATTGGGTAAAAGATCTCGCTACGTTGCCCTGCCTCTTGTAGTGCTAGCTTGTGCTCTTTCCTAATTCCCAACTTTGTAATATTTGGAGTGCACTTAGGTGTCCCTCATGGGACCCCCAGAAATCAGGGTAACAACCTGAATTGTGCTTTGCAGCTTTAAATCTGTAACACTGGGCCGTATTCCTGAACAGACATGCATACTTTTGAGCTGTGCTCTGTAGGTCCTGGAAAAATGCCGATTCCCAAGAATTATATTCAGTCTTGCTTTGGTCCTTCCCTATGCTCGTAGCTCTTCCCACTACTAGAAGGCACCCCTGAGAGTCTTCCCATATGGGGATGTGGTCCCTTGCTTACCCCAAGTTCTCTTCATTTCAGCAGCTTAATGGTGTGAGGTACATGGCCTTCTTGCTTTTGTTGGTAAAATAAATTGTTGGTCCCCTATAAATCAACTAGCAATCTACCAGAAGCTTGAGATCTACTTTCCACCACTTGTTGCTGAACTGAGGGACTCTTTCCTCAACAGTAGGGGGTTGGATGATCCCAAATTTTCCTTTTATCTGTTGAAAATATGAATTTCTCTCCTCCTTGGCCATGCAGGGTAGCTTACAGAATAATTAAAACACAGAAGCAAATTATATGGAGCTTTTACAATTCAGCGAACCTGAACCCAGCCTCAATTCTGTTAATTTCAGCCGGTGTAGTCTTTGCACAAGCATAATTGACTCACAAAAAAATGCCAAGGGAAATGATCTGCTCGGAAACCCTTGAGTAAAAAATCATACAGCCCTGCAGGAAGCCAGACGTTAAATTAACCCTTCTCTCTCTTGGGTGCCAGATTATCACATATTAACAAATTGTGAGAATAACAAACTATATCAGCTCGGAGGAAGGGAGGGAGGGAGTATGGAATAAACTTATTAGTATACAATTCACATTTTCCCTCCTGCGCACATAAGTTGGCTTGGAAATATTTACAGCGGAGAAGTGATCATTCATAATGGAGAAGGCATACCGGTGAGAAGGGAATACTGCCCCAGGGCACGGTCGGAAATAGAACTTAGAAAATTGCTCTAAAGAAAAAGAACTATAATGACGTGTTGAAACCATTCATACTTGAGCCATGATCCTTTGGCTGAGATTTTACCTTGGGGTTGTGGTTGTGTGACTTCAAGTCATTTTCAACTTATGGTGGCCGTAATGTGAACCTATCATGGGTTTTTTTTTGTGGGGGGCAAGAATTCTTCAGAGGGGATTGTCTTCCTTTGAGGCTGAGAAATGTGACTTGTCCAAGATCATCCAGTGGGATTCCATGGCTGAGTGGGGCGTTGAACCCTGGCCTCCCAGAGTCCTTGTCCAAACCACTACACAACACTGGCTTTCTTTACTTTGAAGTTGCATAGTGTAAATCTCCATAGACGCAGTTATGCATTGATTATACTATGTGACCCTTGTGTTCAATGGTGCCACTAAATGTACAAAGAAATACAGAGTGGAAAGAGTACTACTACCAGTTTCAGCAGGAGGCAGAGAAGGTGTGTCTGTAAGAACAAGGGCACAGCACAGGGCTGCCAGAGGACTGTCCACACTATGCTGTACTCTGATTCCACTTTAACTGCCATGGCTGCATCTTGTGGAATCCTGCAGGGTTTGTAGTTTTGGGGACCACTAGCTGACCATTTTAAATGTGTATGTGTGTGTACGTGTATGCATGCATGTGCGTTCGAATTGCCTGTTGACTTATGGTGACCACATCCATTCCATAATGTTTTCCAAATGGCAGACCTCAGGATTCCATAGGATGTTGCCAAGGGCAGTTAAACTGGAATCATAATACTGTGGTTATTTCTGCCCTACACTGTTATAGTGCTGCTATTCCACTTTCAACATCCTGTGGAATCCTGGGGTTTGCAGTTTAGGGAGGGGCATTTAGAATTCTCAACCAGAGAGCTCTTTGGCCTCAATAAACTACAAACCCCAGAATTCCACAGGATGTTGAAAGTGGAATAATAGCAGTATAACAGTGTAATACAGAAATGACCTGTAATTCTGTAATTTGAAAAGGCTCTAGGCAGAAGCATCCAAGGATGATCTGTAGTGATGTTTGAGAGAGAAAGGAAGGAGAAAAGGATGTCGGGCTGGTGGAGTCTCTGGTATGTCTTCAGCAACTATTCCAAATCAGTCTACAGCAAGGAAGGGCAGCAGCACACAGTAATATGTATGTGTATACATGGGGAGACACACAGACACACACTTTCAAGGCAATGCTCTCACACTGAGATTCCTCCCCCCAGAACTGGTGAATGAGGACTATGCCCTGCAGCTCAGGGCTGCGTCCTGAGATCTGATAATTCTAGTACTGCATGTGGAGTTTTGCTTCTGCAACTTAAACTGAGCGTGGATGTTGTACATTGGATAACATTGTCCAATCACTTCTTTGGGAGAACTTTTGTACGCATAAGATACCAACAGGATCCAGGCCTCTGGATATCCTAAGTTACAAATGGCATCACGATGTCATCCTACTCATTCATCTTAAAAAATAAGTTACAGGCTGGGATGCTATTGATACACTGTGCTAGTGTAGTGGTCCATCATATTAGCCTAGTAAATTTTTACTCAGGTTTCATAGCACTGCCAAAGAAGAAAAGCAGATTCTTTGTAATCATGGTTAAGGACGAAGGTACTGGATCCAAGCAGCCTGTTTCTCCAGTGCCAGATTTTAGAAAGTAAGTGAGTAGGAGAGAGGCATCCTCAGAGCTAAACTTGCTAAAGGAAGATTGGTTTGTAAAGTTGCCTTTGCTGTAAGGACTTTTTTAACATTCCTGTTACTACCATGTTGCTACTGCAGTCTCAGCGTGTACTTATATTGGTGTAGATAGACAAGAGGATCTTGCTCAGTATGTATAAATACTTGTTTAGAAATAATTACAGTGATTTTAACAAAATGTGTTCTAACTCTTACTTTTTTCAAGTGCTAAATAGAAATGTTCACGTCCCTGTTGGTCTTCCTCCTAACGGTTCTTTAAATCAGACTTGGACTGGGCAGCACAGTTTTCAGATGATATTCACATATCCTGAACTTTTTCAGGAAAATTATTCTATGCAGAAATACAAGGGGATATTTATATAAAGGTTGTGGGGTTTTGCACAACCTCCCCCCATTCTTTTCATGAAAATATTATGTATTTTTAATGAGAAAAAGCATTTCTTTTCATATAAAAAAGTTCCTCAACACACATGTTTTTGAGCAGAACTAGAGGGCATATTTCCCTAAAAAAGCACCGATTGAGCTTGGGGGTGCTCTTAGATTCATCCCTGTCATCGGAGGCCCAAGTGGACTGTGGGGTTGGAGTGCATAGCTCCAGGTTCAAGTGATGCACCAACTACCACCTTTTCTGGACAGAGATAATCTAGCCACAGTAGTCCATGCACTGGCAACCTCCTGATTAGATTGTTGTAATTTGCTCTACGTGGAGTTTTCCTTGAAGAAGACTCATAAGCTGCAGCTAGTGTAGAATACAGTCTCCCTTCCACATTCACAGGTCTGACCTTCACAAATTTGATTATTGGGAATGTGTCCATACCTCACCCCTTCTCCTCCTTCCATTCCTTGTGTTTTGCCAGTGCTGAGAAAGAAGGCAAGTGTGCCCAGGCAAAAGGGAAGGGAATGATGGAGGGAGGCACGTGCACACTTTTCTTCTGCCTTCCAGTGCTCTGCCCTCTTATTCCCTTGCTTCTGGCCCAAGCACTGCAAACTTATGCCAAGACAAAAGGTAAGAGGGTGGGGTGGGGAAAAAGGCAGCATGCACTTTGCTTTCTGTGCTCCAGACCCGTTCCCTTTGGGGCCAAATTGGTTTCACACAAACCCGCACATGTACATGGTTTTAAATCACTGTAAACTATGTTCACCAGTTTTACTCTGTCTTTTAAATTTGTGAAATTATTTAATCTATTTTTTTTTAGCCTTTAAACATTCTTTTATTTTTATGCTGTTTAAGTTAGGTTGATTTTATTGCATGCCACTCTGAGATCTTCAGGTAGAGAACTGGATATAGATATTTTAATCAATCAATCAATCAATCAATCAATCATATCTAGAGGGCAGTCAAGCGGAAGATGAAATGAGCTTGTTTATTGCTACTCAGAGGATAGGAACTGAACCAAATAGATTCAAATGATAAGAACAGAGATCCCAACTAAACATTAAGAAGAACTTCCTGAAGGCAAGAGCTGTTTGACAGTGGAATACACTATCCTAGATGGTGAACACTCCCTCATTGGAGTTTTTAAATTGGATTGGACTAGGTGGTCTTTGGAGTACCATCCAAGTGGATGATTCTATGTTTCTTTCATATTTGTGGACATTACAAATGAGAGCAATGGTCTGTCTGGGTTGGTAAACTAGACTTCGATTGACAGCAGGTGGATATCTGTCTTAGCTCAGTAAACTTTGGCAATGCCAAGATTTAACTTGAGGTCATTTTCATGCTAGCTATGTGCTTTATCACTGAGTTTACAGTTCCTTCTTGAAGACCACTCCATTGGAGTCAATTTTGAGCAATTTGTTGCAATGCATAGGTTATCTAACACACACCTCCCTTTTGTTTACTTGTCTGCAGCAGAGCCATACCAGATGCCCGGCCCACAAATGTTCTGTCGAATCGCCTGGATGGATACCAATCCAGCATTCTTCCGTAAGTCTGTGCCTCTTTCTTTGTGTGCAAAGATTTGAGAGAACGAAGGAGCTGTCCATGCACTAGAGACAAATTCAAGAATGTAATATTGGACTGTTTGATGGACTTCTGAAAGAAGTATGAAAAGAATTGCGCTCTCTGATCTGCATGAGCTCTCTTTGAAGCTTAGCTTTTACAACACTGCTCTTGTTCTGGTTGTGTATCCTTCTTTATATGTTTACAACCTCCAGAAGGTTGCTGTGTGTGGAGTGCTAGTATGTTACTGTGTGGTTGGAAATAACCTCAAAAAACATTTGGCAGATGCTTCCTTGGTGATAGTTATTATGAGCTCAGAGGAAGAGAATGATACTCTGTGGTGCTGTCCTGTTTTTTCTTTTCTTTTGCTCATCTGAATGAGATTTGCATTTCAGATTGTTGACTGAAAATCCATATTTTCTATGGCTGAAATCCTAGGAACACATAGTTAGGAGGATGTCCCATTGAACTCAGCAAGATTATTTCTGTCTAAATCTGATGTTGGTCTAAATAGGGTGTTGTCCCTATCAAACTGTATGATTCTGTGGTTCCAAACATGTGTGGGATTTGTTTGCAGAAGTCCAAAAATTAATATTACAATTTGGAAACTGCGCAGGCCTGTTTAGAAATCTAGTCCAGAAAACAAACACCTAAGTTTTGCTTTTCTTCCATTAAGTATAAACCAAGCCTCATGATCAAACCGGAAATTCTGTATAATATCAGATTTGAAGCCTACAAATGTGAAACCTTTAAAACATTTAGTTTAAAACAATCTGATTTGTTTCACTTAATAAGTGTTGTGATAAAAGTGAACAGGCTTTGGTTAATCAGTCGCATTTGCACCATCTCTTTCCCATTACATGATGAACATACCACATTGAAGGGCTAATTTAAACATGGCATGCCTACTTGAAAGCTGCCAAAAATAACATACTACCCGTAGGCATTTGCTATGGTTGGCATAGTTTTAAAAAAGCAGTTCTCAGGGGAAGGAGACTGAAGGACAAGCCACTTAAAGACCAGAGCTGCAAATCAATCCAAAACTGCCAGGCTCTTGCTGGCTGGGTGGAAGCCATGAAAGAACCAATTTCTCCCTGCTGTGTAAGAGTTCCCCCCACTAATATATAGCAATTAACAAACAGAACATATATATATATATGAAATGAACAAACCGTTTCAGCTTCTTCCTCCTTAAGTTGCTAAAGGTGAAACTGAGTGTGGCAGTTTAGAGCACCCTTTTTCAGCATTCTTCAATGGATGATGGATTATCCTTTATATTGAGGCCAGGTAGTAATAGGGTCTTCAGTCTATAAAGCCAGAATTCCCCCTTTTGTCCAAAATACCTGAAAGGTGCAGTAACTCAATACCAAACAAGGACAATTCGTCCCACGACGCCCAAGCATCGCGGGTGGCGGGGGGACGGTCTTTGCCGCCCTCCCGCGATACGAGACCACTCGCGATGGCCGGCGGGAGGAGGTGGGGCTAGGCTCGGTATTTAGGGCCTGACCCGCCTCCCTCGCGGCCATTCGCTCTGGGGGGGACAGGGACTAAGCGGACGCTTGTCCCTGTCCGTGGCCGGCAAAGGGGGGGGCTTAAGGTTCAGCATGTACCTATGGCACCCCCTTTTTGGGGTGGAGGATAAATCCTATCCTTGGGGAGGGCCCTAGGATCACCCCACTTGCTGCGCAGTGGGGGGTGGGACTTGGGGCTCGCCTTCCAGACATGGGCTGGCCAAAGGCCATTATGCACCTTCAGCGGTTGGCTTTGGGGCCCGGTATCTCGTTCAACGGGCTAGGGGAGATGGTAGGGAGCTGCCTCTTGACCCTAGTCCGATGATGCCGGGGATCCCCCCCTTTTCTTCCCCTCAGGTTCAGAAATGCAAGGTCAAGTTCAAAGTTATGGTCAAGTTCAAGTTCAAGTTGGATTTCACCCCCTGTTAATTAGGCATATTAATAAATTGCCCTAGTTCAACCCAAGCTCTGTCTGTGGTCTCATTATTTCGTGGGTAGGGTGGCAAAACTGGCAGGCTGTGATGTTCTTAGCTGAAATGCTTGGCCACTGATTGCTTTAGCTTCCTGGTCAAGATTGCAAACTTGTGGTCCCTGAAGCACAGGTAGTATTTTCCAACTGTTTAAATTGTCCCTCAGTTGTACAGAGATGGATAGAATCTACAGTGGAATGTATAGGTGCAAGCCAACCAGAGATACTAAGGGAAAAAAAACTCTTAGGAGGAAGCATAATCAAACACAGTGATATTTAATAGCTATGCAGCGTTGTTAGGCTACCATTCTGTGCATAGTTATTTGGGCATTGACCCCATGGAACTCTTTGAGGCATAGAAGTAAGCGTGGATGTGTTTGCACTGCGTAATATCTTGGCTCCCTGTTTGTGCAGAACAGGACTTGTTGATTTAAGGGTGCATCTGAGTCATGATGAAAGTCAGAAGAAACACTGGCAGATGCATCAGATTGTGCAAAGTGAACCTCTGAGAATATCAGATAGTATTTGATAAATCATTGAACACCATTACTTTTCTGTGATAGCATGTGTTTGTTAGTTCTGTTCTGTCTGCATTTCTGGATAGAAAATTCCTTTTGGGGTTGTTTGTTTGTTTGCGTATTCCCTTTGTATCCATTGTAATCCCAAGAATAAATTCTGTGCCATGTTGATAAGAGAACTTATGCATCTGAAGTTTCAGAAAGTGGTAGAAATGAAGATCTCTTTTATTTCTATCTATCTGTCTGTCTGTCATCATGCTGTAACTGGAGAACTGTGTGAATTATTAGGAACTTGTGTTGGGGTGTTTCTGTGCACATTTTTTTTAAAATGCATCATGTCTGCATGTTATACATCAATAGCAAGCAATAGCTTTTGGGGAAAAAGGTAAGTCAAAAACATTTCATTTCAATATATTTGACTTGGTTTGAGTGAGGGTAGTAATTGTCATATTCATTGTTTGCTTGGTTTGCTGTAATAAACTTCGTTAGCTTTGGGGTCAGGCAGGAATTTCTCACAGGTTAGATTAGTTTGCATAATTGGTTGTTTGCTTGGGCAGTCTGGGTGGGTGCTCTTTTGAACTTCAGGTCTTTGCTTTTAGCATTTCTTCTTTCTTTGAGCTTTGCCCCTCCCCCATGTACATTAGTTTTTTTTTTATAATATGCAATCCTTGGCTTCCACACAGTAAACAGGGATGTTGATGGAAAAGTATTAAAATATTTGTCTGTGTATAGTAGCTGTCAATTCTTCTCTGTGCTAGCATGTCACTTTGCAGAATAGTGCACATCTATTATCCCTATTCAGGCCTCTCTCTCTGATTGATTAAGTTATATTAGCCCCGTTTCCTTTGATGTGATGCAGGGCTAGCCATAGCAATGGGGCAGAATGAGATGGCAACCTCAGGTAGAGGATAAGAGAGAGCAGGTGGAGGACAGATACTGGATGGTAGAGTTCTGTAGTCCATATGGTTTCCTCAGCTAGCATGCTGTCCTCAGATGTTGTAGAAGATTCTGTTCCATCAGAATTGCTCCTTCAAAATATTGAAGCAAAGTAATAGTAGAGAACTTAGTGAAATGGAGATCCTGTTGAATTATGCCTGCCTATATCCTTTTCTGAGCACCAGTTTGGTGTAGTGGTTTGGGGACTGGACTATGTCATGGGCCAGAAGTCAGCTTCTCCAGGTGAGCATTGAAGAGGGACAAGCATTATTCAAATGGACAAATTAATTTGTATATTGAAAGGGGAGAGTAAAGAAAATTTTATAAAACAATGGGAAAAAACACTCCAGTATTTTAAGAATTTATGTTATGATAATGAAATGGTTAACATAGTTCTTTGAAAAACAAATACTAAAGGATTGGGAGTGATAGTAGAAGAAAAAGACCAAGATAGAAATAGAATTAATTATAATAATTCCAATGCTGAAGTTGGAAGTATGAAGGAAAAGTAATTCCAGATTTTGGGAATAAATAAGTTAAGTTATGAAGAGATGAATTAGCATGGAAGATAAATGTGAAAACGACATGCCAAACCTATATATGTTTTTGTTTTGTATACTCGTATGTTTTGATGTGTTTTGTTTTGTTGTGATGTTGTATCTATTTTAAAGAATAAAGTTTTTAAATTTATTAAAAAAAGAAGAAGAAGGACAAGCAGATACAAGCACACCAGGAGCTAATCAGGCTGGGATGAGAGCCAGCTGGCTCCAGCCTTCTTAAGAAAGACAGAGGGTAGTGGTTTGGCTCCAGAAATATAGTGAGTGTGTGTTTGTTTGTCCTTGCTGTGTGTGCGCTACAGACTACCTGCTCAGCATTTGTCTGCTTGCCTTCACCTTGACCAAGGCAAGATTTATTGGACTGCTAAGCTGTATCCATTTGTCTGCTGAATATCCTGGCCATTGCTTGACAACAGGCAGGTAGCACCTCTGGACCTCTGAAAGACCCACAAGAAGTGCTAGAGAATGTGTTTGTGGTGTGTGCCTTGCTGTAGGGACATAACCAGATTGTCCTTGGCTGCCTCTTGCCCTCCCTGGGCCACTAAATAGCCATGATGCAGGGAACTGTAGGAGGAAGGTGAGTTCTTCATACAGGGAGAGGATGACAGGGCAGAGTTCCAGATGATGCAGAATTTCAGTCTCTGTGTGTATAGGATAACCGTGGGATTTTTACCAAAGAACTTAAAAACAACTGCAGTATTCATTCTGCCTCTTTGAAAATGGGCATTTGGCTTGTCGTGATGATGACATCTGCAAGGAAGGATTGTGTCCTGAACATGTATATGCAGGTAACTTCTGTTCCAGTATACTAATGTTCAATGAAATGGTCAGTTTACAAGCAGATTATGCACAGTGGTCAAATTAAACTAAAAGTGTCACTTCCACTGGGTGGTCAGTCTTTAGAGCAGCCTTTTCTAACCAGGGCCCTTTCATACTAGTGCAGTTATAGCACTATGATTCCACTTTAATTGCCACGACTCTACACTGTGGAATCCTGGGATTGGCAATTAAGGGAAGGCATTTAGAATTCTAGTGCCTCACCGGACTACAAATCCCAGGATTCTATAGGGTACAGTCACAGCATTTAAAGTGGAATCATAATGGTACAGTTGTGTTGTGTGAAAGTGTCCCTGCTGCCCTTTGGATATGTTAGATTCAACCTCTTGTAGCCATGCAGCCAACTGAAAACCAGACTTATACAAGGCTGTACAAGTTTGGTTTAGAAGTATGTCTTGCTGATGCAAGTTGTTTCAAATTAAGGAAAGTGTTTGCACTGATGATGCTCTTTCAAATGAATTTCCCCTCTTATACTTGAAGTGTGTTGTTGCCAAGTTTTATAGAAATGCAGATTATGTATACCTGGAATTCCCTAGGATTAAAAGATCAGATTTGTTCAGCTCTATTCTGTTTACTTTATTGTGAGGTTAGGCCAAAACAATTGACCCCATGTCTTAGCAAGATTTTGTGCTAGCTGATCAATTTTGTGTTGGCAGAATACCCAGCAGGCTTCTGCTTTCTAAGCTTTGGCTTAGAGTCAATTTTCGTTTCTACTCCTGGGATGATCTGGGGGTGGTATGCATGGGAAATCTGAATGCATCTGATTATTCATCTGATTACTGATTACATTTCAACTCCCCTCCAGGTAGGACCCCCTGCTCCATGGACTGGTATCACAGAATCTTCCCAATGGTGTAGGGATGGAAGCAAATTCTGTTAGTCTTACCTAAGAGCCATCATAGTGTAATGGTTTGAATGTTAGGCTAGGACTTTGGGAGACCAGGGTTCGAATCCCCACTCAGCCATGGAAACCCACTGGATGACTTTGGGCAAGTCTTAATCTCTTAGCCTCAGAGGAAGGCAAACAAATTTTGTCAGGAAAACCATGTGAAAAGTTCACTTTACGGTTGTCATAAGTAAGAAATAGCTTGAAGGCTCACTGCAACAAATCTAAAATTTTGAAGGGATTTGAAGGGATCTTATATGGAGGAAGGAGCAAGCCTATTTTCTGCTGCTCCAGAGACTAGGACATGGAGCAATGGGTTCAAACTTCAGGGAAAGATAGTCCATCTAAACATTAGGAAGAACTTCTTGATAGTAAGAGCAGTTCAACAGTGGAATACACTGTCTTGGAGTGTGGTGGAGTCTCTTTTGGAGGTTTTTAAACAGAGGCTGGATGGCTGTTGGGAATACTTTGATTATGCATTCCTGCATGGCAGAATGGGGTTGGATTTGATGGCCCTTGTGGTCACTTCCAGCTATATGATTCTGTGATCTGAAAATGGCCTTTTTATACCTCCTGAGACTTGTGATGAGGAGAAACAAACTTTACCATATGAAGTTTAGAGAGCGTTTGGGAGAAAAGGAAGCACCACATGAAACAAATGTTCATATCTTAAAACACAGATATCTAAAATGCATACAATTGGAGAAAAATAGAAACAGACATAGGGAGCATGGGAGTATTCCTAGATCCATCTCCATCATTGGTGTCTCAGAGCACTTGGTGTAGAGTTGTCAATTCAAAATTCTCCCAGGCCTTGGGATTTCTAGGCCAAAATCTGAGACCTAGGAGCAGCCCCCAATGATGTCATTAAGCAGTTTGCTCATAGCTTGTTATTCAGACAAACACAGAGGGATGTGTGTGTGTGTGTGAGAAACATATTTCCCAGTTTGGAAATGAAGGCAGAAATCTTTCATAAGTGGTCATTTCTAGATCAAAATGAAATGAGATTATTCCTTCTCATTTACCTAATGAGAAGGGTCAAGGAACATTTCATAGAATCATAGAATTTGAAAAGACCACAATGGCCATTGAGTCTAACTCCCTGCTATTGAGGAACATACACTCAAAGCGACCCCCAGCAAATGACCATCCAGCCTCTGTTTAAAAACTTCCAAAGAAGGTGAGTTCACCACACTATGAAGCAGCATATTCCACTATCAAATGACACTTGTGTTTGTATTTTCAGATGGAGATGCTCATACAGCTGCAGCACTGATCTCAGATGTGAGATGAAAATTATAAACTTTTTTCGGTATGCTTCTGAGCCAGGAACATCTCTAGCTGTAGCCCCTGAGTGCCAGTACCGTATGTGCCAAAGATTCCATCACACTCTATTCACAGCTAGCATTTAACATTTCTACAGTGCAAGGATTTTGCTAGGCTCTGCTGAACATGCCCTTGGTGATGGTCTGGGTTGGGAAGAAAAAAGCCTATTTGGTTCCATAATAGCAAAATCTGAAATATTCTACTGCTGCTTGTCAAACTTGCAAGGAGAAGCTGAAGGGGGAAGTACAGGAGCATCCATGTTTTTAATTCTGAAGTTATCCAAGGGAATCCACAAGGTCTTAGAGAGTGTAGAGAAGTTATTTTGGGGAACGACAGTTCCTTAGTCATCATGGAGATGTATGGAAGTACCTTAAGCAGTGTCTTTTACTTTCAAGTCTCAAGTCAGGTCTCAAGTCCTTGCAAGATAATTTCAAATCAAGTTTCAAGTCTGGAAACCAGTTTATGAAATGGTCCTTGTTACTCCCCATTCCTGCAGCTTCAAAGGCTTTAGAAAGAAGGATCTTTCTCTGAGCACTGGGATTAAGTCTTGACTTCAGCTGTTAGGAAAAGTTTCAGAAGGTCCTCCGATATGCAGTGGGGACAGGTTACCAAGCAGACCTCAACCCTGCTTCAAGCCATTTGCCTAACCCATTTGTTGTTCCCCTCTGAGAAATGGCCCAAACTTTCAGTTTGAGACAGATCGTCATTTAGGCAAAAAGAGATGGAAGCATTGTTCAAACCTGTAAGGCTTCTAGATGAATGTGTTATTTTACTGAACCAAGGGCAGCAAGTCAGTCACTAAAAATATGTCACAAGTTGAGTTGAGTCAGTGTGTCATTTATTGCCAAGTCAAGTCCAAGTCAAGTAGCTGTGGTGACTTGAGTCCGACTTGAGTCCAAGTCAATTGACTTGAGTTGACATCACTGACCTTAAGTATCTTAAAAGTCTATGAAGCTAGGCAGAGATACCTGTCTTCTCTTACCTCTCAAGCTCAAACTTTCAGCTGCAGTCATTACTTTCTAACCCAATATTTGTCTCTTCAATGGAGAATGGAAGGACCTCCACACTCTCTCCTCATTCACTCCACCAAGGAAGTAAAACCCATGTTAGGTATAGTCAAAAACAATATTCAGAATATTTAAAAATATTTGGAAGATAGTTGAAAAACTTTTTTTTTCTTTTTTTGAGTGTTGAGAAACTGTGATGAGAAGAATGCTGGACTGATGAGAATTTTCACAGCTCAGGGCTTATTCTGTATAAAATTCACATGTGGTTGTTTTGTGCCAAAAGCAGTATGCTTTGTGTGTGAAATACCATTTTTTTGTGCAGGAAATAATATTTCTATGTAGAAATATTGTTTTCTTTGCAGAAAAATACTGTCTTGTGAGCAAAACAAATATGTGCAAATTTTGAGTAAGACCTGATTTGCAAATAGGCTTTAAGACTAGTTTGGTTTTTGAAAACTTTCTCACAGGGGGAAGAAAATGGTTGAAATCACTTGTTGCTTCCTTTATGAAGAAACTTGGTGAAGAATTACATCTTCACTAGAGAAATACAGTTACCAGGCTTCACAGAATTTTATGGTACCTCATCTTGCATCTCAGTCTGTTTGGGCTTAAAGTTATAAGAGTCCCATTTTGTAGCCAACCTGGCAACTATACTAGGGATGCCTCCTGTTGATGACATACTGGGTGGATCCTGATGATATCATTAAGTGTGATACATCATGTGCTAACCACAGTTTCTCTAAGTGTGATACATCATGTGCTAACCACAGTTTCTCTTGAGTGTATGATTTCAAACAACCAAACATCATGGTTGGAATCCTGTTTGTTATTCTGAACTAGAATAGACTCATTCAATTAACAGCTGAATTGTGGTTGGTTCTATTCTAATTGGGAATAAGCAACAGGATCCCAGAAGTTGTGTTTGTTACTTGGGGATTCACCTTCTATGTCTTCAACAAAGGCATCCCTAGGTCTCAGATTTTGACCTTGAAATCACAGGTTTGGGTCTGGGGGGCTCCTGACCTGTTACCTTTATCCTGGGAGTTGTAGTTTGAGTCATGCACAATTAATTTCTTTAAGCAAAAGGAGACTCTAACTACAGCTCCCAGGATTAGGGTGATAGGTCATTGATTGAACCCTTGCTAAGAAAAGGGTGTGTGTTGTAGTGGTTAGGTTATTGAACTGGCATTAGTTAGACTGAATGAATAAACAAATTAAATTTATATCCCACCTTTCTCACAACGCAGGATTTCAAGGAAACTTACAACCATATAAAATAAAGTGCAACTAAAGACCATTAATATAAAAGTTTAGAAAAACAATTAAATCTAAATCCTGTTTAAAATAACACAAGTTAAAAACAGTTTTAAAGACATATTTTTTAAAAAAATGAAATGTAGATGTGATATCCCCCCCACCGTTAAAAGCTCCATCTGCCACAACAAATTAAAAAAACAACAAACCCTGCCTAAATAAAAAGGTTTTTGCCTGCTGGAAAGACAAGAGGGAGGGGACCAGCCAAATTTCCCATGGAAGGAAATTCCACAGCTTAGGAGCAGCCACTTTGTTCTGGGTTTTAGTCTCCACTGAACCGTGAAGCTCATTCGGTAAGGGCCAGTTACCCACTTTTCAAAATCAGGACCAGTTACAATCTGTGACTTACCCTTCAAAGCTAGGGAGACAGGAGGAGGGAAGTCTTATCCTTCCTGGTGCTGAGGTCAATTATCTGGGACACCATTCGCATAGCAAGACCCCTCAATATTCCAAACATTGTTTTTAAGCACTGCCATGTTCTGGTTAGTGGTGGAGCTGGGAAGTAAGGGGAGTAGAAGAACGGAAGGTGAAAAATTTGGGAATGGAAAGGTAGAATTTTTCAGGACTTGTATTCAGCATTTAAATTTCAGTAGTTTGGTGACCTTACACACCCCCAGATGCAAGTTAGCTGTTCTCTTCCACTCCATAGCATCAGGTGGGTCTTAAAGGCCTTGCCCGACAAAAATATCAACCTCCTTTATAAGATTTAATGAAACATCAATTTCCCCAATATCTGTTCATCATTTCGCCTATAAAGATCCTTGATTCTGCTCATCTGTTTGCTATCTGTAGAAGCTGCCACTTCTGGTGTCCTCATTTAAACTCATTTCAAAACAAGGGAATCTGAACTCAAATTAACTCAAATCTGAACTCTAATTAATTACTGATCCAGGGAACTGTGGCTGCAAGACTTTTTTCCCTCCTACAGGGCTTTCATAGCACTGGGTTATGAAATACTCCTAAAGGCAATCTCTGCACACAGGGAATGTGTTAACTGTGACAATTCCTCTCTTTTCTGTCTAGGCTTTATTACCTAATAGCCATGATGATGGAGTGTACTCTCTGCAAAGGGACAGAAATATTGACCCATGGAAACGAGTATGAGGCAAGCACAATACCTTCCAATTGTCCAGATTTGGCAGAGACAGTTCTGATTAATCCTCCGTCCTCCAGTGTTTTCAGCTGCTTTTCAAATGTCCCAGTTTCTACCCACCTCCCACTCCCCTGCTTTTCTCCTCACCTCACTTCAATTGTTGCAAGCTCAGTTCAAAGTGCAAAAGGAGAGTTGAAGTCTATTAATACATTAGAATGGAGAGGAGAGGATAGAATCTTGTCTTTCTTAGTAGGCTCAGGCACTCTGATGTTGCTTGGCCACACATCTCCTAGTTTTCATCTATGAAATGTTGGAGAGTATGTATTAGTGTGGGCCATTCAAGATGATAGGTTCGCTACAGAGTTCTAGCAGGTTGATGCTGTCCTTCCCATTGTGACTCTGTCTTACGGATTCCTGGTATTTTTAGTTTGGTGTGCAACTCTGATGTTGCTAGTTTCATGCATTCCAGTTTATATCCAGCAGTGTTGGAGGGTATAAAACACAGAGCAAAACAAACATTAAGGCAGAAGAACAGGGTGTTGCAAATGTAGCCATTCTACACCGGCTAGCCAGATCACAAAGACATAGAAGACACAGGCAGTGTTCCTAATTTTACTAGTCATTGTTTCCAAGACAAACTTTTCATTTTTGTGTGCTGTTTTCTGTAGGTAGAAATATGCAAATATGCTGTGGAAAACATGTGAAATAAGTAAAACTTCTCCTCTTTTGGTAAGGTTATTTATTTATTTACAACAGGGTCACCATAAGACACATGACAACAAAAACTGCAACTGCCAACAAGTTAGCCTGAGAAGGAGTGTAATGGCTGTTCCCTTGGGACTGAGGAACCTTTGCCTTGCCATATATTTTGAACTGTATCTCCTGCAATCCCTTATCATTGCTCATGATGATTGGGACTTCTGGGAGCGGAAGTCAAAAACTTTTTTTTTTGGTGGGGGTCAAAATTTCCTTAATGCTTGGCTAAATGATGATTTGAATCTTAATCTTTCTAATGCTCTAAACCAGTGGTTCTCAACCTTCCTAATGTTGTAACCCTTTAATACAGTTCCTCATGTCGTGGTGACCCCCAACCATAAAATTATTTATTTATTATTTACAATGCCTCCCCCCCCCCGGCAAAGGATGCTTCACTGGCCAGGAGCGGGGGTGTGGGCAGGGAGGGAAAGAGGAGCTGCACGTCTCCCCTGGGAAGAAACTCCGAGAACCCCCCGGGCTCTGCTTCTGTTTCGCTCTCGTTTCCGCTGGGGGGGCAGTGTAGGAAAAGTTTCCAGAGTGTCGACCCTGGCCAGGTGGGGAGGAATCGGGAGGAATCCCAGCGCCTTTGTCTTTTGTGCTGGGCGCAGCTTGCCCCCCCCAAAAGGCGCTGCCTTGCGCCCCCCTGGCTCTTCCACAGCACCCCCCTCCGTGGTGAGTGGGGCAGGGGCCGTGGTGAGGAGGGGGCCTGCCCCCCGTGCTGCCGCCGCTCCCCCAAGTTGGCCCGTCAGATGGGAGGTTCTCCTGGTAGTGGAGAAGGGGAGCGATTTCAGTCCCTTCTAAACAGGGGGAAGGAGGATGCGAGTGTGTGGCTTGCGCTTGCGCACCACCACTCCTGCTGTGACGACGTTGTGGCCGCACACGCTCCCGCCAAAGGGGGCAGGAGGACGCGAGCGCGTGGCTCGTGCTTGCGCACCACTACCGAGGAGGGAATGGAGCCTAAGACCATCGAAAATATGCATTTTCTGATGGTCTTAGGTGACCCCTGTGAAAGGGTTGTTTGACCTCCAAAGGGGTCGTGACTCACAGGTTGAGAACCGCTACTCTAAACAATATACCACACTAGCTCTGCAAAAGAGCTCTTCAGAGCCCAACCATTCTATTATTGGGGTGGGGAGCCAATGCTTCTTACAAAGTAGGCTTGTTTGAATCTGTGCCTCAGCACAGATTCTCATACAGGCTTTTATTTTAAATTTTTTAAAAAGGGTTGCTCAAACTTTTGTTCATCTATTGTCTAGCAATGTGCTTTTTTCTTCACTGAACATGGTAACAATGAGTATGTTCAAATTTTCTTCTCTTCTGCTCCCCAATAAATACTCATCAGAAGCCAACCCACACAGGCAAGAAACTTGAGCTGAAGCCAGGGAATATTCTCTGCGCAATGGCCACTGTGAATTATAGACATCTTGCCTGGCACTGTTTGTTAGAGAACTAACAGCCCAGTCTTAATGTGCGGCTGAATTGCAAGCTTGCACGTTTTTGAGTTTCTTGGCAAGTGGCTCTGCATTTTTGCTCAGTTATAAAATGATTTAACAGTTTAGTGAAGTGACTGTGTGTTGCACAACTTCACGGCTACTACATTTTTACAGGCCCACAAAACCCCCTAGGCTGCACAAGCTAGCAACTCTCAGAAGAATGACACAAATTGTTTAGTTATAGGTGTACTAAGTATTGAGATGAGAACAGCATGTGCAGTGAGCATGAAGCTGCCATTGAAAACAGAAGCCTTGCATTTTGTTTCCCCTTAGGGTTATACCAGATTTTTGCTGCAAACATTTTAAGAGCAGAAGGGATGTTATAGCTTCTCACACTGAGTATTTTGTGAAGCTCTTTCTTCTATTATATGTACTTTAGCATCACTTTTTAAAAAAGTCCTTCTGTCTAACCAGATGAGATAGTGTCATAATATCTGTTGGTGTCCTGAACTCTTGTTAGTGGGCAGGAAGCATTGCCCTCACTCTGAATAGGCTTCCTGACATTATCACAGATCCAAAAAACCTATTCAGTTTGGCTATGTGCTGATATTATATACCTAACACAGAATGGGGGTATTAGTTCTTGCCTTCACTCTAAATGGGCAAACTATCTTTATAATCCCCCTGAAATATCGTATTTATATACTGCCCATTTAAAAATGTGCTCTGTTACCCTAAGAAGTGTGGGGTGTTGGGGTCCACCTGCAATGCCAGTCTCTCCTTAGAATTTGGGGGAATTATAGCTCAAAGGAAGCCTGTGAGAGCAGGGTAACAGCAGGATCTTTTCTGTGATAACAGTACTAATTGTAGAGAGGACTCCAGTTAAAAGTTAAATAGAGTGTTTTATTTGGATTGACAAACACATAAGAAATCAGATGCTCTTAAAAACCATACAAGGCTATCAGAAAGTGAGGCAAGAAAGGTTGGATAGAGAGAGCTTGGGTGGAAAGGGTAATGGTTACCAGTCCTGAAGGTCAAAGCGGAGTGGCTCAGACAGCAAGTCTGAAGATAGCACAGAGGAACAGAGATCTGGGGCACCACGTGTGGTGTTAATGCAACCAATGTACTACAAGTTGGTTTGGCTGAAGCTCGGGTTTATATACTCTATTTCCCTCCCTGAAGGAGAGTGTATAGACAAAGTGGTAATTGCTTTCTCATGGGATTGATGAAGGAATCAATGGGCTGATTGTTTTAACTCCAGGTGACAAAACATTGATGGGAGTCATGGCAATCTCTTAATGTCTTGGTCAGGCAGGGTGAATAGCAACGGTCTCCGTCGGATAAGACCATGTCTGAGGTCATCCTGACCTGGCACTCTTCTGGCCAGTGTGACTTTGACTGTGTTTTCCAACCATAAATATGTTCAATTATGAAAATAGCACATCCTACAGAATGGGGGTGTAGGGTGTAGTACCATGAACTCTGTGTAGTTAACAGCAGTATTTAAAAATCATAAAAACAACTTAAGCCCTCAAATCACACAGCATATAATAGAAATAAATAAATGAAGCAAGCTAGCTAGCTAGCTAGCAATAGCAAACTAATAACAAAATGAACCTACAACACTGAGAATCCAGCGGACGAAAGGCTTCTAAAGAAGATTTTGAAATCTGGTTAAGTAAATATGGAGAAAGGTTATCTTTCAAGTAATTTGACTCCAATATGAGTTGGGCTTTAAAGGTCAATTCAAATATTTTCTTGAAAGTCCTGATGGTTACGTAGCTGTAATTCTATGGCTATGGTACCCACAGAGATGTTCAGAAAATATTTGAATTCTAGTTATGCCATGTTGGCTCAAGCTCCACAAAGCCAGAATTTTGTAAACTAAGGCTAATGACTTAACAGATCATGTGGAGCAATGTCACAATTTTTGCTTTCTTACAACTTGCTCTCCATTTCCTCACAAGCTGTGCTTGGTCTTCTTAGTCACTCAGAGTGGTGAAGATGGAGTGCCTAGCAGCCTCAAAGATAAATTCCTCTCCCAAATCACTGGGCGCATTTTCTGTTTCTCCCCCATAGTTTTCCTTTGACAAAGCCAAAGCAGAGTGAGGCCACTAATTGTTACCATCACTCTGAATGGCTTGCCCCAGCTCTAATTTTAAGCGTTTGTGTTTTGAGAGGAACATTTGCCCCATTGCACAGATTGTAGTGTGCCATCATAGTGTACTGAGTTGAGCATTGGGCTGTGTCTCTAGAGACCACAGTTTGAATCCCTGCTCAAACATGTCAACCCACTGGGTGATCCTGATCCTACTCTCTAAGCCTCAGAGGAAGCCAGAACCAAAGCCCTTCTGAACAGATCTTCCCAAGAAACCTCTGTGATAGGCTTGCCATAAGTTGGAAACAACTTGAAGGTGTACAACAGCAACAGTTTGTAGTATGAACTTGTTGACTGGAGTTCACTCAGATATATGTATGATGTGGTGGTTTAAAACTGCAAATCCCCTGTCTTTTATAAATGATGGTCCTTTCCCTCAAGTCAGCATGAAGAAACTGTTTCCTTCCATGAACACAACTTGCTCTCAGTGGGAGTTGCATTTTTTTTCTTTGTACCAGACTCAATATAACAAATAGGGCTACACAGAAGAGAGTACTTGATGGAGGAACTCTCCCCTTTCCAAAATTCAAAGTCCCTCTCTGCTTAAAACCTGTTGGCTAATAAATTCCACAGACAGACTGAGTGGTAAGGAATGCACTTCATAACTTACCTATAAACTTGACACACTGTTTTAGAACTGGAGCTTCCAACTCCTGCTTTCTTTCTTTGGGGCTGTGCTATTAAGTCAGCTTGGTAGAGGATGAAACCCAGTGAAACCAGTAGGGCTTCTTTCTGAGTAAACATGTACAACGTGAAGTTGCTATTGATGACCAGTCATGATTTCAGTACTTTGGTTTTTTAAGAGACAGTTTTTCATTTTTATCTCCCCCCTGCCTTGTTGCCATGCTTCTGTAGTCTTGCAGATTTCTCTTACAGCAGAGACACCTTCATTTATGGCTTCAGGCAATTCACCATCTGCCTCTTTTTTTTTTTTTTTTTAAATTTTAGCCTCTAGGATGACAGCTCTCCCTCTCATGATGCTATAGGACTTTGGTTCCACCAATATTCAGCTGCTTTAGAAATGACATATTGAGAACAAGTTGGATTTTGTTCCCCAGGGCTGAAATCTGGCTCTTTATTAAGATGAATCTGATTCAAATATTCCTTCTGCAGAGTGGGTTCTGTGATCAGTAAACACTTGCAAGTCTGAATTATAGTAGGAGAGCAAAATTCAGAGCTTGTAAAAGTACCTTTTTTTGGAATGAAGGTCCTAGAATCCCCAGAATGGGGGAATCTGGGAGTTGTCACACCCAAAAAGGTATTTTGTTTTAACTCAGGCAAAATTATGAGAATGCTACTCTCTGTGTACAGATAGATTCATTCATTCAAGGAAGCCTGAATTTGCAAGACCTGAACAGGGTGGTAGATAACAGGACGAGTAGAAATTCTCATTCATAGAGTTATTGTAAGTCAACTGTAAGTTTGCCTCACAAACGTGGCAAAACCATAAATAACTCCCCCCTGCCATCCCCCTCCTATTCCATTGCCTCTGGCCACAGAGATCTCGGGAGGGAACAAAAAGGCAAGGTAAAGGGCTTACTGGTACTTTCCCCTCAGACAGAGACAAGAGGGTCACTGAGTTCTGGTGTTCTAGTTACTTCCAGTTCCCGTCTTGAGAAAAGGGATTCCTCCCCAAGGAGAGGGGCAGGGGCAAAGAGAGCACCTGACCAATCAGCAGCGATTACATAGCAGAATATGCAGCCTCTGGCAGAGAGGACTCATCTCCAGCAGTGGGTGGGGGGCTTTGCTCATCCAAAAAGAAAAAAATGTCCATTTTAAACACAAGCCTGGCAAGCCGGGGTGAGGAATGCAAGGGAATGAGAGGAGGACAGTGGTGGGGGTGCAAACATGTGCCTCATGAAAAATCAAATTTGCAAAGCTCAAACCCATGAATGTGGAGGAAGGACTGTATTTTGTGTACAGATATACCTCAGTTAATGGAACAGATGTTTTTCTGGCTGTGACTTCTTCAACAGAAAATATGGTACCAGAGGCAGAAATAATATGGCAAACGAGGTTCCTAGACCACAAGAAAGATTCCTACACCACAGGAAATAAGAACAGTTCAACATATCTCAGCAATCCTTTTATTCAAAACTAACAATATGTACAAGACCCAGTGTGGTGTAGTGGTATGAGCACTGGACTACGGCTCTGGAGAGCAGGGCTTGAATCCCCACTCAGCCATGGAAAGCCACTGGGTGACCTTGGGGAAGTCATGGTCTCTTCTTTTCCATAGTGAACAAGGGATTCTGGAGTCAGCTGCTGTTTACCGTGCCTGTTGTTAACAGACATAACAGCTACAGTGGGGTTGGCTAGAACAGAATCCCACTCTTTTCCTGTTCAGCCCTAACAGTCCCAATTTAGCAGGGAGATCCCTAGTTAGCCTTCTGTCACCCCATTTTTTCAGCTGCTTTAAAAATGTCCCAGTTTCTCTTTCCTCCTTTCACTTTGCTCTTTTGTTCTCAGCTTACTTCAGTTGCTGCAAGCTGAGTTTAAAGTGCAAAGATAATTTTTATTGAATTAACTTGATGGGGGGAGGGAGAGTAGAGGAGGAGGGTAATCCCAGTAGGCTCAGAGAAAAGCAAACCATTGCAGCTTCTCTGAGCTTGTGACTTCTTCCTCATCAATAACTTTTGCCATCTTTGTTGTTTTCAAAGAAGTAGCCATGTTAATCTCTTGCAGATTGAGCAGACTGAGATCCATGAAAGTGTCTGCTAATTTTTTTTTTTAAATCAGTCTTAAAAGTGTTGCTACCGTACATTCCTATTTTCCTCCTCCTTTCTTTCTCTTTTTGCCATCTTGGTCAATCTCTCTCAAGTAGCTTGGATGCACGTGTCCAAGTTTTTATCTGTGAAATGTTGGAAATGTATTTGCTGTATGTACATGCCTTTGGTAATTTTGCCTGCCACTTTTCTTAGGCAGTCTAAACTGCATTTCTAAATGCTAAAGTGAAGCCATAGAATCATAGAGTTGGAAGAGACCCCAGGGGCCATCCAGTCCAACTTCCTTCTGTGGAGGAACACACATCAAAGCACTCCCAACAGATGGCCACCCAGCCTCTGCTTAAAAACCTACAAAGAAAGAGACTCCACCACACTCCAAGGCAGGCTATTCCACTGCCGGACAGCTCTGACCATCAGGAAGTTCTTCCTGAGGTTCAGGTGGAATCTCCTTTCCTGCAGCTTGGATCCACTCCCCCCTCGACATGACATCCCTTCAAGTATTTAAACATGGCTATCATGTCACCTCTTAACCTTCTCTTTTGCAGACTAAACATACCCAGTTCCCTAAGCCGTTCCTCATAGGGCATGGTTTCCAGACCCTTCACCATTTTGGTCGCCCTGCTCCAGCTTGTCAATATCCTTCTTGAATTGAGGTGCCCAGAACTGGACACAGTATTCCAAATGAGGTCTGACCAAAGCAGAATAGAGCGGTATCATTACTTTCCTCATTCTAGACACTATACTCCTATTGATGCAACCAAGAATTGCATTGCCTTTCTTGGCTGCCATATGACACTGCTGATTCAAGTTCAGCTTGTGATCTACCAAGACTCCTAGATCCCTTTCACATGTACTGTTATCTGGCCACTTAGCTTTAAGTTACTGGAAAGCTAGTAATCTAGTAATCAGCTAATAATCAGAAGGAACATTTCTTTGTTGGGCAGAATTCTTGTTTTGAGGGGCAACCTACTCCTTTTACCCCTCCCTTGTAGCTATGCCTTCAAGACCAAGAGGTAACATATTTGCTGGTGTATTAGACACACTGTTGTATAAGATATTACCTATCATATTAATTATATATTTTTATTTCATGTATCTAAATCTTATTCTCTTTGTACTTAATATTGCTATAATAATTTCATTCTTAAATCTATTGTTTTCAACTATATTTAATCTATTGCAAATACTAAAAAAAAGTGCATCTTATACGCCAGCAAATACGGTAGGTAAGAAGCTAACAGCCAGTGCCACCCCTAAACAGGTTAGAAGCAAGAAATAATAGCAATAGCATTTATTTCTATACCGCTTATCAACTAAATGTTATCTAAGCAGTTTACAATGTGTTTTAGCTGATTGCCCCCAACAAGCTGGGTACTCATTTTACCGACCTGCGGAAGGATAGAAGGCTGAGTCAACCTTGGAGCCTGGCAGGATCGAACTCACAACCTTGTGGTTGCAGTACTGGCATTTAACCACTGCGCCACCAGGGCAGGCAGGAGTGGGCTATTTGAGAGCAGCCCAAGCTTTGGGGTGGGGGCAGTTCCTCCCTTGATCCACTAGGTTGGTTTCCTTTTCTTAATAAGTACATCCTCCCTCCACATTTGTGGGTTTGACCCATTCGATTATCTGCAAGTGTGCGTGCCTTCCCCTCCATTCTCCTCCTCCTCCTCCCATTCCCATTCCGCCTTGGTGTTGAGAATTTGCAGTGAAGCAAAATGGAAGGGAATGGAAAGCCTTCCTTTCCCCCTTCAGAGCTCCCCCTCCTGTTCCTATGCATTTTATCCTGGCACAGAGAACCCGTGCTGAGGCTCCCCTCAACTTCCCTTCCATTTTGTATAGGAACCAGAAGGAGGGAGCCCTGGAATGGAGTGGGAGAGGAGCGTGGGAGGAGTTACTCATTTTTTCCACTTTCACGAGGATTCTGCTCCCCAAACCCTTGTGGAAATGGAGGGGCCAGTGTAGCTTGAAAACTCATTATACTAAGAAGGTAACTTTATTCCCGCTTACTGTGTTGCTTTTAGAGTGTCGCTTCATCAATGCCCTTGTTACCAGAATAAAATGGAATTTATTATCCTACTTGTAACAACCTTATTTCCAAACACTGGCTTCACCCGGGGAGTGTTCAAAGACATTAAGTCAAAGGCTTAATGGGAGATTTTCAGTTGTGGTTTGAAAGAAGATGGCAGGGGGATCCTTTAGGTGTTGTGACAGATATTTCTAGGCATACCAGAGAGCAGGGGAAGCTTTAACAATAACAGTTACAAACATGTTTCTTCCATATATTTAAGATAATTAAAGCACAATTGTTTAAAATATAGAGTACGAGCATATATACCCGGGGTTGCCCAGGATCTTATTTCCTCATAGGTAATACTTGTTAGAAAGATTTGAGATCCTGTGTCTCTAATTCCCGCAACTGTCTTGCCCAGTACCTGTAACTTTTCCTCATATTACCCAATCCAATCTGGATTCAGAGTTATTAACATACAGAGGCTGGATTCCAGAGGGAATACACTGCCCTCCTCCTTGCTGCTAGGCCTTATCTCCATAGCAACCGTCCTATTCAAGACAGAAACAGTTGAATGAAGCCCAAGAACTCTCTGGCTGAGAATTCTAAAGGCCCCTCCCTAAATTGCAACCCCCAGGATTCCGTAGAATCCTCTTAGGCAGCCAATCATATGAGGTCTTTGCCTGACACAGCCAATCATTTGAGGTCTTCGCCTGACGCCGACAAACTTTGACTTTTATATATTAGATAAAATTCAGGAACATTTCATGTTATCTTTTGCTGACCTGGCCAGCTGTAAATATTTAATACTTGGCACTGTAGTGGAGCTGTCTTCTGGCTTTTATTCTGTGCTTTCAATCCTTCATTCAAGCTAGATGTGGAGGCCTGCAGGCGGCTGAAATACATCCTCTTGTTTCATGAATAGGAGTAATATATCATAGCTGTCTCAAACTAAGCAAATAACTATCATCTTACTTACCATTTTTGCAGCACTTCCAAAAATAGCTCAGACCCCTCATAAAACATTAACTCTAGACCTGTAAAACTGAGTTTCAAGCTACAAGAGGCCAAACTAAATTCAAAAGAGCTGAGATCCTACATTGTTTAAACCTTAATGCACATAGTTACAGTGGTTGCGCTCAGTTGTTCAGCTTCTGCTAAATGCTGCCATTGTGCTATTAAATTGTGAATTTGTCACTGTGCCTTGCTTACTGTCCCACTGTGCAATGGGGAATGCACAGGGGCTGTTTCTGCAATCCCGGTGAATCAGGTAGGACATGGAAGGTATTAATGCTCCATCCAAGAAACAGAATGCTATGGCTGGAGCCATGTTGGGGAATTCCAACCATGGTAGATAGGTTGAATTAACTGTTGAATGGGGAGTCTGTAGCTGTTTAGATAAGATAATTCCCAGTGAAGAAAGTGGTCCATGACAGGCATCGACAAATGGTTATGCAGCATTCAAAAATGCATAACTATGGCTAGAACCCTGTTCCTTAGTCTCAACTAGAATGGGCTCAGTCAGGCAATTAGTGAAGTAAATCCAGTCGATTCATTGACTCTACTGTAATTGGCACTAACAGTAGGATGTGAACTGGAGGCCCATGTGAAATGGTTGTACTTGTGGAATTCTAGTTTTTGCAACCATGAACTGAATACATCCATTGGACACAGCAAAAAAAAGTGCAACCATCTTTTTAAGGTACTGGTCTGAGTGTTGGACCAGGACTCTGGGAAACCAGGGTTCAAATCCTCACTCAGCCATGGAGATCTACTGAGTGACTAAGGCAGCAGCAAATATTCTCTGAATAAAATTTTGCCAGCCAAATCCTAAGATAGGGTTGCCATAAATTGTGGTTGACTTGAAGGTACACAATACCACCAACACCAACAACACCAGATGCCAATAAGATTCTGATCTTGAAAGCACAAGTCTTGGGATCTGTTCATGTTCACTTTGAATATAAGCATTCTCTCACAGGCTATTTTGCATCTCAGGTTTTTGTGATGAAAGAATTCCATTCATCCCCCATTTGCATCCTATCAGGTCCCAGTCCTCAGATATAGTGGTCCTTATAAGTATCACAGTTGCTATATCTACATACCTTCAATTATTGTACAGCAACCACTTTTTTTGTTCATTGCAATTCTACTACCAGTAGTAGAGTGAGATGGAGAGGACAAGGAGATGGAAAGCAGGGGTATGTCCTATGCTGGCAGCCAACCAAGGCATGTGGCTGTTCAATTAGAGCCTGTTAGCAGCAGCTGGCAAGCAAAGTTTGTATTAGTTTGCTAGCAAATTACCAATCATCATTTTGCAGTTTGAGTTCACAGTAAATCCAGAGCGACAAGCCAGTGGCAAAGTCTGTAGGCAAGGCAAAGGTCAAAGTTTCTAGGAGCACAAGCAAGGAATCCAAATATAAGCTGGGTTGCTTCTACCAATAGGAACAATTCACTGCAACAGCTTCCTCCCATTCCAGTCCTTCTTTATATAGGCTTAGAGCCTACATAAATTGAGTTAATCAATGAGTCCTTACTACATAAATGCTCTGAGACTCCTGGGCGCTCTCTCTTCACGGCTTGACTTCTGCAATGTGCTCTACATAGGGCTACCCATGTGCTTAGTCCGGAAACTTCAATTAGTTCAGAATATGGCAGCCAGGTTGGTCACTGGTAGACCTAAAACTAACCACATAACACCAATTCTGAAGTTGTTACATTGGCTGCCTATTAGTTTCCGGGCACAGTACAAGGTGTTGGTTATTACCTTTAAAGCCCTTTATGGCTTGAGGCCAGCCTACCTGCGGGATCGCCTTCTCCTATGTAATCTGCCCTGCACACTAAGGTCCTCTGGGAGGAATTTTACTGCAGCCAGTGAGAACTAGGATGGTTGCGGTTACCCAGAGAACCTTTTCTTCTATCGCTCCCAAGTTATGGAATGGCCTCCCGGAGGAGACCCGCCACATTGCCAGCCTTGACTGCTTTAAAAAAAAAAGTCAAGACTGCTCTCTTGCTACAGGCCTTCCCAGACTGATACTTCCACTGCCTCCCACCAACTGTCTTGCTGTTCTTTTAATAGTCAGTTGATTGTTGTTCATTGTTAATTGTTGTGCTTTAGGGGGTTGGTTTTAGGTGGGTTGGTGGGTGGGTAGGATTGGGTATGTTTTTTAATGTTTTTAATGTAATTAATGTATTATTGTTGTTTGCTGCCTCGATCCATGGGGAGAGGCGGGATAGAAATAATAATAATAATAATAATAATAATAATAATAATAATAATAATAATAATAATAATAATAATAATATATTTATTTATTTTCCACCTACCCTGGCTGCTGTAAGTAATGTCTCTCTCATGTATCTGTGTTGTGGCTGTTGGGAAGGGTCCTATCTGGGTCCTGGAACGGAGACATGACAGGGAAGGCAAAATACAGTCTTCCATATGTGGGAGGTTGCAATAGAGCATTGGAGGAGAGACCTGTGTGCTAAATAGCCTGTCCTGAACACCATAGACTAGCTTACTCCCTTTAGGTGTGGTACAAAATGTTGTCCCAACACCACTATTGCAGGATTTAAGCTGCTGTCCAGTTAGCTTTTGTACATGGAATGGGCCACCATCTTGTTGTTCAGGTTGGGCATGGTCCACCCTTGGTTTAGATCAGGACTGTCATCAGGCACTAGGAGTTGCTGGTTCTCAGGGCCTGGCTCTGAGTCTCAAGTTTTCATGGGCCATCACCAGGTGGGAGATTAGGTTGCAGGCTGAATACAGATCTCCACTTCAGCTCGGACAGGAACAGTTTGCTCAAATTTTCAAAGCTTAATTGGAAATTAAATAAAATTAAATTAATGGTGCTACTTGCAAAGACTCTGTGGGAGTAGTGTCTTTGTATTTCAATAGATTTTTGATCTGGAGAACAGCCTTTTTAGCTACGACTTCTGTCTTAATTTCCAAACAGGAAAATATATTCTCTCTCTCTCTCTTTCTGTGTGTGTGTATGTATCTCCCTGTTTGAATTATGAGCTGTGAACAACTGTGGTTGGTACTTAATGCATAATGCTTAATTGTCATAACCCTGATCAAAATGTTCATATTCAGCTTTACAGATGAAGGATCTTCCACTTAACATTTGGCTTAGTCCTAGATTGATCTAAGCAGATCTCTGGACAGGGACCAAGGAGAGAATAGGTTTCCTGTATTTGAATGGGAGAATCTGGAGAGATAACAGAGAAACATTCAGCTGAGCAGAATGTTAAAATCCTTTCCTCTTCATATCTGATATCTGGAAACAGTGAAGTAGCCTGCAGTGATGTGGAGATTTGAGACCACAGATTGAAAGTTGGAGTAAGATAACGTAATCATATGGTGCAGTGGTTTCCTGCCGTCATCTGATAAAATACTGGAAACTTTCCAGTAATCTGTATTACTTTAAAGGCTAGAAAAAGCTTTTTAGGTAGATTATTATTATTATTTTACAAAACATACACAATAAACTGTGTGAGCTCATTACCAGAGTAGTCTTGAAGTCCTGCATGGAATTTAGCAACTATAGAATCATGAGGCACATTTTTGGACTCACAGAAAGTCGCAGAAGGTATGGTTTCATTCAAGTACCCCTCATTGGGAAATTTTGGAATCAACCTGGTGCAGTACTCCAGAACACAAGTTCTACCTCCCCACTCATAGCCTTTCCACTGAGGCTGCATAATTCCACCCCACGTGCAAGCACAGCATTTCCCCACTTATCTGACATGTTAGCACTGTCAAAAAATGGAACTTCCATTTAAAGGTGGGGAATTATTAATTCAAATTATGAGGCCTGTGAGAGGGGGATAACCTAATGAAATCTTTCCACCAATGTTTATGAGGTCTTGCAGGAAAGAACCAGCCAGAGATTCCAAAATGTAAACTAAAATGGTTTTTATTGAGAGGTCAATCATGCATGCAAATGATCCAAACATTCACACAAGAGCTAGCTGAAAGATAAAAGGAGGGAAGTTGTTGATAGAGGAGCATTAGGGTTCGGGTGATAATTATTGGAGAGCAGCAAAGAAAGCAACAATGTGGCTTAGACTTGCACCTAAGGACAGTACTCAGTTGGGAATCAGAGTGACAGCATGACAACCAGCAAGTGAAGTGCTGTGTCTGACTCCTCAAAATGGAGGGCTTTATATACCCAAAATGTGCCTGGGAGACATGGGTGTGAATGGGTCTCCTGGCCAATTAGACATGGAAGTTGTAACATGGACAATGGGGTCTGGATGGAGTTAATGCTCTTATTGTTAGGTGACAAAGAGTTAATGGTTGTCATAATAGCCCTGTACTTTTGGAAAGGCATGGGGACAATGCAAAGAAACATCAAGGCGTGAGGAGACAAGGTTGAGACAATCAGTGTTTTGGTGAGAACTTCCTTTGGCTGTTGTATTCTCAGAGATGTTCCAGTTCAGATTAATCTTATTATCTCTGGAGTTGCTTGGTAATCTGCCTGACAATGACTTTGTCTACACCTAGAGGGGATCAGCTGACTCGCCTTCCAATCACATGTGTTCAAGTCAGTAATCTTCCCCTGGCCAGCTTGACCTTCCTCAGGTTTCATTTTATATCAATGCCAACTGATTTATTATGCCAATTAAATCATATTTTGGCTATTAAACCATATCAAACCGGGGAGGCGGTCTTGCTCAAAGTAATAACACATGTACTGTACCGAAGGGAGCATGCAGGACTTATGGAGGCTCACTTGGGACCAACTGCCTGTGCATGATGCTTGCAAAGTTTCTCAGCTGGCTTAGCATCTTTTTTTCTCCTCTCAGCTCACTTTGCAAGCACCATATGCATGTAAGCAGCCCTAAGTGAGCTTCCATAGGCAAGAAGAACTAATGAAAGATCAGAAGCCCTATTGAATTAATGGAACTTGTCTTTCATTTGGAAGCGTTAATAGAGTGAGTTGTCAGATAACAGAGTGCCAAAAGGTGGAGGCTTCCTGTAAAATTTCTTGCTTCCAACGAAGAGCTCCTAATGACATATCCATACTCAATGGTGTGTGTGCGCGCGTGCTTGTTTGTTGCACTCTGTTTGAGTCATTGCCTCCTTTCCATCAGCAAGTCAGGGCATCAGCTCATGAAGAAACAGAGTGACTTTGATCAAAGGAGAGTTGACTTAAGTAAGTTCAAGGATGGAGAGTTTCTCCCCCTTGCAGCTACCTGATCACACACTGAAAACTAATTTGGAGTATTCATGGAATGTGAACAATATCAGATGGGGTGTGTGGGGGGGAGGGTTCCCACCGTATACACTGAAATCTTGACAAGCTTTTCTTCTGATAGCATCCACTCTCTATCTTAATTCTGTGAGTAGACACAGATGCATATTATGCCACATAACATCATTTATTCACACCTATGGCAGAACTATGCACCCACAGTGGTGAGGCTATGGTGGAGGGAGAAGTCATACTTAGAGTGACACATCAAGCTGAGAGATGACAGGCAGCCTCCCTGATAGGCATGTTCTTTGGGGGTCAGGGCATGAAGATGATTTTTTTGTTTAGAAGGCTGTGAATCCATGTTGGATTTTATTCTGAACTTTATAAAGGAGCTATCTAAAGTACAGAACCTATTTTTAGAGACAGAATTGCTCTGGTTTTTTTTGCTCCAAAGTTAAAAGGAACTAGCCACAGGAAAATAAGATAAGTTACTACGCTCTTAGGAATATTTTAAGAATTCCATTTGCCCAGTCAGCTTTGTTCTATATTCCACAACAGCCGATGTCAGGCAAAAGATACTGAAGAGAGAAGAACCAGGCTTCATTTAAAATGATTTGCTGAGCCCTGAAAGATTCTCTTTAAAACAGAGGAGAACTAGTTCCATCTACAGCTAGGCTTCCAACATGTATTTTCTCTCTCTCTCTTCCAAAATGCCTTTTTTTTTTTTTTTTGGTAAGGCACTTATTCAGAGGTAAGTACTTTGATTAAGCCTGGTTGATCTCAAGATGAGAATGAAGTACATGCTTTAGTACATGCTCCATTATAATCAGACAGACTTAACATTGTTTAATTTCCTGGTGTGTTTGTTTAAAACACTCACATACCATGTTTTCTTTTGATAAAATCAAAGGGCTTTGCAACCTATCATTTATAGAAATAATGGCTAGCATCCAAAAAACTACTTTATGTACCCTCAAGGACATGCACATACTAGGGAAACACTTTTCTGTTCCCTTTTGAACAGCCAAATCTCCTTCCACCTTATATTGCAAACTGCCTAGGCAATTTCTCAAATGCTTCAAAAGAGGTCATTGTGCAATGTAGAGTATTATGTGTGCAGTGTGGTTTGAGAGACAGAAGTCCAAACATTCAGTGGGGCTGTTTGGATCCTTCATAAGTGTCTCTTTCATATCCCACAATTATAGCGTTATGATTCCATTTTAAAAACCTCCAAAGAAGGAAACTCCAGCACACTCAGAAGCAGCAAATTCTGCTGTCTAATTGCTCTTACCATCAGAAAGTTCTTCCTAATGTTCAGATGGAATCTCTTCTCTTGGAGTTTGAAGCCATTGCTTCATGTCCCAGTCTCTGGAACAGGAGAAAACAGGTTTACTCCATCTTCCATGTGATATCCCTTCAAATCTTTAAACATGGCTATCATGTCAAATGTCAACCTTCTCTTCTGCAGGCTGAACATACCTAGTTCTCTAAGCTGCCCCTCATAGGGCATGGTTTCTTGGTAATATATATTTCTCTCTTACAATCACTCACACACTCTCACTCATGCACAGGCCTAAATCCTATTATTTGTCACAACTAGAGGAGATCCATTGAGTGAATGGTATTTAACTTTGTGTTGACTTACCATTCAACAGTTGATTCAGTGAGTTTGCTTTAGCTAAAATTAACCAACAAGATTTCATCCACTGAGTCCCGGGTATATTCTCACAGTTTAACATCTAAAATACCAGTGCCTGACAGCCATTTTTTTGAAAAAAATATTTTGCCCACTCTTGCTCAAAGTAATCCAGATCAGCAGTTAATGGAAGATTAGGCTGTGGTCCAGGAAGAAGGTTTTTATTTATAAGGCTTCACATCGACTTATGCCCTGATGTGATTTAATGAGATGTGACATAGTGAGGATGCAGCATTCAAAAATCTCCACCAATGTAAACACTTGTGGTGGTGTTTCGCAAAATATGGTGAAACAAGAAACATTACTGTTAAAAGGATGTTCACAAGCTGATGATCAAATATTCTCTTGCACTAGTTTGGGAAGCAAGGAGATCTTTCTTCAGTATAGTTGTTATGGTGGATAAACAGACCACACCTTACCATACCCCAGATGGAGATGAAGCTGATATGAACCCCCAAACACAAGGTAGGAAGGTAGAAAAAAGTAAGACAGACACACACACAAGTACTTTGGCCAAAAGAACCCAGGTAGGATGATTTATTCTTTCAGGCTTTCCTTCTTATACCATTTTTATGTTTATATTAAAGAAAAGGAAAGATTCATGCATCAGCATTTAGCAGAGTCACAACTTGTACATGTGTCACATTCTATTTGACCTTTAACATTCCTAAGTCCACATGACCGTGTTACATCCTAGGTCATTCTCAAGAGTCATTCACTTGTACATACTGATTATAAACAGGAGCAGAACAGAATAAACAATTCTAAAGTTTGATGAGCTACAGTCGTCCGAACTATCAATCAACATTACATTACATGATTAACAATTATGAATTCTCAACTAAATTTCCAAGCCTAACACAGTCAGCCCTCCACATTTGTGGGTTTCACTTTTGTGAATTTGATTATTCACAGATTATTTGCTGTCACCTCTGGTGCCTCCCTATGCCATTTTTAATAGGGACTGCAAGACCCATGAGACTGAGAAACTGCGAACAAGGCTTGTAAGTCTCTATTAAAAATGGTGTGGGGCAATAGTGGAGGTGGCAGCCAGCCCCAACAGCCACCCACTTCTACCTTGGGAAGGAACCCTGATGCCTCAAATGGATCCATGGTGGGTTGAATATGGTGATTATACTTTTTTTTGTGTTAAATATGGTTTGGGAGGGCCTAGAGTTATTCATGTGTTTTTCCACTTTCATGGGGGTCCTGTCCCCCTAACCCTAGAGAATGTGGAGGGATGACTGTATATATATATTAAAATACAGATCAGCATAAACATCTACACTGGAAGTGATACTATAAGGTCTGTCTGAATTTACTGCTATGGTGCTGGTCTGTACCTGTGGTAGGTATGCAGTTCGATTATCTCATGATGTTCGGCAGCAGCACTTTGATGAACTTTGGCTTTCTGAGTCTATCTAGAAGCTCCCATTTAAATTTCCCACATGGTCCTAAGTATAGTGATGCTTCAGGGGGCTTTAAAATTTAAAAAAGCAGCTGCTGAATCCAAACACAGGAGAAAAGGGGGTCTCTAACAAACATAAAGAAGGGGAGTGACCTAGAATTGTCAACTAATAGTCATAATTTGTAGAAACAAAAATGGGTGAAGACCAATGATGGATGAATCAAGAATAAAATGAAAATACATATAAATAAAAATAATTAGACAGAAACAAGGTATACTGATAGTTCTCAAAGAGGCAGATGTGTTAGTCTCTTGCAGCATAAAAGGAGGCGGAGAACAGAAGAAATGAGATAGCAACTTTAAAACTAACTGGTTTTTATTTTAGCATGGGCTTTCATGGATATAAGCACACTTCTTCAGATGCTGTAACGAGTGGTATTAAGGCTCTAGGTATAAAACATATTTATACAGCTGTAGGAGTGGCAAAAGAAGAAGGGTCTGTTTGTTTGTCTGTGAAATGTATATCCCACCTTTCTCCCAAGATGGGATACCAAGTAGGTATACTACTTGAGATAAACCAAGGCCATGAGTGAGCACAACTGACGTAATTCTGCCTCAGGCTGCTCGGAGCAAAAGGGAGGAGGGTTGATTACAGTCAGCATGAAGCACCAGATTAAGGACCTTCAAGGAGAGAGCAAACCCAATATTGCAATTTTAATTTGTATTACAGAGGGGAATAGAGGAGGCGGTGGCTGCTTTGTCTGTATGTTGTCAAGATTTAGTGGCAATTCACAGAGCACTTGACAGCATGAATTTCAAGCCTCAGTGACTTGTCTGTTTCTCACAGGATTTAAATATTTGGCGACTGTATCGGCAGCAGAGTTCAAATAAATATGGGGTTCAAAATTAAGTGGTTTGTCTGTAGGAAGTCTGCTGGCATCAGATGTTCAAACATATTTTTAATGGGGACCCTCCTACTCTCTGCACGTAGCCTGTAGAGATCCATTTAGAGATTTGCTTGGGAGGCTGTACAGAAGTGAGAAGCAAAATTTGGAATCTTCAATGCCAGAAGACATATATGTGTGTGCGTGCATGTACACACACATTATTTGTTGCTGTTTAATTTGATATGATGCCATCTTTGTTTATATTATTTTACGAAGTGACACATTAAACAAGCACATGTTAAACTATCCTTCCTGACTGTCTTCTATATTCCTTCTATTACTCCAAGGTAAGGATAGAAAGACTGAAAATATTTGAAAATAATTGATGGATGGCTGTTTCCTAAAAGTGAGATGCTGAAGGCAAATTTCAAACAATTACAATGAGGAGGAAACATGGATGGTGCCTAAAGGATCCAGGACGGATGTCTAAAGAACTTTCTAATGAGCCAAGATTTAAAAGGGACATATGCAAGAAATGGAAATATGGGGAAATCGCCAAAGAAGAATTCAAACAAATAGCCAGCATGTGTAGGGAAAAAGTCAGAAAAGCTAAAGTGCAGAACAAGCTTAGGCTTGCTAGAGGGGTTAAAAACAATAAAAGAGCTGTTTTGGTTATGTGTGTACCAAAAGGAAAAACAAAGAGATGGCAGGGCCACTATATGGAGGCTGCCTGACCCCTCCCAAAACGGCAAACCCCAGGATTCCAGAGGATGTTGCAAGTGGAATCATCACGCTATAACAGGCTGGTGCGGAAATGGCCAGTGAAATGCTGACAGGGGACAGAGAAATGGCAGAACTACTCAATACTTTCTTTGCCTCAATCTTCTTCCAAAAGTAAAACAGTGCTTGAGTTGGGGAAAATGCAACAGATATTACTACCATACAGGAATGTCTGGCTACTCTAAATAATCATAATCATAATAGTATTAAATTTTATTTGTTGCCCACCTCTCCCCAAGGCTCAAGGTGGGGTACAGAATAGATGGAGTTAAAAGTTATAGTTAAAATATACATAGAACAATTAATACAAATACACTGTAATTAAAATATATCATAGTTAAAAGTACAATTAAAATACAATTAAAAGTATGATTAAAAATACAATTAAAAACACAATTAAAACTAGACTGGGTAGGCCTGCCGGATGAATTCAAATGAAGTCTCCAGGGCCACATGAATTACATCCAAGGGTATTAAAAGAACTGGCAAAAATAATCTCAGAACCCCTGGCAAAAATATTTGAGAATACCTGGAGAGTAGAAGTCCCAGCAGACTGGAGGAGGACAAATATTGCCCCCATCTTCAAAAAAGGGAAAAAAGAGAACCCAAACATTTACTGACCAGTAAGCCTGACATCAATACTGGGAAAAATTCTGGAGCAGATCATTAAACTGACAGTCTGCAAGCACTTAAAAAGGAATGCAATGATCACTGAAAGTCAACATAGGTTTCTCAAAAACAAGTTATGCCAGACCAATCTTCTCTTTCTCTCTTTTTCTTTTTCCGTCTCTCTCTCTCTCTCTTGAGGTATAAGCTTGGTAGATAAAGGAAATGCTGTGGATGTAGCATAGTCCTTTGAAATTGTAGGAAGCTGCTGTTCTACTTTACTGAATTGGACATTTGAACACAGGCCTTTCTGCTTGCCTGAAGCTGAGCTCACCAAAATTGGAGAATTTGCACTCTTATTTTCCAGTTGGAGATGACCTACAAAAACTGGAGCCTCAGAGTCACAGCCTAGTATCTGGGAACTCTACTGTTCATCCTAGAATCCAAGCCCCACTTATATCCCTCTCAAATCTGATCTTGGGGGTTCTGAGAGCAGCCTTGTAGATTATCTTCACCCTGTCCCAGATGTCATCCTTGATCATTATCCCCTTAATCAAGCACTTACCCTTCTGCCTTTGCTGAACAGTCTGTAAAATATTTAAGAGCGTTGGCTGTTAATACTGAAGTATCCACAATGTCATCATAAACAAGTTATGCAGCCCTGGCCTTTATCTTGGTCTTTTCCAAAGCCAGAACCTTTTTATCATCTTGCAGGCATATTGATCTTCAGTCGTGCAGTAAACATGCCCAATTTGTTCTTCCTGAACTAACACAACAGTGCCAGCGCATGCCGGCCTGTCTCCCACGTTCGTTATTTGCTGAACAGAGGCTGATAACTCAGGGAAGCTCCTGTGGGGAAGAGGGAAGTCAAACACTTTTCTTGAAACCTTTATGTACTCTATTTTCAGACCAACAGAGGTTTAGTACAGCTGGTCTGGCCTGTGATATTTTGAGAAAGGGACTAACAATATTTTTCTAATGAATGAGTTGATTAATCTAGAGGTCCCCTTTGGGGAAAATGATTTGGGACCTGCAAAGGCATGTGATGAAATTGAAAACCAATGTCAGGAGGGCTAGTTTTGAAAGGAAGCTCATTGTGGGTTGTTGTGTTGTTATTTACAATGAAGTGGACTTGATTTATAGGAACCTGACGTTATGGGAACCTAACACCCCCATCCTGTGGAATATGGTTTTTTACATATCTAGACATATTTATGACTGGAAATACATGAATCAAAGGCATACTCACTGGACCTGGTGAAGCTGACCTGAGACATAAGCCCTTTCCGCAGGTTATCAAGTTATCCCAGCAGCATCCTTCAAGGATCTTGGTAGAGCCTGTCCTGGGAGGGGAGCATGACAGGATCACTCTCCTCCACACCAGCTGCCTGTGAGAATAGAGGAAGTGTGATGGCCATGCCTCTTGCTTCCGCAGCACAGCTGGGCAATGTCCCAGGCTGCACGGGGGCAGGAGAGGTGGCCATCGTACTTCCTGACCCTCCGCAGCTCAGGCAAGGGCAGGAGGGTAGCAGCAGGGCTGTGCAATCACCAGTCATTGATGGGTAAAACCAGTCCAGTCATTGATGGGTAAAACCCATCAATGATTTGTGGCACAATCATGCTGCCTTGGGGGCAGGAGAATGACAGGACACACATAACATTGTGCATAAGCGTCATCCTGGTCCCATTTTTCTCCTGTCCCCAGTGCGGGACGATGACGTACTGCAGAAAGAGCCAAGGTCAGGCCATGAGTTCAAAGGGGATTAGACAGAAAACCCTGGCATAAAAGAGGTTCAGGTTAGTCTCTTCTCTGATTCCGGATCTTTTCGTTTCCAGACAGGTCTGGATAAAACAGTCAGAGGCCATCCCTTTGATCTTACCCTACAGGAGTCTTTCTTACTGCCCCCTACTGGTCCAGACTTCAAGAGGTTATAACAATTCCCGTGAATTTTATCACTTCTGTGCCAAAGCAATCACCTATTCCAGAACCCTTTGTCAGTCCCATGAAGAAGTTTTATGGCTTTGTCAACACACCCCTTGAGAGCATAAACACCCAAGCTCTGATGCTAGAAAGCTGTTATACTTAGTACCCCTCCATTCGCTTTTTTTCCATGCTACCCTCAGACACTACCTCAGACACTCTGCTTGACCTTTTCTTCAGGACTGGTAACTACCACCTAATCTCTCTTTATCCAGCCTTTCACGCCTCATTTTCCAATAGCCTTGTAAGGTTCTTGAGAGTGTCTGATTTCTTGTATGTGTTTGTCATTTCCAATAAAACATTTTGTTTATCTGTAACCTGGAGCCTCTCGGCAGTTAGTACTGGAATACATAGGTGAAAAAGCTGTTACTCTCCTCTTGTAGGCTTTCTTTGAGCCATAATTTCCCCAAATTCTAAGGAGGTGCTGGTATTGTGGGTGGACCCCAAAAGACCTCACCTTTTAGGGTAACATCTATGAATGAGAGACTTCTAAATCACCCTATTATTCATTGCCCTGCTTGCTCTTGCAAACTCAAGGCCAGAGTTACTTGATTGAGGGCATATCTACACTGATTAGAGAGACCAGAATGTCCCAGATTTTGTTCCTGTTAGCAATTTTATTTTAGAGATCCATCCATATTTTGTTTTTCTCAGAATATTTTTTATCAACTTCTGGTATAATCAGTGGTGGTGGGGGGTTGTTTGCTTGCTTTGTTTTGTTTTTTGTATCAGCTCCCCAGGTCAGTTCATTTTAACCCAGTGTAAATAAGAAAGAATAGGAACAAATCTGGAACTTTCCACTCAGTGTGAATGCCCCCGAGTCAATCTGCCTGTAGTTTGGTCTCTCTCTTTTCCTACTGGCTTCTACTTTACCAAGCATTATCATCTTTTCCAATGAGTCACGTTGTCTCTTGATATGTCCAAAACAAGACAGCCTCAGTTTAGTCATCTTAACTTCTAGTGAGACTTCTGGTCTGATTTGATGTAAAACCCATTTATTTGTCTTTTTAGCATTAGAGTTCACCTCAAGCACTGCATTTCAAATGAGGCAATTTTCTAATGAGTAGATTCAAAGTGAGAGAATGATGAAGGAAAGGGTAAGGTAGAGAGAAAGTCTTCTCCAAAAGATCTTAAATGTCAGGCAGACTCAGAGAGAGAGAGGCCCTTTCTGCAGCAACCTCCCATCCCACAATGGGGACGAGAGAAGGATGGGATCGTGATGATGCTTCTGCATGATGTTGTTGCAGTCCTGTCCTTTTCCTGTCCCCAGGTGGTGCAATCATGGATTAAAACATTAATGGGTTTTCCCTGTCAATGACACATGATCATGCCAGCATCCTGGATTTATTTGTCCTGTGGAAGCTGCAAAAGTGCAATTCCTGCGCTTCCTGACCCAATGTAGCCTGGGAAAGTACGTGGTTGTTCTGTGGAAGGAAGAGGCATGGCCATCGTGCTCTCTTCTGCTGGTGCGGAGAAGAGTGTTCCCATCATCCCCCCTCCCAACAGAACTGCTACCAGGATCCCCACCGGACAACTTCAGGAAAAGTTCTGGTGCAGAAAGGGTCAAAGAAAGAGAGATCCATTCCATGAGCCTGCCTTACTACATAATTATTGCAGTATTATTCCACTTTAGTTGGCATGGTTCTATCTGTGGAATCTTGAAACTGGCAGAATAGGAAGAAGAACTTTAGATTCTGTGCTAGAAACCTCTGGCACCTTACCTCACTACAGTCCATGGGATTCCATAGGAAGTAGCCATTGTGGTTGAAAGGCAACCATAGTGCTATAACTGTGCCATGTGAATGGGCTCCTGGTCTTTCAGATAGTCTGGACCCAAGTTTTGAAGGACTTTAAAGGTCCTTTCCAATTTGGATTGCACTGGGTTTTAGTCTAAACTTTAGAGGAGCTAACTAAGGGGCTGAGATAATATAAAGCACCTCAAATACCTCCTGTAAAATTCGGGGTAAAATCCCAGAGCAGATTGACTGTCCCATTGATAGGGAGGCAACTGGTGCTTCGTAATGGAGTAGTAGTATATGTATGAGCCTCTCATCCCGTTGGCTGTTTTTTCACTCCATAATTGTCCTCTTTCAGCTGGCTGCTCTTCCCAACTATTATGTCTGGGAGAAGATGAGAGTATTAACATGGAGCTGGCTTTGCAAGGATAATGCAAGGAGTTCCAGGCTGCATGACATTGGGAACCCCTCCTGCTGCTCTTCATGGCACATTGGCATCCGCCTCTTCCACTTCATCACTGCAGCATTAACAGCCCTGCTGGGCTGAAGGGCTTTAATTTAGTCTTTTGGCTGCGTCTACGCACACCAAAAATCAAATCCATCGCAACTATCAATACGTAATAATATTTTAGGGCCCTGCGGAGAGAAAGACTAAGTGCATAAGCCAATCTTCCTGTTGTGGAGTTCAGGGGTTTAACAAAATACAAGGAACTTTGGAGTGACTGGCTGACAGCTATTCTTTCTGGAAAAGTTACTGGGGCTGTACTACCGGTATCCTGTTTATTGTTAACTGTATTTTAGGCTGCTTTGCTGCCAGAAGGCCTGCAGTTTCTGAAGGAAGAAGAATAAGAATTAAATCAAAATCTAAAGTAATAAAACAGTGTACATATACAAATTAACTGGTGCAGAGTGGTAGACAGCCAGGCTCAAAACAAAAAATTACAACAATAAACCAACTGATGGAGTAGCCAAAAGCCAGCCTAGCGCTGACAATGCAATGAAGCTTCCTTCCCTTCCTTTCTCCCTGTAGCTCTCAGAGCTGTCCAAAAACTGGCTCTAGGAGGGTACTCTCAACCTTTTGGGTACCCAGGGGACTACAACAGGAAGAAGAGATTGCTGCCTCCTGTCTCCTCTTGATTCTGCTGTTTTGCCAGGAGAAATACAACATTGAATGGTGCCTAGTTGTTCCTAACCAAAGGTCCTCAGATGTGGGATTTCAGTTCCCAGAAGCCTTAGCCACCACAGCCAGAGTTCAGGGATTTGGGAATTACAGCCCAGCAATTACTGGTGGACCCAAGATTGTGAACCACAGGACTTAGAGGAAAGACTTCATTTTGATGCAGTGCCTTTGTTGTGAAAGGTAGACTGCCTGGTGTCAATATGGTTATCATTTAGATGCTAGACCAAACTTTCTTGTTCACGCTGGCATTTCATATATTCATTTTACATTTTAATTTATTGTTCAATGATTCATACCTTCCAACTGTCCCAATTTGGCAGGACAGTCCTGATTAATCCTCTGGTGTCCAACTTTTTCAGTTGCTTTTAAAATGTCCCAGTGTCTCTCTTCTGCTCCCAGCTTGCTCCTTTTTCCTCAGCTTACTTCAACTGTTGCAAAATGAATTCAAAATGCACAAGTAATTTGCCCTCAATAAAAGCAGCAGGAGGGGAGAAGAGAGGAGGGGATGGAGTCTCGCTCTTCCCTGTAGGCTCAAGCAAAAGCAAACTGCTGCAACCTCTCTTAGCTTGTGTATTCTTCCTCATTATTAAGTTCTGCCATCTTGATTACATTCTGATGCCACCTGGCCATTCATGCCCCAGTTTTCATCTGAGAAATGTTGGAAGGTATGGAATAATCGCTAACATCACACTTCCCCCTCCTTCTTCTAATCCTTTCCCTAGTATCTTCTGATTTTGAAGCCAGGATGTATGTGACCAAACATTTCATCTGTGAAATGTTGGAGGGTATGCTATTACCAGGTGGGTTGATGGACAAGAACTCACTTTGCCTGGCTAGTTTGCCAGTGAAGCCAAGTTGCCTGCTTCTGGTAGCTTCCCCGTCCTTCCCCGTTCAACCTGCTGAGTAGCTTTTGCAAGGCAGCTTATTGTTGCTCCTACCCTTTCCCAGTTGTTGCTGACTTGCCTCCTCAGGCCAGCACCATGTGAGCTGCTTCCTAATTTCTCTACCATCACTGGCCTGACTGGTTCCTTTATACTGGCATACCTTCCAAAATGTTATTGTTGAAAACTGGGGCATGAATGGCTAGGCAATATCAGAATGTGGTCAAGATGGGAAAAGCTGTTATAGAGGATGAGCACACATGAGTTAGGAGAGATTGCAGCAGTTTGCTTTTGCCTGACTGACTGGGAAGTGCTCCTGCAACCTCTCTTCTCCCACCTGCTGAATGAATTGAGTGCAAACTACTTTTCCACTTTAAACTCAGTTTTGCAATAGCAGAAGTAAGCTCAGGGCAAAGGAGGAAAGTGGAAGGAAGAGAAAATGGGACATTTTAAAAGGAACTGAAAAACAGCATTGACAGGGGATTAACTGGGACCGTTCCTGCCAAATCAGGATGATTGGAGAGTTCGTACAGGCTCCACTATCAACCTCTACACCCTGGTGTAGCTTCTTATATTTGAGTAGCAAATATATCTTATTATATTTGAGTAGCAAAATGCACTGGCTGTTATCGTAATGGATGTACCAGATTTGGGCAGCACAAAATTACCCCCAAGCATTTCATTACTACCCTGCATTTTGCTGAAGACTGCCCATATTGATTAGTTTCCGTGTTAGCATCTTCTTAGAAAGCTGAGCTATCCGGTCACTGTTGCTGAACAAATTAGAGAATCCGTAACAGCTGGGATGGCCATTAAAAGGGATTCTACAGCAATCCTCTTCAATCTGAGATGGGTACAATACTCTGGGGACTTAGTTAAGTTGCTTCTCTCTGATAGAAAAGCGAAGCTGGAAAATCCCTACAGGGCAATTTACACAAAGAGCTGTAAGAAAAAGGGAGCGAGAAGCAGCCGCTGTGCATTGCAAAGTTTGGATGTAACAATCGAAGGTCAAAATCAAGGCTAGGTCTCTGCGCTACAAATCCCATAGATGAGCATTTCTCAAAGGAAAGTCTTCCTTTAAAACAAACACCAGTTTCTTCTTTTCACTTTGGATTGTCTTGATCAAGAGAAAGTGCTGTAATCCATACCAAAATTTGTACGTGTGTGTCTATGGTGTGGGGAATGTAGAGAACCAAATGCATAAAAAGCAACGACTGGAAGCATTAAAAGTGTTAGTCCCTTATGGAAGATCAAAATTTTTTTCAGTGTACCAAATATGGTAGATGGAAATAGGTAAAATCAGATAAATAACTGCATCCATTTCCCAAAATGTATATGCTTTGTTGTCCTAGAATCCCGAAGATAATTGTCTATTACGCTCCACTTCACAACCCACACTACCTCTTTACTTTATGTCAGGCTGGTCCATTCAGCCGTTTCAGAATTATACCTTAATCATGCGTCATAGATGTGTGAACTCTCCTGGAGATGATTCATGGACGCATACTGAAAATAAGCCATTCTGTTTCCAATCAATAGCCAATCAATTACCCAGCTGTGACAGTTTCCTCCAGAGTTTCAATTGACATCCTGTAACGCAACAGCATCATTCCGAGAAGAAAATACCTCTCTACTCTATCTTTCTACCTACCTATGTATCTGAGGTGAATAGCTTTTGAGTGACTGTATCACCGTTGTGCTTGTACTGGAAAAGAAAACTTTATGCTGTCTTTGACGCTTTGAAAGTTTGGGTTATAAAAAAAATTCAGGAAGCTTGAAGTTACCAGGCTGTTTCTGTGAGGCTCACAGGCTTGTTTTTGAACTTATAAGTTGTCTCTTTCTGCCACAGCTGGTTGACATAAGGAGTATGGAAACGCCATGAAGTGGTACTAGATTTTTCTTATTTTCCTTTTCCTGCCTCATTCTCCTTTCCTTTTGTATCAGGTCTCTTTGAATCCAGGGGTGGCTGATGGATCCATGTGGCAGTAGTGGTGAACCTACTCCTAATATTATGGCTGCTCCTTCCACACCTGCTTCTGATGGTCAGCTTCCTGGTGCTGAAACTGCTGAAGGGATGGGACCCAAGCACTGAGCAAGTTCCTGTAAAATTCAGCAGGTGTGGGTTGAGAGTACCCATCAAATTATGAATGTACTGTGGCTTCCACAGCAACAGATCAGCTGGCTGCCCTTGATTTAGTGACGGGTTTGAGATCTCATACTGGGCTTGCAGAGTGTAAAGCTACACTCATGAAGTAGCTGTCCTACACCATCCTTTTACTGAATATCAACATGGTACAGCCAGTTGCTAGCTGAGCAACAGGAAATGTACTGACTCTCTCTGCAAGACCAGTGACCAAAGTGGTATATTAAAAGCACTGACAACTGCACCGTCCAAGAATATGAAGCCGAATGGATGGAATTCTGTTGCATTAGTCTCAACTAGAGGAAAACCATTAAATCAACTGCCAAATGGTGACATGGGTAAATCCAATTGATTCAGTGGCTCTAAGTTCAGATTAGAATTTAGGATAAATTTGGTTACAGGGTTAAATCCAACTATTAGTCTCAAATAAAGCAGACTCATCAAATGTAGCATAAAGTCACGGCAAAGTTAATTCTATTGCTTCAATTAGTCTGCTCTAGTTGAGACTAACAACTGGATTTAAATAATGTTTTGGGCTTTTTAGCTTAGAAAAAGGGTATGTATATAGAGATAATGGCCATATATAAAATTATGCACACTCTGGAGAAAATGTGTAAGGAGGATTTTTTCTTCTTCTTCTACACCTTCTTAAGAGTACAACCTGAAGAGATCCACTGAAGCTGCATTATTTCAAAGAGTTTTTATCTGTATTTTTTTTTAATTACTTCATGTAACCTTGGGCCCTGGAAAAAGACAAGATAGGATGATGATAATGCTAATAATAGACAAATAAATAAATAAATAAATAAGTTTATATTTTGGCTTTTCCACCAAACTGTGAATCAAACTGTCTTGCAAATTGAAATAGCAGACAGTTAAATCATCGTTATATGTAATTAAACCTTATCCTTTTTGTTGTGTAATTTTAAGTCCTTTCTGACTTACAATAAACCCAAGGTGAATCTATTGTGGGGTTTTCCTTGGGAAGATTTGTTCTGAGGGATTTGGCTCTGGCTTCCTCTGAGGCTGAGAGAGTGTGACTAGCCCAGGGCCACCCAGGGGTTTCCACAGACAAGCGGGGACTTGAACCCTGATCTCTCAAGAGGCTTATTTCAACAATAGCAATAGCATGTGTATTTCTATATTGCTTATCAGCTAAGTGCTCTCTAAGTGGTTTACAATGTGTTTTAGCTAATTGCCCCCAACAAGTATTCATTTTACTGACCTGCAGAAGGATGGAAGGCTGAGTCAACCTGGAACCCAGCAGGATCGAACTCACAACCTTGTGGCTGCAGTACCAGCATTTAACCACTGTGCCACCAGGGCTCAAACCACTACATGCTGGCTCCAGAATTAAACTATCAACAGCATTTAAAAACAATTTAAAACTCTGAGTTAAAGATGATTAAAAGCAAGGATTTTTTTTTAAAAAAAGCACAGTTGAAACAATAAAAACAGTACAACAATCACGTAAAAACCTTTTCTTTAAAAACCTTCCAGTTTTCAAAAGACATTTGGAATGAAAAAAAGTCTTTGAATGCCAGCAGGAAGGATTCATGGAGAGGCCATTCTAGCCTTCCTAGGAAGAAAGTTACAGATCCTTGGGGCAACCACTGAGAAGGCCTAAAGGTAAATAAATAACTAATAAAAGACGTTCACATTGCACATTGTTAAATTGTGGAGTTTGCTGCCAAAAGGCTTAATCTGGCTGCCAATTTGGATGGATTTTGAAAAAAGTTTAAATAAATTAAGGGAAGGATAGGGCCATGGGTAGCTACTGGTTAGATTACTGTATTTCACCTCCGCTCTCAGAAACAATATGGCTCTGCATATGTTGTTAGGAAACCTATGAAAGAGGGTACTAATGCATTCACATCCTGCTTGTGGCTTTCCATAAGCATCTGGTCAGCTACTGTGTGAACAAAATGCTGTACTGGGTGGTTCTTTGATCTTTACCAGCATGGCTCTTCTGATGTCCTTACCCATCATGCATTCCCCTTAAATCTCAGCCCCACCAATTAACATTAACCCTTACCATATAATTGACTACAGCTTTCATTGATTTGCCTATTGATTTTAACTAGGGAACCTTGTAATTCCAATTCAGTATGGTTTTCTTCCCCTAACAATAAGTGTTTTTGTCTCTGTGTTTTAAACACCCTCAAGATCTCCTAAAGTGTAAGCACCGGGAGAGTTATTTCAGACAGTTAAACAATCAGTTAAAATCACGACCGCTACTGCTTTTTTTCATTTTTTAAGCCTCTCATTTGTTGACAAGTCAGTGTGACTTGGAAGAGAAGCAAAATAGCTTAGAATTTGGCAAGGAACTTCACCCTCCCCACTGCATAATACATTCATTTCAAAGCTGCTGATATGGAGGTGGGGGGAGAAGCTTGGAAAAGAAAGCTTTTCATTAAAATCTCTTTTTATCACCATGGCAACTAAAAGAGCAATAAAACAATACTGTCAAGACACTGCATCAGATTATGTAATGAATGTCCTGAAGAAGAGAGAAAAATGATCCAGATCCATGGGGAAAGAGCGTGATGCTTACTAAAGAATTCCCAAAGATAACCTTAATTATGTACATTGGATATCTTCCATCTCATTTGATCATGTTCTGGTTCGACTGTTTCCCAAGGTCTCTACTGTGTTGAGCTGCATCCCTGTGTATTAGAATTCCAACGAGTAATTTCCTGTCTTTTAGAAATAGAGATAATGAGGTCATACATTTACAGCTAGAAAAGTAGCGGCTGGATTTTTAAAAAAGATTTTTAAAGGTTTGATAACATATTTTCAAATTTCTAGGGAACATCTCATTCAGTCCCAGCAAGAGCAATCTTATGTGATTCAACTTAGGCCATTTCCGCACTACACTGTTACAATGCTATTATTCCACTTTCAACATCCTGTGGAATTCTGGGGTTTGTAGTTTACTGAGGCCGAAGAGCTCTCTGGCTGAGATTTCTAAATGCCGCTCCCTAAACTGCAGACCCCAGTGGAATAATAGCACTATAACAATGTAGTGTGGAAATGGCCTTAGAAGTAAATATTGTTGAGTTTAGAGGCTTTCACTCCCTACTAATGAAATGGATAGATGGATGGATTTATTGGAGAAAGCAAATAACATTTTAGTCTGGATTAACAAAACCATAGTTTGCAAGTCAAGGGAAGTAATAATCCCTGTGCTAGTCAGCCTCATCTAGAAATAGTGTGTTCAGTTCTGGGCATCTCATTTTCAAAGTATATAGGCAAGCTGGAGCAGTTTCAGAGAAAAGTAACAAGGACGATAAAAGATGTGGAGAACAAAACCTATGAGGAAAGCTTGAAGGAGTTGTGCTGAAGGGAGGACTGAGGAGTGACATAATTGCATTGTTTAAATATCTGAAGGGCTGTCACTGAGAGGAGGGTGCAGGTTTGTTCTTTGCTGGGCAGGAGAGAAGGACCAGGTCTAATAGCTTTAAATTACGGAAGGGTAGATTTTGAGTGAACATTAAAAGGAACTTCTTGACACTGAGTGATTTGGTGGTGGAAGCAGTTACCTAGAGAGGTGGAGTCTCTTTCTCTGGATCTTTTCAATGGGAGGTTAAACAGCTGTCTGCTGGGAATACGGTAGCTGGATTTCCTATATTGAGAAGGGGGTTAGATTCAATGAGTTATGGAGCCTGTCCCAGTTCTATGACTGGATGATCATGTATGCATCTATCTACTATCTATCTATCATCTTTTTTAGTTGCATATCTTTGGTGAAATAAGGTAGCTCCTAATGTGCATGGGATGTTGAATTCACTCTGAGTCTTAGGCCATTTCCACACGAGGTTGATGCATCGTAGTAGCATTGAATTCTTATCCTCCAGTCTGCACGTTGTAGCATTTTAGAGTCATAATTTTCCTCGTGGTTCTGCACGTTTGCAGCTCCTAGAAGCCAGCAGAATTGGCTGGCTTTGGGCATTCCCAGGCTGTCCCTTCTGTTATTTCCATCCCTATCTCTCTCCACCCATCAAAGGACGGGCTGCTTCCATTATTCTCTTCATGCATTAAACAGACAGCGGGAAGAGAGTGGATCTGGTAGTGGACTGTTAAGACTGTTTTTTTTCCACATATCAATGAACATACATACCTATGCACAAATGTAGCAATGCAGAAATGTGTTTAAAATGTGTGTGTGTGTTTTTAAAAATCCGACCAATCAGCAATGGCGAGGCAGGGTGAGGGAGGGGAATGGGAGTGGCCAGGGACTTGCTGTTGTGGATGCAACAACCACTGTTCTCCGCTGTAGTACGATGTAAATGGTGGAGTGCAGACAGCACAGTTTCTGAATTGGAGTATAAAAGCACCACTCTTGACATGCGGTGAACCACTCCTCCCCTATTGTAGGAAATGACCTTAGTCTAAAGGAGCTATCCAAGGTGCTGAACTGTTAACCGGGTTGCACATCTCCCAGTTTGATATGGTTTAATTGGCAAAATATATTAATTGGTATATATGTTTTAATTGGCATAAAATATAAATTATAACACTTATGGCTGAAAAGCTATGTGGAGAAGGAACACTGGCTAGAAAGCAGGTCAAAGGCAACTATAGCATGACCAGGTCAGTAGTTCACTGAGAATTAGCCAGAAAGCCTAACTTAATGGCTCTAAGCCAGTGGTTCTCAACCTTCCTAATGCCGCGACCCCTTAATACAGTTCCTCATGTTGTGGTGACCCCCAACCATAAAATCATTTTTGTTATTTTTATTTATTTATTTATTTATTTATTTATTAGTTAGTTAGTTATTTCCAACATCAAATAGATTGGAGACACTGCCCTAAATCACTGCTCTGGATAGACTTCTAATGCCTAAAAACTAGTAACCCTCCCCGCTTTTTTTAAGCACAGAAAGTGTCCATCAATGCCAGAATTAAGGCAGTAGTTCTAGTTCTGAATGTTGGCTTTCCACAGTTCAAAAAGCCAGTCACTCCCAAAGGCAATGCCAAAACAGCCCACATTTTACACGAGGCGCAGGGAGGAAAGGTCAGGGAGAGAGGAAAGATGGCGGCAGCATAAGCAAACGCGTTTTGTTTCCCTCCCTCCTTTCCTGCCTCCCTTAAAGGGAGTGCGGACGCTGAACATACAAAAAGCGAGGAATGCAAGACAGTCAGGGCGAAGAACATAACACTTGCATGTGGCAAGCACCAAGGGTCCACGCACAACAAAAGCGAGAGGAGAAAGTCATCCTGGCTATTTCTGCACTAGACTGTTATAGCACTATTATTCCACTTTCACCATCCTATGGAATCCTGGGGTTTGCAGTTTGAACCCCAGCGCAGGGGTCTCAGAAGCACTGCTCCCATTGGCTGTGAGGCCACCTTCTTTTAATGGGGGGGCAGGATTGAGGAGCAGCGACCCCTGTGAAATGGTCATTCGACCCCCAAAGGGGTCCCGACCCCCAGGTTGAGAACCACTGCTCTAAGCTAATCCTCTCAACAAATAATAATAATAATAATAATAATAATAATAATAATAATAATAATAATAATAAAAAAAAAAGATGCACCCAGTAAGCACCCCTGCTGTGTGCATTTCCTATCAAAACCCTCCCAAAGTCCTCCTTCCTAGCACCTAAAAACTTCTTTTCCTGTCCTTAACACAGAGCTGGCATACAGCGATCAATGCCTTTGTTGCTTACATGATAAAATAATCAATCTATTAACCTTAAAACCATCAACTATTTCTGGCCACCTTGTCCACCTTGCAAACTCCACTGTTAGTCCAGGCAGAGAGTCATCTACACCTCATGCCTTCAGGTCATGTTTTTGAGTAGAAGAGACATCAATTTTGGGTATCTCCTTGCAGTACATAAATTTCAGGCATCTGTGCTGTCACCCTGATTCCTGATATTGTATTGTCCGTGGGCGCAAGCCTGAGCCATACTGATTTTCTTCATCTCTCTCTCTCTGGAATGGTAAATATTGCCTATGCTGCCTATGCTACCCTAAATTCTCCACTGTCAACCTTTCCTCCCTGTCTTCTGGTTAGTCTTGTGTGAGTGTGTGTGTGAATGTCAATCTTTGTGTGCTTGTTTGACTTTCCCACAATAAAATACATTCTATATGATTTGTAAATCTCTGGCTGATTTTATTGCAGTTACCATGTAAACACTGGTGAAAAGTTCCTGACAGTTACTCATTCTCTTGCATCCTTCTTAATTTGAGTTGATTAATTCCCCATTTTTACACTTAATTGCAGGTTCTGATAGAGGACCTCATGGGGTCCCAAGCATCTGGCGTAACAGAACCCTATTCCCAAAATTGATTCAGCAGGTTGGATACCTCCTTTAAAGACCGGTATAACCTGGAGTGGTGTCACCCCACATTGACAATGCAGCCATCAGCCATTACTATCTGTCTGCCCTTCTGTCCATTTATTTTCCTGTCTCTGTACACTCTGTATCACCATCAGTGTACATGACATCCTATGGAAAAATAACAAAATACAGAGTTTTGCTGATAGAAACTTACAGCCTAAAACACAACTGTGCAAATTGCAATACTGCAGAAATTTTTGGGCTGCAATACAACAACTGTTGCAAGACTGCACTTTGCCCATCCCTGATGAAAAGTTTGTTTAGAGAGACGTAACAGTGGAATGAAAAGGATATAGAAGCAATTATAAGAATATGCATCTAGTGCAGTTGCACACAATTATATGGAATATCAATGAGAAATAGGATTTCTTACAGTGGTTTTTTTTTTTTTTTTTGTAATTTCCCCCTAGTTTTGATTAAGAAACCCTGTTTTTGTTTCCATGATATGTTTGCTAAATGGTACTTGTTATATGGATTACTCACATGTGTGTTCATTTTCCCTATTCATTTTTATTATGTGTAGATAGATCATTAAATACTAAAGTCAGTATAATTCATACTGTAGCATTTTTTATTTTGCTGTAAAAACTGAACACTAAAGGAACTTGACACGAAGATCAACTTATTGGAAATGAGGTGCTAGAGGAGAGTTCTGTGTATGCCATGAACTGCCAAAATGACAAATGAGTAAGTCCTAAAGCAAATCAGGCCTGAATATTCCCCAGAAACCAAAATGAATAAACTGAGGTTACTTTGGACACATCATAAGATAACACAGTTCATTGGAAAAGATAATAATATAGAGTAAAGTGGAAGGCAGTAGGAAAAGAGAGAGACCACACTATGTTACCCTAAGGAGTGGGAGAAGTTGGGGTCCACCTGCAATGCAGGAATTATAGCTCAAAGGAGGCCTGTGAGAGGAGGTTAACGGCAGGATCTTTTCACCTATGTATAGCAGTACTAATTGTACAGAGGACTCCAGTTAAAGTATTTTATTTGAGAAATCAGACTTTGTTAAGAACCATACAAGCTATCAAAAAGTGAGGCGAGAAAGGTTGGATGGAGAGAGCTTGGGTGGAAAGAGTGATAGCTACCAGTCCTGAAGAAGGGATCACAGTGGAAGGACTCAGAAAGCATCTGAGGGTAGCATAGAGGAACATCAGTCTGAGACACTATGTTCTACATACTATGTACTACGGTTGGCTGGGGTCAAAGCTAGGGTTTTTATACCCTATTTCACACCCTGAAGGGATGCACTGACAAAGCCTTAATGGTTTTCCTATGGGACTAACAAAGGGGTCCAGAAGGGGTGGATTGCTTAACTGTAGAGTGACAAAACATTGATGGAACTCATGATGATCTTGTAATGATCATTCAAGTAGGGTGTATAGGGAAGATCTCTCTAGGGTAAGATGGAAGGATGATCTCTGATTGCTCACCAATCTGGGCAGTTTCTCTTTCATTTTATTCAAAAATTCCAAGAGCCTGAAGTAGTGAAGAGATTAGCACAAACGCATTAGCCTTGGGGTTTTCCATAATCCTATCTGAATTTTCATGATCCCAAACACATCTCCGGTCAGCGTGAACCTGATCATGTTCTTCGGTCATGAATAAGTCCAATTTATGAAAATTGCATATCTTGTAGGAGGGGTGGTAGGATATGGGAACAACTACAGGTGGATTGATTCAGTCAAGGAAGCCACAGCCCTAAATCTGCAAAACCTGAACAGGACAGTTGATAACCAGAGCTGTCCGAGGTTTCCTATTCTGTGGGTTGCCATAAGGCAAAGTTGGAGGGGTTGCCCCCCACGACTCAGCAAAGTTTCTCACCCTAATATAAAGAAAAGATAGCTGCAAAGTATCATCTCTAAAGTAAAAAAAATGGCAGACAGTAAAGGAAGTACCAATAATCAGATCTTGAGGAACAAAGCATTTTTCGTACTACAACTCCCAGAATGCCTAGCCAACATATTCCATTGCAAAAAAGTCACTTGTTCCTATCTTTTCTTCCCCCTTCTCTGACATGATGCCAGACAGAATACAACCAAATGAAAGCTACATAGTTCAAATGATATTGCACTTTGGTTAACAGAGATACAGGCAAAAATATAAGCTAGGAAATAAGCCTTACAGAACTATACAGCACCCTTAGGATTTGGTTGACAGAAGGGAGACAACACCTAAGGGAATCATCTTGATTTTGGAAATAGCTGAGAATTCAGTTATCTTCTTAGTCTTGAACATATTTTTAAAATAATACTCCTGAGCCACAAAAAGGTTCCTTGAATAGTGGATGTATTCAGCCAACAAAAATGAGAATGGCTCTACTCAAAAGCTTGCATTGTAAGAAGTCACAGCACAAAAGGAACAAGTGGTGGTGAGGGCAGAGGAAACAATTAAGTGGTTTTTCAGCAGGGCTAATGGAATGGACACCGGATCCTACTTGATCTTGGAAGCTAAGCAGGATCAGCTCTAGTTAGTACTTAGGTGGAGACCGCCAACAGATACTAGATGCTGCAGGCTCTATTTTGGAGGAAGGAACTAGTAAAGCCACCTCCAAGTATTCCTTGCTTAAGAAAACCCCATGAGATTCAAGGTGTTACTGTACACTGTAAATTGAAGGCACCTGCACACAAACAATGGAACAGCCATTTGTCATCTAAATTCCATCTGCCACAGCTTGTGGAATAACTCTTGCTTGTGGCACTTGAGAGATGAGCCTTTATTGAAGTGGGACATTTTGAGGGAAAGCTGACCCTAGTTCGCCAGTCTCATATGGTGTCTGCTCTCAGTGCAGGCAGTCAGCCGAAGAAAAACAGCTGATAAGAACCACCAGCTGCAATGAGCCTCAGTCTCACAGTGCAATTCTTTATTTTAATCTAGTAGGGAGACACACTTGAAACAAATACAAAGCATAACAACAGTCTCAGCAATATTCATAAATCAAAGCGCAGTCAATACAATCCTAAGGCAAATGTCAGAGACACAGCAGTAGAAATGGTCAGTTAATCACTGATAAGTTCTGGAGCGGAATGGTTCAGCTTTTATAGATCAGTGCAGCTGGTTCTTAATTAACTGCTGTCTGTTATAAATTCGCTGAGATCTGTGTAGGATTTCCCTTTGGTGTCTGTACTCAGTGAAGGTGGATATTGGTAAGTTATATGCCATGTCAGAAGGAGCAAGGCTCTCTGCTGGGGCCAGCACTGTCCCCTGTTCTGTCTCTGGGGTGGGTGGTACTGTCTTCTCCTGTTCAGGTTCCACTGTTTCAGTCTCTGAGTCATAGTCTATGTCTTGGTCCTGAAAGCAGGGCATGACACTGGGATTGTCTTCAGAGCTTGGAAAAATTACTTTCTGGACTGCAACTCCTAGAATCCCCCAGCCATCTTGGCCATTTTATAAACATAATTTTTTAAAAGTCTTTTTCAGTGAAGCAAATGGAGTGGCAAACCATACTTTCATACCCTCTAATTGTTCTGGTTTGGTAGGGACAGACTTGATTAATCCTCTTGCATCCCACTTTCTCACTTGCTTCTAAAGGGTCTCAGTTTTTCTTTCCTCCTTTCACTTTCCCCCTTCGTCACCAATTGCTGCAAACTGAGTGCAAACTGCAAAAGTAGTTTGTACTCAGTTAACTCAAATGTGGAGGGAAAGGAGAAGAGGGGGTTGAATCTTGCCCTTCACAGTAGGTTCATGCAAAAGCAAACTACTGCAGCATCTCCTAGCTTGCATGTTCTTCCTTATTAATAATTTTAGCCATCTTGGAATCATGGGTCATCAGCTCTCAACCCCAGCTCAATGCAGGGTCTTTATTTTTAGCATTACCAGCAGCTAACAGTCCAGCCTCTTTTTGAAGACATTCAGAGAAAGGAGACCTTGCTACTTCAATTGGTTCCACTACTGAACTGCTCTCACTGTCAAGGAGTTCCTTCTAATGGTCAACTGAAATCTGTCCTCCTGTAACTTAAAAATGTTAGATCTAGTTCTACCCTCTGAGGCAACAGAGCCTGTACCCTCTTCTCTGTGGCAGCCCTTCAGGTATTTCAAAAGCATTATCATTTTACCCTCAATCTTCTCTTTACCAAACTGACCATGGCCAGCTCTTTCAACTTCTTCTCATATGTTTTGTTGCCCATACCTCATTGCCCTTCTCTGAACTTGTGCCAGCTTGTATATATCCTATTTAAATGAGCAGTTGAGAATTGAATGCAGTACTGCAGGTGAGGCTTGACCAGCAAAGAATATAAGGGGACTATTACTTCCTTCAGTGTGGAAATTATGCTTCTGTTAATGCAGGCTAATATAGTATTTACCTTCTTTGATGCAGCATCATACTGCCAGCTTATGTTCAATTTGTGACGAACAATACTTCCAAGGTCCTTTTCACACCCGGTACTTTTGAGTCGGGTATCCCACCTCCTATACCTGTGGATTTGGTTTCTGTGGAATTTTGTAGAATTGTTCATTTGTTTCTGTTGAATATTATTTTATTAATTTTAGCCCAGTTTTCTAGTTGATTAAGGCCCTTTTGAATTCTCTTCCTATCTTCCAATGTGTTAGCTACCCAAATGATCTCCATTGATCCAGTCTGATCACTTGTATAGAATAAGTGAATTTTCCTTTGACATATAATGCTACTCCCTCTCCTTTTCTTCTCCATCTATTCTTTTTGAACAGATTATATCTGTCAATTGTTATATCCCAAGCATAGGAATCATCCTGCCAAGTATCTGTTATGTCTGTAAAGTCATATTTACCTTCCTGCTCTAGGACTTCAAGCTCATCTTGTTTGTTTCCCAAACTCTATGCACTGGTGTATAGACATCCTCTAAAGCATTGCTTGCTGTCATCTTTTACTCTCCTGTGAGTTTTACTGTGGCTCCCATTGTCTCCCTCAGTTTCTCCTCTAGAATTCACATCCTTGTGTTTAGAGCTTGCTTTTGGACAGAGGCTTAAGCTCTCATCTCCAGTTGCCCCAAGGATTTAGTTTAAAGCCCTGTTGATCGTATTAGTCATGCTTTTGCCAAAAACATTCTTCCCAGTCTTTGTGATGTGTACTCCATCTGTAGTGAGTAGTCTTTTATCTGGGAACTGAAGACGATGGTCCCAGAAACCAAACCTCTACCATTGATACCACTTCTACCATTGACATCAGCTGTGTAGCTAGTAGTTCAATTACAGTATCTTCCTGACCTTATATGGTCTTTCTTATCTTTCATTGGTACAATTGATGAGAATTCCGCCTGTGCCTCTAAATTCTTCACTTTCCTGACCAGAGCTTCAACACCTTGAAAGTGTTCTTTGCAGTGTCATTGGTGCCCACGTGAATCCGAAAAAAAGGATACTGTTTGGTGTTCTTGATGAACTTCGGCAAATTAACAGTGATGTCCACATACTAGGATGACCATACACTTCCCAATTAATCTTGTCCGGCTGGTACACAGTTCCCTCTGTATCCCTGAGCAAGGTATCCCCTACCACCAGCACCTTTCTTTTCTTCTTGCTGCAGTTGGGGGTTAGATTGGCTCTGTCCCTGACATGTAGTGTCTCTTCCTGCTGGTGTCCTGCTCACACCTCTTCACCACTCAGGAAGCTGTAGGAAGTGATGGTTCAATTGGAGCGGTTCCAAATTCCTTGTATATGGTCTGCTCCTGACAGTAACTGTCCTCAAGGGTGTTTCCTCAGTATTACAGCCCTCTTTGTTTTCATTGGCAATTTCTTCCTGATGCTTCTGTAGGATTGGTTTCCCCTTCTGTTCTGTTCAGGAAGGGCTCATGTTCTCTGATGTGTCAAAGAGTCTCAACACATAGCTGCAGTGCATTGACCTTCTTTTCCAAGAAAGCCACCAGTTTGCACTTGCTGCAAATGTAGTCAGTGAAGTTTTCTGGCAAGAAGATAAACACTGAGTGCACATTGCAGCAGACAATGACAGATCCTTCTTTCTCCATCTCTGCAGTTATTTTTTCACCCCTTTTCGACTGTAATAACTCCTACTGATATAATGCGTGCTTGCCGCTGGTGCTCAGAGACAGCTCCAAAGACTGTGGCAGCAGTTATATAAATCTAGTGAGTGCTAGCTGTGACCCCAAGCAAGTCAGTGACTCAGCAGAAGCTCCACTCAGTAAGAGTCAAGGATGCCCCCCTCACTTTCTGCTCTCTCTTTAGAGGCTGTCTTGACCACATTCTGATGTTGCTTGGCTACACTTGTCCCAGTTTTTCATCTGTGAAATTTAGAGGGTAGGTACTTCCCTTGGCATGGAGTTCTGTAAGTTCGAGGGCACTACTGAGAAAGCCCTGTCCCTTGTATCCATTGATTGTAACTGCTTTTGAATGTGGGCCAACAAATATTCAACACTGACCTTAAAATGCAGGCAGGGTTGTATAAAACATTTCTAGCATTGGATTTATGAGTCTTCACCAAATTTTCCCTTTTAACTGTGATTTCTTTGTTGACATGGAGCGGCGTCCCATCTTTACGTTACATTTACATGCTGGAGGGTAGGCAACTGCGGAAGGTTGGGAACTTTGGGAAGGAAGGCTTTCCCAAAGACCTCAGAGGGCCACAACTCCCACCACATCTGCTCCCACAAAAAATAAATTTTTGTTGCCCAAAAACACCCTCCAGGATGTTTTGGCCATCCTGGGCATTTTGAGTCAAATATATATGTATATTTATTTGAAAACTTTTGCAAAAATTTTACTTTGATCCCCAGTGGATGAAAGGGGCTCAAGCATGGTGGAAATGCCCTCTATGTGACCTAGAGAACATTTTGGAATAATTTGCTTTAAAAAAACCTTTTTTTCATTTTTTGCCTGTTGGGGGGCACCGAGGATCACATGTGGCCTGTGGGCTGCACTTCCTACATCTAGTGTAGAGATGCAAAAGGAATTATGGCATGTACCAAGCACAATAGCAAATTTGTGTTTGCTATTTTCACCTAAAAAAAGCACAGTTAAGATGATCTGTTCTAGTCTAATAAAAACTCAGTTGTAACTTTCTGCCTGTACCATTTTATATTTGTCCTGGGATATGAGTGTGTGTGTGTGTGTGTGTGTTTATGTATGATTGCCAACTAATAGTACTGTCAGCAAGAAGCAATTTTAGAGGTGGGAAAAGATCTAAATTGAACAAATGAAAAAAAATATTCCCTAAATCAATAAAAAAAATTTGCTAAGATGATATTTTCCTCATAAGCTATAGCATTTAAAGTAAAAGCTCTTTGAAATGACTGCTTGGGACTGAAACCGCTCTTAACTGGCGAAGAGTTTATTAGAAGCATGGCTCTGAAGTTGAAGTTCAGTAAATGCTGAACCCTGATTCTGAATCAAGCTTTGTAAATGTTTAGTAAATGTCAAGTGTAGTAGCTCTGAACACATGGAAGTGGGGATGGATGAATCATTCTGTTAGAAGCTGGTGTCATTTTCATATATATTCAGTCATAAGTCCATTCAGTTGAATTTCAGCGTGCAATTGAAAAGTGTGCAGGCACAGATAGAGAAAAAAATTATCTTAATTTTCTTAGGCAATTCCTTCTAACCAGACCCTAGGAAAATTCCTTTTCTGAACTAAAACTCTTAGGATACCTCCTAACATATACATTTAATATACAGTTCCCTGTAGTGTATGCATATTTTGGTTTGCTCTGTTCCTTAATAAATGTATTTTTGTATGTAATTTTTACACAAGTTTTTGAGCAGAGGACTGCTATATTTTGAAAAAGTACAGTCAGCCCTCCATATTTGTGGGTTTCATTTTGATAAATTTGCTTATTTGCGAGTTTTTTCAATCCCTCCCCTCCCACTACAAGTGCTTCTTTTTCTTTTTTTTTTATTAAAAATAAATTTTATTAAACATACAATTTGTCCAAAACACAATCAACAACATATACATAAAAATACAAAATCAAATACATACACATATGCATCTATCACACTTCTATGTATCCTATCTACAACCATATCTACCTTACATACATCACCATACACAACACAACATAATAACAGTACATATACATACTCATTCCTTACTTCTTTTCTTAAATAATCTAAATGGAGATACAATTTCATTTTTCTGCATCTCCTTTACTAACTAACAATACTTCCAGTCATTATCTTCCATACAAACCCATTCTTCTTCCACCATACAATCCCGAACTTCTTTTTTCTATACCATTGAGTGCAACTTTTCTCTTCTTGTTCTCCTGCTCATTTTATTCTTATTTTTACAGTTAATGACTTATCTATGTTCTACTCTGCTTATACTCTTAACTATTATTCTTATCCTATTACCTACTTATTCTAATTCCTAATCAGTCCTATTACACTATTCCCTTTATTACGTCAAATTCATATCTTTTCATTAAATCACTTTAATCATACATACCTATTAATGCACTTTTACCCCACCTCTCTTCCCAAACTTCTCTTAATATTTCCCATTCTCGATTGAATGTTTCTCTCGATTTATCCTTTAAATACAGTGTTAGCTTATCCATCTCCGCCAAGTCGTATACTTTCTGAAGCCATTCTTCTACCTGGGATATATTTTCCATCTTCCAATATTTTGCAAATACGATCCTTGCGGCATATATCATGTAGCAAATAGTTCTTGAATATTTTCCTCTAATATTTTTATTTAACCCATCTAAAATATTAAGAAGGTATAATTCGGGGGAAAATTCAAATTTAGTTTTAAATATTTTCTCTATATGTTTGTGTATCTGTAACCAAAAGGTTTTAGCTTTTTTACATTTCCACCACATATGGAAAAAGGTTCCTGTTTCTTGACATTTCCAACATTTAACTATTTTCTTATTTTTATTCATTTTAGAAATTCTAGCTGGGGTTAAGTACCATCTATAATAAATTTTGTAAAAATTTTCCTTTATGTCATAACAACTAGTGAATTCCTGATTTATCTTCCAAGCATTCTGCCACTGCTTCAAAGTTATTGTATGACCTATATCTTGGGCCCATTTTATCATATTTGTTTTGATTACCTCGTGTTCCATTTCTAAACTTAATAATAATTTATAAATCTTACTTAAAGGTTTTTCTACACCTGGCTTCAAAATTTTATCAAATTCATTTTCCTCTAAAGTTATCCCTCTATCCTTCATGTCCTCTTTATATCTCTCAGCAAGTTGTCTGTGAAGGAACCAGTGAGTTGAGAAACCATCCGCTATCAATTCATCCCTAGTTTTTAATTTGATCTTATCTCCTACTCTTTTAATTATGTCCTTATATGTTAGCCATTCTTTTATTCTTATTTTCTCTAGTCTGTGGAAAGCTTCATGAGGTGAAGTCCAATGTGGTAATTTTAAATACAATTTCCCCCTAAATTTTAACCAAATTCTCAAGATCGCTTTTCTAACATAGTGATCTAAAAATTCTCTATTATTTTTATATTTATCATACCAAATATACGCATGCCAACCGTAATACAAATTAAATCCCTCTAAACTTAATAATTTTGTATTTTCCAATGAAATCCAATCCTTTAACCAAACTAATGTGGCAGCTTCATAATATAATTTTAGATCTGGCAAACTTAGACCACCCCTCTCTTTTGCTTCTTTTAAGTATTTCCACTTGATTCTAGGTCTCCTACCGCTCCAAATAAATTTACTAAGATCCTGTTCCCACCTTTTGAATGCTTCGTCATTCATCATTATCGGTAAATTTTGAAATAAAAACATTAACTTTGGAAGTATATTCATTTTTATCGCTGATATTCTCCCTAATAAAGATAAATTAAGTCTTTCCCATTTTTTCAAGTTTTCTTTTATTTCTTTCCAGATTCTTTTATAATTGTTATCAAATAATTCTGAATTGTTTTTCGTTATTATTATTCCCAAGTATCTTACTTTCTTCACTATTTTAAACCCTGTCATATTTATTAATTCTTCATCTTGTATTTGCGTCATGTTTTTTGTGATCATTACTGATTTATCTTTATTAATACGTAAACCAGCTATTTGTCCAAATTCGTTCATTATTTCCATGAATGGTTTTATACTTTTTTTTGGGTCCTCTAATATTAATACCATATCATCTGCAAACGCCTGAATCTTGAATTCATACCCCCTAATCTTCATTCCCCTTATTTCCTCCTTACTTCTAATTTTAGTGGTTACCATTTCTAAACACATGATGAATAACAATGGTGAAAGTGGGCATCCCTGTCTTGTACCTTTATTAATCTTAAACAAATTTGATTTTTCTCCATTTACTATTTTGATCTCTATAAATTGCTTGAATCCAATCTTTATACCTTTTTCCAAATCCCAATTTATTCAACACTTCGAATAGAAAATTCCAATTAACGTTATCGAAGGCCTTTTAAATTTCTAAAAACACTAGTGCTAATTCTTTTTGATTCATCTTTTGGTAGTACTCTATTGTATCTATAACTACTCTTATGTTATTTTTCAAGTGCCTACCTGGCAGGAATCCATTTTGATCCTCATGTACCCACTCAACCATAAACTTCTTCAATCTATTTGCTAATACTGCAGTGAAAATTTTATAATCTATATTTAATAATGATATTGGTCTATAATTTCTCTTATCTTGTTTATCTTTGCCTTCTTTAGGGATTAGCACAATATTAGAATCTTTCCACGAATTTGGTAAATTTCCATTACTTATAGAATTCATTACTTGGACTAGCAAGGGTGCTAATAGATCTTGAAATGTTTTATAATATGTTGCTATAAACCCATCTGGTCCCGGTGCTTTCCCTTCTTTCAAACTCCTTATTGCCTCCTTAACCTCCTCTAATTTGATTGGTTTGTCTAACTCTTCTCTTTGTGTTTCTGACACCTCTAATATGTCTACTTGATGCAAAAAGTCTCTTATCTTACTTTTCTGTCCTTGTGATTGGCCCTTTTCTTTAAATAGTTCCTCAAAATAATTTACTAATATATTCTTAATTTTATTCTGTTGATAGTGAATAGTCGGGCCTTCTTTTAATTCTGTGATATTACTTTTCTCTCTCTCTTTTTTCAACCTATATGAAAGCCATCTCCCTGGTTTATTTGCATATTCAAAATGTCTCTGTTTTATATATTTCAATTTCTTTTCCATTTCTTCCATGGTTAGTAGGGAGAATTGCTTTTTTAATATTTGAATTTCACTCTTGATTTTCACATCTTTAGGTCTTTTCTTTAACTCCCTTTCTTTCTCTTGTAATTTATCTAATATAGCTGCTTCTTTTCTTTTCCTACATTTAACTAACCAAGCTTGTTGGCTTATAAAGAACCCCCTCATCACTGCCTTACTAGTTTCCCACACTGTCTGAGCTGATTGTTCTTTTCCCAAATTATTTTCTAAGAATTCTTTTAGTACCTTATGAGTTTTCGCTACTATTACTTCATTTTTTAATAAATTTTCATTTAATTTCCAATTCCCAGTCTTTCCACCATAGCACAAATTCAGCAATATTGGACAGTGGTCTGAGAAAGTTCTAGGCAGTGTTTCCATACTTAAGATGTTTTTTTTCAAATCGGAAGATATAAAGAACCTATCTATTCTGGACCATGTTTTATATCGATCTGAGAAAAATGTAAAATCTCCTCCAGTACTTTTACTGCTTACTTCTTCTAGGGACAAATAATCTAATAAGTTGAACAAACTTTTTGGTAGTTTTCCTTGCTTTGCTTTGCTATTTCCTAAATTTATTCCTGATTGATCTGTTAGGGGATTCAAAACTCCATTCCAGTCTCCCATAAGAATCATTTTATATTCCCCTAGATCAATTAATATCTCTAACAATTTCTGATAAAATTTGCTTTTATTTTCTAGAGGGCCATACACTGCTGTCACTAATACTTTTAAATCTTTAATTTTTACTTCTACTATTACTACTTGACCTGCCTCATCACAATATATCTGCTTTGCTTCATGTTTATTACTCACATATATTGTTACTCCCTTCTTCTTTTTATTAATTGACGAAGAGAAACTTTGACCTAATTTAGGATTTCTAATGTATTTTAGATCTTTCTCTTTAATATGGGTCTCTTGTATTGCTAAAACATCAACTTCTAGTTTTTCTAAATAGTGAAAAATACACTTCCTTTTATGTGGGGAATTTAAACCTCGAACATTCCAAGATAAGAATTTTATTTTCATTTTAATCTGAATCAATTTTACTTAATGTTGTTAAACCTCTTCTGTTTGTGCTTCTCCCAGTCCTAAGTCCAATTCCTGAGTTGAGCTGTGATCTTCTTCTCCTTCCTCTTCTCTTTCTTCCTCTGTGTCTTCTTCTTCTTCATCTTCTCTCTCCTCTCGTCCTCTCTCTTCTTCTCTTTGTATTCTTGCTATCTCCTGCTGCATTTGTTCTTTCCTTATTCTCCTTTCCATTCCTTGGTTTATCTGGTTTTCTTCTTTTCTTCTTTCCTCCCTTCGATCACTTGTCTGATTATCTGTCCTGATCAATTCTTCTTTATGTCTTCTCATAAATTCTTTTGCTTTCAATATTGTGTTCAAAACAATCCTTCTCTGTCTCCACATTACTGATATTCCTTCTGTTCTCTCCCACGTGTATTTATTCCAGCTTCTCTCAAGGCTTGAGTAACAAAATTATACTCTCTTCTTCTTTTGAGCACAGTTGGGTGAATATCTTTAAATACCTTCACTTCCATACCATCTATTCTCAATTTATTTGAGTAGCTACTGTTTAACACCAAATCCTTCACCCGTTCTCTCAAGAAATAAATCACAATATCACGTGGGAGTTTCTTCCTTTTCGCTATCACAGAGTTTATGCGAAACGCTCTGTCTATCTCTAAGTCCAATTGTTCTGGTTCCCATCCTATGAAGGAAGCCAGAGGAATTATCAATCTTTTATATAGATTCTCTTGATCTTCTTCTTTTAAACCTCTTATTTTTAAAGATTTATTTCTCGTTCTTATATCCATGAGTAATGTTGTCTTTTCAAGTTGTTCTGTTTTTCTTCTGTCTTCACCATTTGATCTTCTATCCTCTTCGTCTTATCCTCCATCAACTCCATCTTGTCACTCATCTGTTTTAACTCTTTTGAGATATTATCTAATTTTCCGTTGAATATTTCCAATTCTTTCTTGATGTCTGCTTTTATTTCCGTTCTCATATGCTTCATTTCCTTCCTGCTTTCTTTCATTTCTGTCTCCATTAACAAGGTTAATTTCTGAATTCCTTCCAGTACACCCATTTCAGTCTTTGAACTCATTTCCTGACACTCTGTATTCCCCGTCTTCATTTCCAACGTTGGTGGCTTGACTTCCGTTGATACTCTTTTCTGTAGTAAGGTTTGTATCTGTGACTGGGCCCCTGCCCCAGCCTTCCTCTTCCCTGCAGCCATCATCTTGTCTAATTTTAATTTTTCTTTTTTTTTCCCCTTTGTTATCTTAAACTTTTTTTTTTTTTGTTCTATTCACAACACTCAATTTAATTTAGTTTAGCTTAATGCTCAGGCCACACCACTACTTCATAATCAGTCAATTCCACTTAAACAATACCTTAAATTCTTAAGTGTCTCAGATTTCTCTAATATTTACTCAAATCAATCAATATTCAATATTTTACCACAATTATGCTTCACTTTACACACAATTCCAATCTGTGTTTCAATTCCTCTTATGTTCTTATTATTATGTTACATTCAATTCAGATTCTAAGCATCAGATATCCAATATCAAATCTCTAATATCAATTGTTAGCTTTCAAATATCTAAAGTCCCAATTCAATATCCTATTCAATATTCAGAACTCAATTCAATTCAATATCAACCCAATGTTTAGAAATCTCAAATGCAGAAATATTCCAAAAGTTCCAATATTTTAACTCTTATTTAGCCTCTAGAGGTAATGCTCAATAAACCAATATAATTACTACAATTTATTATTCACCAATTCTCCGTCTTCTTGATCTGTCATGCCAGTTCGTCGTCACCATTCACCTCCGCTGTCTCACTGTCCTTTGCTCACACTGTCTCAGCTCCTCTTGCTTTCTCTGTCGTCCCGATCCTACGTCTCTACTCGCCTCTCTCGCTGTCCTTTCACTCTCGCTGTCTCGCCTCCTCTCTTCCTCTCTCTGTCGCTCTCCGCCTCTCTCTCTGCTTTCTCCGTCGTCCGGGTCTATCGTCCCGATCCGGCGTCTCCGCTCGCCTCTCTCTCTCTCTCACTGTCCTTTCACTCTCGCTGTCTCACCTCCTCTCTTCCTCTCTCCGTCGCTCTCCACCTCTCTCTCTGCTTTCTCCGTCGTCCGGGTCTATCGTCCCAATCCGGCGTCTCCGCTCACCTCTCTCTCTCTCTCACTGTCCTTTCACTCTTGCTGTCTCGCCTCCTCTCTTCCTCTCTCCGTCACTTTCCCTTTCCTCCGTCACTTCTTCCGTCTTCACCACCCCTCTTCCGCCATGTCAGTCACCACTCCAATCTTTTTTTTTAAAGTTCCGACATTCACTAATTTCAAAGTTTTTAAACGCTCCTCAATATACTCAAAAATAGGCAAAATTCAATTTCACTTTTACATTACACACACACTTCAGGAATGGGAAATAGGACGTTCCTCTCTCTTCGCGTCAGCCTTCCAACTCGGCAGCCCAGCAGGACAGCCGCTCCGTGGCGACAGCTTCCGCCACCACCTCTTCAGTCCTAGAGTTAAATCCCCCAGGAACTCGTCTTCTTTCGGAGTTAGAACAATTTACCTCCCTTTTTTCTCACAGTAAAAGTTTATTCGGAAAACTACTCAATGGTCTTTATGCTTTGTCTTACTTACTGGGTTCTGTAGCAGTGGGGACACAGCCAGCCTATGAAGGCGAACCGTCGCGATAATGGCGGCTCTGCAATCCCTATATCAGACGTGCCTCTTCTCCTTCTCCTCTTCTAGTGACACGTTAGAATTAGCAGATCCCGACGAGCCTCCTCCGTGGTCCCCTCTAATCCAGGGACCAATTTCCTCTAGATTGTATGACTTTTTAGAGGAATTCCCGCTCGCGACGGTCGTGGAGTCCTGGAGCTCCAGGATTTTCCACCCGCTCGGCGTGTCTCCTCACCGGAAGTTCTACAAGTGCTTCTTTTTCGACTCAGCAGCTCTGATTAGGCTGCCTAGCTCTTTAAAAACCCACCTCTGGTCCTCTTTCTCTTCTACCAGTTGCTGCGTGACCATCTAAGGATGGCTCACAGCCTAATCCCTCTCCCGATGTCCACACACACGCCCCACACACACTCAAGGAAGGAGATGGACAAGAGAGAGGAAGTATAGGGCCACCATGCCAACTCACCCCCTTTCCCTGACCTGGTTTGGCTCCTAGGTGCCCGCTCTCCCTACCATGCCTCCACCCGCTCCCTACCATGCCTCCACCCACTCCCCCTCCACACTTTAATATTTGCAATTTCCCCATTTTTGTGGGGGTCCTGTGCTCTTAATCCTGCATCAGTTGAGGAAGCATGAATTAAATTGCTTCATTTTTTTTTTTTTAAATGGGCCAAATGAAAATCTCCCTCATCCTTGCTTGCAATCAGAATTTTCAACGGCCAACACTTCCTCATCTGCTTTAAAACAAGTGTGGCTTTGTTTCCTTTGCCGTGGAGTAGAATCAAGGAAGTGAATCAAACCCTAACAGGTTTTCTAGAACAGTGGCTCCCAATCTAAGGATTTACAGATATTGTTATCCCAACCAACATGTCCAATATTGAGGGATTCTGGGAGTTGGATATTCAAACATAGCTATCATGTCACCTCTTAACCTTCTCTTTTCCAGGCTAAACATACCCAGCTCCCTGATCTGCTTCTCATAGGGCATAGTTTCCAGGCCTTCTACCATTTTGGTCACTCTTCTCTGGACACGTTCCAGCTTATCGATATCCTTCCAGCTAGAATGGATTTCTCAGAAATAAGTTCTGCTAGACTAATCTTATCTCTTTTTATGATAGACTTATGAGCTTGATAGATGAAGGGAACGCTGTGGATGTAGCATATCTTGATTTCAGTAAGGCCTTTGACAGAGTTCCCCATGACATTATTGCAAAGAAGCTAGTAAAATGCGGGCTGGACAGGGCTACTGTTAGTTGGATTTGTAATTGGTTGACTGAATGAACCCAAACGGTGATCACCAATGGCTGCTTTTCATCCGAGAGAGAAGTGACTAGTGGGGTGCCACAGGGTTCTGTCCTGGGCCCAGTGCTATCCAACATCTTCATCAATGACTTAGATGAAGCACTAGAGGGCATGCTGATCAAATTTGCAGATGACACCAAATTGGGAGGGGTTGCTAGTACACCAGAGAACAAGATCAAAATTCAACATGACCTTGACAGATTGGAGAGTTGAGCCAAAGCTAACAAAATGAATTTTAAGAGAGAGAAATGTAAGGTCCTGCACTTAGGCAGAAAAAAATGGAATGCACAAATACAGGATGGGTGACATGTGGCTGGATAACAGTATGTGTGAAAGGAATTTAGGAGTCTTGGTAGATCACAAGCTGAACATGAGTCAGCAGTGTGATGCAGCAGCCAAGAAACTAACGCAATTATAGGTTGCATCAATAGGAGTATGGTGTCTAGATTGAGGGAGGTAGTGGTACCACTCTATTCTGCTTTGATCAGACCTAATCTGGAATAACTATGTCCAGTTCTGGGTACCTCAGTTCAAACTGGAGCATGTCCTGAGGAGGGTGACCAAAATGGTGAAGGGTCTGGAAGCCATGCCCTATGAGCAATGGCTTAAGGAGCTGGGTATGTTTAGTCTGCAGAAGAGAAGGTTATTTGAAGGGATATCATGTCGAAGAGAGAATGGGCTTGTTTTCTGCTGCTCCAGAGACTAGGACAAGGAGGAATGGATTCAAGCTGCAGGAAAGGAGATTCCAGCTGAACCTCAGGAAGAACTTTCTGACAGTCAGAGCTGTCTGGCAGTGAAATATGCTGCCTGGGAGTGTGGTGGAGTCTCCTTCTTTGGAGGTTTTTAAGTAGAGGCTGGATGGCCATCTGTTAGGAGTGCTTTGATGTGTGTTCCTGTATGGCAGGGAGTTGGACTGAATGGCCCCTGGGATCTCTTCCAACTCTATGATTACTGAACTGTGGTGCCCAGAACAGTATTCCAAGTGGGATATGACCAAAGTCCAGGTCGGGTCTAACTAAAGAGGAAAAAACTAAGCAGCTTTCCAGCAGGGCTAATGGAATGGCCCTTTGTCATCTAAGTTCCACACACTCCCGCTTGTACAATGATTGTTGCTAGTTGCTCTTGAAAAATGAACCTTTAGTGAGGTGGGACATTTTGAAGGAGAGTTCATTCTAGCTTCTCAGCATACTGTCTTCAGAACTTGGAGAAGTTACTTTCTGGACAGCAACTCCTAGAGGTCCCTAGCCATCATGGACATTTTAGAAAGGTAAGCTTTCAAAATTCTTTTTCATTTTTGGAATGGAATGGGCAAACCATGCTTCCATACCCTCCAATGGTCTTGATTTGGCATGAATTGTCCCAATTCATCCTCTATTGACCCACTTTTCCATTTACTTTTGTAAATGTCCTAGTTTTTCTTTTATTCTACTGCTTTCTCCCTTGGTCAGCAATTGCTGCAAAATGGGTTCAAAATGCAAAAGTAGTTTGCACTCAATTAACTCAATTGGGAGGAAAGGAGGAGAGAGCAGGTAGAGTCTTGCCCTTCCCAGTAAATTCAGGCTGCAGCTCTCCTAGGTTCTTCCTGATTAACAAATTTTGCCATCTTAGAATCATAGAATTTAAAGGAGGAAAAAGCTACTGTCTCGTAACTTAAAACCATTAGACCTAATTCTACCCTTTGAGACAGTAGAGAACAAGCTTGCACTCTCCTTTTTGTGGCAGTCCTTGAGGTGCAGCCTCTCCTAGCTGGTTTGTTCCTCCTTATTAATCACTTTCGCCATGATAACTACACTCTCATGTTACGTAACCATGCGCGTTCTTCTTCTATTGGGAGGTATGAAAAAGAGATGATAATCAAAGCTAGAAATACAATGGAGCAGCCAGAATGAGATTATTTATTTTAAACCACTCTAACAGAACAAGCTGCCCGACAAGTACAAAACTGAACTGCAAAGCATTCCCTCAAATCTCCGTTGGAAAGTAATTATTTATTTACTACATTTTAAGCTCAACAATGCTTCCTGAAGTGAGTTATATAATAAAAATCCTGTGTACAATGCTTTGGAAAAGAAAACACAGTATAAAAACCACAGAAACATCATAATTAACAAACAGGTGGCTAGAGACTTCCAGCAGTTAGCTAAAATAAAACAACAGTCTAGCACATGGCAGTGTTAACCACTTGACAAAACTGAAGTGTGTTTATGGGCCTCCTGAAATGAGCCAAAGGCGCAAATCTAATAGATCTATTATGAGAGAACATCCACCAGTCTAGGGATCACCAGACCTTGCTTCTTGTCACACCTAATCTTTCTTTAGAAGGTTATTGTATCTCTATCTCATGGTCCAGTCTCAGGGAACAAACCAATGTGAAAGAGAAGTTCTTCAGACAGAAGCCTTTGAAAATAAGCTGGTAGACAATACATCGAGGCCATTTCCGCATAAGAGTGTTATAGCGCTATGATTCCACTTTCAACATCCTATGGAATCCTGGGGTTTGCAGTTTAGGGAGGGGCCGGCTGGATTCCAGGATTCCATAGGATGTTGAAAGTGGAATCATAGCGCTATAACACTCTCGTGTGGAAATGGTCAGCGCTATAACACTCTCACGTGGAAATGGTCAGAGATTAATCCTGCAAACCCTAGGATTCCATAGGATGCTGAAAGTGGAATCATAGCGCTATTACATTCTTGTGTGGAAATGGTCAGAGATTAAAAATACAGATCAAATACAGATTTGTATACAGTCAACAATCTGAGCAGGGTAGGTTGTCATAATGCTTATCTTATATCTGTGAGTTGTTGCAACTGTATTCCTTGTTGTTAACTGCCATCAATTTGACTTCTATTTATAGGGACCCAATGGATGAGAGACATTCAGGCCGCCCTGTTATGAACTGTTCTACTCACGTCTTTCAGACTGAGATTCATGGTTTCCTTGTTTGAGTCTGTCCACCTGTAATGTGGTCGTCCTCTTTTTATATATTCTTAACCAAGAAATTATGGAAGCTTGGTGACATCTCTGTGGCTAAGAGAAATAGCCTTATGGTTTTAAGTTATGGGTGGTAGATTTTAATTAAACATTAGAAGGGACATCTTGACAGTGAGAATTATTCAGCCATGGAACCAATTACTTAGGTGATGGGGTTTTCTTCTCAGGACATCTTCAAAATAGACTGGGCAGCTACCTGCTGGGGAAGCTTTATCTGGAGATCCTCCATTGAGCAGGGGATTCAACTTGATGACCTATATGGCCCCTTCTAGCTCTATGATTCTGTGATTCCAGTTAAGGTTTGCATTTGCTCAATGAAATTTGTATAATTAGATTTCAGAATCTAACGAGCTTTGTAAAAATATATAGATCTCAGGCTAACTGAAAGTGTTAAGAGTGATCTGAGATTAATTTTGCATTTATAAAGGCATCACCTACAGCTATATCTCTGAACTTTGATGTTCATTCAGGAATAATGTAAGTTGACAAGAACTCAATATCAATGGAAAGCTCAGATGGATGGTAAGCTTGGTTGGGAATACTTCTTTGAAGGTGATGATTCAGTTCCCCTGGTTTCCTGAAAAAGTTTGATTAAATTAATAGATGTTCATTGCCACAGGGCCGTTAAATTTTTCCTAGTCATTGTTCACTCAAAGTCATGTAATGGAAACTTTTCTGAATTCTATCTCTTATGGTTTTGTTTTGCTTTGTTTTTTTGGAGATCCCTATCAAAATTATCACCACTACTGCCATCATCCACCAGTCTAGAGGTCACCAAACCTGAGAAATGTTATTTGTCACTTATGTGTCACATCATTCATCCAAGGATCTCGACACAACATATATGGGTCTTACATAATTTTATTCTTGCAACAACCTCATTGCAACTTGAGATCTCACACGATGGCTTCAGCTTTTTGATGACCTTCTGAACCATGGAGGAGACAATGGCAGTATGTCGTAGGGAAGGTCTTGTCTTCTAGCCACTACTACTGGTGGCAAAAGAGGAATGATGAAGGAGCAGGTTTAGTGTGCTATTAAGGCACAATTTGATTACAGCTGCATTGCAGTTTCTGCCTGAGGAATGGGCAAAGTGTAGCCCCAGGGCTGTATGTACCATCTGAGGCTTTTTTTTTACACTACCCCAAGTCCTCTATTTAATCTTCTCAAATTGGGAAATTTTAAAAATGCCCCTCTCATCCAAATGTCCCTCTCATCTTTTACTATGTATGTAGAGGCAGTTTTGCCAATTTTAGCCCCAAGTGCTATTTTTCACCCAGGGGTCGTTTTTAAATGACTACTGGTTCACATAGTGCTTAGCAAAACTGTCTGTCTTGGACCTAGATCAGAAACAGAATACATACCTTCCAGCCACCTCCCCGGACAGTATTAATTAATCCTCTGTCATCCCACTTTTCCAACCACCCCAGTGTTTTTTCTTCCACCCACTTTCCCCCTTTGTCCTCAGCTTACTTCAGTTTCTGCAAACTGAATTCAAAGTACAAAATTAGTTTGCAGTCAATTAATTCAGCAGGAGCAAGAAAGAAAAGGAAGGAGCAGACTCTTGCCCTTCGCACTCCCTCCCTCCCTTCCTCCCTTAGTGCTGCCAGCCTCCTTCCTTTGCTGTGCTGCGGAAGGAAGCACATGATCATGCTTCCACCACTTCCACATGGCTGGGAGTGACATGAGTGTCGTGCAATTGTGGAAGCTTAATGGATTTTTTCCATTAAGTGAATATCTCATGATTGTGATGGGTTGGCAGCCAGACTGCAAGGACTCATGTGGAAGCATGACCCACGGACCGCTGCCATTGCATCCCTGTTGCAGGACTGTGACACCATGTGGAAATGGCCAGTGTGACTGTGTGGCTACTCTGTTTGTATAATTTGTGTAAACTTGCACAAATGGTATAAAATCTTTGCAGTTTGCATAAATATTCAGTTTCCCTTGCAGAAGGACCATGTGTGTACGTGTTTTCTATACCAAAAAGAAAGCAGTGTGTTTTGCACAAACTACATGTTTTCTGGAAGACAAAAAACACATAATTTTTGTAGACATGAATTTTCCCAAAAAGGTAAGTTCCCAAGTCCAATTGTGGTTGATTCCCCGTTCCTCAGGAGGATGTAGAAACATCCATTTTCTTCATATTAATGAGTAATGTACATAAGCTAAGCTGTCTTTGCTTTGCAAGTAAAAGGGCCCAGCTGGGCAGGCTTTGTGTATGAGGGGGCCCTCAGCAAAGTAAGATCTGGTGTTACCATGCTGTACACACTCACTCTGTAGTACTGTACAATTGGTGAGAAATACCTTTCAATTGGCAAGATAGATCATTTTAATATACAGTCAGCCCTCTACATTTGCGGGTTTCACTTTTGTGGATTTAACTATTCATGGATTATTTCCTGTCACCTCAGCTGCCTCCCTATGCCATTTTGAATAGGCACTGCAAGCCTCGTGAGACTGTGGCCCTCTTTGCATGCAGTTTCTTTTGCAAGAGGGCCCCTTGAGCCCCTTGAGCATCGTGTAAATGGGAGTGGTGGTCTGTACGACGCACTCCCATTTACGTGACTCTCATGAGCCTAAAGCACGGATTTTTTAATTTTTGGCTCTAAGCCGAAAATGCTGCGCAGTCGTGCAGTGCTCCCAGGGCCCTCGTGCACTTACCTGCCCTGCGGTGCGTCGGGTGAGCCGGGCCAGTCGCGCTTCCTCCCCCAGCGCAGCCTACAGCTGCTAGACTGCACTGCAGAAGGAAGGGGCGGGGCGTTTGCGCGACGGCTGCGCGACCAGCAACCCCAGCTGTAGGAGAACGGAGGAGCAATGCAAGTGCCTCGCGCAAGAGGCTGCTTTCGTGAACGGCACACCCCACCTCCACGAGCAGGTAACGTGCGGAAAGGGCCCGTGAGTGAGGCTTGTAAGTCCCTATTAAAAATGATGTGGGGCAGCAGTGAAGGTGGCAGTAAGCCCCACCAGCCACCCACTTCTGCCCTTGTGAAGGAACTCTGATGCCTCAAAGGAATCTGTAGTGGGTTGAATATGGTGATCATACTTTTTTGTGTGTCTTAAATATGGTTTGAGAGGGCCTAGGCTTATTCACAGTTTTTCCACTTTCATGGGGGTCCTGTGCTCTGAACCCTAGTTAATGTGGAGGAGGACTGTATATACATCTTACATTTATGGCTGAAAGCCATGTGGAAAAGAACAGACTTTGGCTGGAAGCTTCAAGCTAGGAAAAATTAGACCTCAGCATGGCCAGGTCATAAGTTCAGGAGGATCAACCAGAGAGCCTCTTCTTGTTGAGGTGGAGATTTGTAATACAGTCTTTCCTTCTTGCCTGGAGCTGAGCCACTCAAAACTCAAAAATTTGCACCCTTGTCTAACTGCCTGGAAATGACCCATGAATATTGGAGACTCAGAGCCAGTTTCTAAGCTCTGACAACCCAACTAGGCAGTGTCTGGTTTTACATCTCACAAAAGCTATTTCTACAGCTACTGCGAAATTTGATACACACTTTAATTCTATAGATCTATAACTAATGATAAGTGCAAGTCACAAGAGATGTAGGAACCAGAGCTTGGAATATGTATTTTTTTGTTTTGTTTTTTTCTGGCCACAGGTCTGTTAAGAACGTAGGAAGCTACCTTATACCAGATCTCAGTATTTGTCCACCTAGATCAGGAGTGGGTGAAGTGCATCCCCTGAGGTTCATGATACCCTTGGATCCCCTAAGTGTGACCCCAGAAGCCCCCTCGAAGCTTCCGGAACATATATATATGTATGTATGTGTATGTGTGTGTGTGTGTGTGTGTGTGTGTATATATGTGCATATATATATATATATAAAAATCAGGCCAATTTTTGGGTGATTTTTGAAAAAAGAAAAAAGAAAAGAAAAGAAAAGACTGAAAAGTGGCTCGAATGGTAGCTGGAAATGACATTGCATCTCACTTTGAGTATGCCAAAATATAACAGTGTGGCCTGCCAGGCAGGCTCTGGGTAGAAAAATGCCCCCATGTGCAATTTCTTGTTCCTGACTGTTATCCTGAAATTTTGGGGGTCCCAGAGAGACGCTGTAATGTGCTCCTCTTGATGGGAAAGGTAAACTCAACAGAGCACAAACGATAGCAATACGAGAGGCAGAGTAACCTAGCGAGATCTTTTACCCAATTTTTATGGGGTCAGGCCAAGCCAAAAACCACACAAAAATATCCAATAAATGACTTTATTGAATGGAAGTCTCACGCATCAACGCATTCACTCGCACATGCATTCAAGCCCTATAGAAAGGCAAAGAATGGAAATTAGATAGAGGGACTATCAGAGGATTTGTAGTTTGGGTGATACTGTACCTTTTCTTGAAGTCCTTGGTCCGAGAAAGCAGCAAAAGAAGTAAAGCTCAGTGAAAGGACGCTGAGGGGGCTGCTGGGAGGAAAGGTTGGTCTGTTGGTATGACCGGGAGTTATCCAAAGAACCAGCCAAAAATGGGGACTATTTGTAGGGAAAATGTACCTTGAAGGCAAAACCTCTCCCGGGGAGAACAAAGGGGATGTCAACAGAAAAACGACTCCACACCGGCACCTTCTTTGATATTAGAAGATAGCAAGGTGTTACCAAAGTTTCAGGATCTTCCGTCACTTCGGGTTATGGTGTGAGTTTATGTAGATTGTCCTTGCCTGATAAGATTTTATTGCTACTAGTGCCCAACTTATGGGAAAGCACCTTAATCCCTTCAAGTTGACTCCTCAAAGGCTGAGGACCTTTTGTCCACTGTGGGTTGGCACAGCTTGAGGTCTCCTGTGGTTACAGGAGTTTACTGGCCTGACCTGGTTTTCCGATCGTATGACCGTTGCTGCTTACATGCTCATCCGGGTGACCTCTCTGGCATATTAGATTATATTTTATATCAAAGTTGTAGACCTCAGGACAGAGTTTACCAATGGGGCAACATGACCTAGATCAGTACTATCTATCCGGAGTGGTACATGTTCTCCAGAGTCACAAACAGAGATATTTCATGATACCTGCTACCCGATCCATTTAAGAACAGTCACTGCAGATGGAAGGCATTATACTGAGTCTTTTTATTACTGGACTTTGATTTCCCAACATAAGAGAACTGGGACTGGCATAGCTCATTTGTAAAAGCAAATACTGGGGAGTAGTGGCAGCAGAGGAATAAGGGCATTTTACTAACTGTACCGTGGTGTAGGCTCCTTCAGACTCTGAGTGCCATGTGGCAATCCATCTTTCAGAAAGCTGGTGCTTGTTATGCATAATTCAATAACCAAAGCTTGTTTCAGGCAAATGCATCTTTGCATGAGTTATGCTGAGACACCTCATCAGACTTAGAATGAAGTAGGGCTAGAAACAGCTGATTTGGTGTAATGTTTGGTTTCCATTTTCCCTCCCAGGAGCTCAAAGCAGCACAGGGTTGCATCTAGCATTAGGAAAATGCTGGGTGAAGAAGGTGTGGCCCCCCAGTTGCTGTTAGGCTGTGTCCCCCATCAATCCTGGCCAGTGTAGCCCAGTGGTTAGAACTGATGGGAGTTACAATCAAGCATCATCATCATCTTTATTTATACTCTGCTTTTTCCCCAAGTTGGGACTCAAAGCAGCTAACAACAATTAAAAAGACATAGTTAAAACCCACAAAATATAGAAGTTAAAACATCATTAATAAAAAAGGAATTAAGACAATGTTAAAACATTTAATTAAAAACTCAGCAACACAGTGTCCAGCACATTCTAAAAGAGAGGCTACATAATCAAATTGAACACCTGTCTGAATAGAGATGTTGTTACCTGATTGCAGAAAGATAATAGTGAGAGTGCCAGTCTGACTACTTTGGGAAGGGAGTTCTAGAGCCTGGGGCAGCCACTGAGAAGTCCCTCTCCTGTGTTCCCACCAGGTGTACCTGTGAAGGTGTTGGAACAGTGAGAACGGCCTTTCCAGCTTTTTCCCTTTGCCCAAGGATGGTCAGGATATTCCTCATCCTTGGGCAAAGAGAAAAAGTACAAGAGTTGGTGCCTATAAATATTAGCTCACGTAGAGCAAACTATGCTTATCTTGAAGAAGTTCTCACAAGTTGGACAACTGTAACCCTTATGGGTACCCTTTTGTTCCCTCCTAAATGCACAACTGAAAATACCACTACCATGGTCAGTGTGAAAAGGACCTAAACTTTAGTTCGGGCAACTGCAGCTCCTCTCCAGATCCAGATCATCCTCTCCTTCTGAACTCAACCAGACCCTTCCTTAGAGTTTCCCCATCCACTGAGCCAAACCAGTGCTCAATGACTTATTGAAAAGCATGGGGAAGGGTTCATTCACTGACGTCAGCAACACCTGAAGAAATGGCTTGCAGCACAGTTTGCACAAGAGGCATTGAAGGATTGCTTTTGAGACTCACATAGCAATGCGATGAGGTTTCTGCGAGCAGTGTATAAATGGAATGATACCGATGGATGCAACCCACAATGTCAATTCTCATTTTCCCCTCACAACAACCCTGTGAGGAAGGTTCATATTGAGAGATAGTGACAACCCTGAGATGATTCAGACTTAGTAATTACCGGTGTATTTGCATCCCATTCCTTCTCAGACATTTAAAGATAATTGGCCACTGCTAGGGACTGGTTTGAGGTAAATCAGTTAGTGTCAAGACTGTGCAGAAATCTGAAATTGTTTCCTACATGCAAAACTAAAACTGTTGTTTTAAAATTAGAAATAGATGAAGGTGATAATGCCAACTTTCTACTTTTTTTCATTTTTTAAAATTATTTTTTTTAAAAAAATCATTTAAAAACTCATATTCTCTCCATTGAATGTTTGAAGACATTTTTGAACTCATACTACAGAATTATAGCACTGTTAATTCACTTTAACTGCTATGGTTCTGTTCTGTGGAATCAGTCCTGGGATGTGCAGTTTAGGAAGGGGCACTTAGAATTCTCAGATAGAGTACTTCAGTGTCTCCGCAAATCCCAGGATTCCACAGGATGGAACCATGGCTGTCAAAGTAGAATAAAAGTACTGTAATTGTGGCCATTTCGACACAGTGTCACTATTCCACAATAGCAGCAGACTGTTTCCGGTCCAGGAGTTGTGCTAGTGCACGACATTGTCGCTACCCAGCTGCTATCCCAGCCTCAAGCATTGCCAAACTGTCTTATTCCATTTCCAGAAAAAAAAACCCTTAAGAGCCTCCTTTAGCGCTTCCATCCCATCAGCTGGTTCAGTGCAGTACTGTAAAAGCACTTGGTAGCGCGTTCTGTCCTGGCGGATCCAGGAGTGGGTGGGGTGTGGGTGTGTCCAGCTTGTCCCTCCTTCAGTGACTCCCATGCCATGGTAACTTCAAAAGCTATCACCTCTCTGTGTTTATTTTAAATTTCTCCTTTGAGTTAAAGCTTTATTTTTTAAAAAAATACATTTTAAAGCATTATAGTGCAAAAGTGAAATATTGCACTGGCGTGCCATGTCCTTACAACATTGCTGCGCTAGTACAGCTTCCACCCTCCCGGAAAAAAAAAACCCACCCAAAATTATCCCCCCCTACCAATCAGGGGTGTTGAGACAGGGTGGAAGTTGAAGAAAAGAAGTGGCCAATGATGCTGTAGTGCGGAAGGAACACCAGAGGCAATACTGCTACTCATCCGCTTACGGCGGAAGGGTGCAGAAGACAACATTCCTAACCTGACAGCATTGTGCAAATGGCAATGCTGGGATTGTAATGGAAAAACACGCTAATAGGGCATGGTGTGGAAAGGGCCTGTGTAGTGTGAATACACCCTCGTAAGTTCTTATTGGTCCTTTCCACGCTACGCTGTTATAGTGCTATTATTCCACTTTCATCATCCTGTGGAATTCTGGGGTTTGTAGTTTACTGAGGCCAAAGAGCTCTCTGGCTGAGAATTCCAAATGCCTCTCCGGAAACTGCAAACTCCAGGATTCCACAGGATGTTGAAAGTGGAATAATAGCACTGCAACAGTGGAGTGCAGAAAGGCCGATTGGAAAGACAATAAACTGAATAAAATTCTCACTAACCTGTATTAGCTAAAGTGAACAATCTTTTCCCTTTTCTTCCATGAAGCTGTTGCTCCCAGTGCCATCTGCCACAATTTATTCTGAAAACCCATGTTCGTAAGAAGGCATCTGCCTGTGGAAAGCATCTTAAACAACAGAGAAAAGGGCAAGTATGACTGTGAGGGAAGGTGAAAAGAAAAGATAGCAGCTCAGAGTTCAAGAAGAAAAAGAAGTCGCTGATGTAGTATAACTGGAAGGCAGAGATAGGAGTTCATAGCTGCACAGAGGAAAAAATGAGTGACCTTCGTATGACCCAAGACAGTAAGCGTAGGTGGCTGCAAGAACCTGAAACTCTTTGCCTGAATAGACAAGGGGCTGTTTCTCAGAAAAACAGGTTCCGAATCTTTTTACCATGGAAATCAATACCAGAATGAGAAGCAGTCTAGCTTTTTCTTCTGAGGAGATGGTGCTTGAAGGAGACAAACTGGTGGAATTTTTAATACAGATGCTGGGAACCTCCTGGGTATGTTAGAGGTAAAGCCCAGAATGTGGTGTTGGCTTTGTTGTATGCCCTGCCAGAGCCTTGCTTTTTAAATCTCACCCTGACTATAAATTGACAAGGTGGCTTTTGCAGAGCTACTGTCCTCTTTGCTTGTTCTGCTCCATTGGCAATTGGGATTACAGTCATCCCGTCACATTCGCTAGGGTTAGGGGCACAGGACCCTCGTGAAAGCGGAAAAAATGTGGATTACTCTAGGCCCTTCCAAACCATATTTAACACACAAAAAAGTATGATCACCATATTCAACCCACCATGGATCCCTTTGAGGCATGAGGGTTCCTTCACAAGGCAGATGTGGGTGGCTGGTGGGGCTTAATGCCACCTCTACTGCTGCCCCACACTATTTTTAATAGGGAGTTGCAAGCCTTATTCAGAGTTTCTGAGTCTCACGAGGCTTCCACTGTCTATTAAAAATGGCATAGACTGGCAGCAGAAGTGACAGCAAATAATCCATGAATAATCAAATCCACAAACGTAAAACCCGCAAATGTGGAGGGCTGACGGTAGAACACTAACCTGCCTTCCTGGATCAGACTAAACATCTATCGCAGGGTGGGAAACTTTGCCTGGGGGTAGTGGGGTAGATTTTGGCTAAAAAGCCTGTGCAATTGTAGGCTACATCATTAATAGTATAGTGTCTAGATCAAGGGAAGTAATTAGTACCACTCTGTTCTGCTTTGGTCAGAGCCCACCTGGAATATTGTGTTCAGTTCCTGGCACACAGTTCAAAAAGGTTGTTGACAAGGTAGAATGGGTCCAGAGGAAGGCAACCAAATGGTAAAAATCCTATGAGGAACAGCTTAGAAGCTGGGCATGTTTAGCCTGGAGAAGAGACGTTTAAGAGGTGACATAAGAGCTGTGTTTAAATATTTGAAGGGGTATCTTATGGATTGCTTTCTCCTTCTCCAGAGACTAGAACTTCCTGATGGTAAGGGCAGTTAAACAGTGGAATATGCTGCTTCATAGTATGGTAGAGTTTCCTTCTTTGGAGATTTTTAAACCTAGGCTACATAGCCATCTGTTGGAAGTGGTTTGATTGGCTGCACCAGAATAAAAAAAAAATTATAGGAAAAATCCACTGGAAGTGAACAGACACTCTTTTTCTTTTTCTTTTGGTGTGAGGCAAGGAAGGAGGTCGGCAAGGAAGGAGGTCAAGCTTGAAGGTGTTCTCCAACTTGTCTAAACCCCTGCACTTATGTGGTGAGTGACGTGAGAGATTATTGTGTAGCTGTTGGATCACTAATGGGCTATGGTGATGGTGGGAGAAATCCATCCTCCATATCACCCTCCAAAGTGGTAGCTCTTTTCTGTTTTAACTGAAGATCAAGCTAGAATTGAATCTTGGACTTCCCTGCAAATAAATCTTGCGAAATCCTCATTCTGCATTGTGTCACCAGAACACTAGTAGCACTTCATCTATTTTTATAAAAGGAAGATTCAATGAATTTGATCAAATTTAATTTAAGGAGGCCCTGCCAGGCAAGACCAGAGTCCTGGTTGATCCCGTGTTTCAGAGACATCTGAACGTTTTGGGCAAGATTTAAGAATATCTCTTTGCTCCACATTTACTTACCCAGCACCTCATCTGAAATGACATACCCACCAATTTGGTAGGGACAGTCCTGATTAATTCTTTTTCATGCCACTTTTTCCAGCAGCCTCTAAAATGTCCCAGTTTCCTCCCTTGTCCTCAGTTTACTTCAACTGCTGCAAACCAAGGTCAATGTTCAATTGTGGTTATTAACTCAGCATCGGTAGAGTAGAAGAGAGGTCAGAATCTTGCCCTTCCCAGTGGGCTTATGGAAAAGCAAACTGCTGCAGCCTCTCCAAGCTCATGTGTTCTTTCCTCTTAATAACTTTTGGCATCTTGACCACATTCTGATGATGCTTGACCACATGTATTCCAATTTTCATCTGTGAATTGTTGATGGTAAGGAGTCCTGATAGATCTTGTGTTTCAAAGAGTCATCTTCATTCCTTTACTCTGTTGAGCAGGCACATGTACACCTTTATCTAACCCATCAAATGAATTTGTGCTTTTGATAGGTTCCTATAAAGCGTGGCGGTGTGGAGAAGATCACATTTAGCATTTTGAGTGGAGTCTTGGCCACTTTCCCTAACTGTTTTTCTCCCTGTAACCCTGTCATCCAGACATGTCATTGTGCGCTGTGTTGAGTGGAAGTAATTAATGCAATGAACTATGAAAGGCTGGGGAACTTATTTAAATTTAATTCTATCAAAGTAACATCTCACTGCACCCAAGAAGAGTCATTTATTTCTTTGTTTTCGAAAATGCAGTTTTAGAAAAACCACTTGACGAAAGCAGAATGAACTTCCGTGAGATGGGTTCATGAATGGCAAAAGGTGAAGAGTGTTCTTCCGCTGGCAGGCTGCTTTTATGTTGCAATGAGCAATACAAAAGATGCCTTTGCTGGCAAAGAGGGCAAGCAACGCTGAGGCCAAGATAAGGTGAAGTTTACCCCAAGGATTGTTTTGTATCTGGGTACAGAGAGGAGAGTAACGGCTGCAGCCTTGAGAACCTTGCATTTGGGCTTGTGTAGCATCATGTGACATATGGGCCAGACCCATGTTAACATGTGTACAAAGTGGGGTTAAGCCTTGGTTATCTCAGGCCTGGATTATTGTTAACAGTTTACTAGCAGGTTTGCCTTCCTGCTCCCTTCTTACTCTGGTTTTAATTCAGAAAAATGCTATCTGGGTTGTTTTAAATCTGCCAAAATATTCACCTATTTCTTCTCTTCGTAGACCCCTTCACTGGCTACCAGTTCGGACTAGGGCCTGTTTCAAACATTTGGTCCTAGTATTTAAAGTGTTGCGTTCTAACCTCCCTTAGTACCTCGCAGCTCAGCTTACATAGTATGTTCCATCCAGGAATTTGAGATCTGCAGGCAAGGGGTTATTGTCTGTTCCACCAAAGTGTACAACTCTGTCAAGGCTGCAAGCCTTTCAAGATCTGGCTCTGCATTTGTGGAACGGTCTTCCTTTGGACCTCCATCTGGAGGAGGATCTCATCCGCTATTGTAAATGGTTGAAGACTTTCCTCTTTGACCCACCATCTTAAGCCACTGAGTTGTGTTTAAGGTGCTGAGGTGGGTAGCGACTGGTGGGGTGTTGGGTATTTCATTCCATGTATTGTTGTGGTGTTCTGTTTTATTGCCTTTGTCCCTGGTTGTGTATGTTGATGTTCCGCCCTTTGGTGTAAAGGGCATTATAAATAAATGTTGTTGTTTATGTGTATGCCTTGTTACCCTGATTTCTGGGGTCCCCTGGGGGACACCTCAATGTGCTCCACGTGATGGGGAATGGAAACTAGCCAGAGCACAAGCAATAGCAATGTGAGAGGCAGGGTAAACTAGGGGGTCTTTTACCCAGTTTTTACGGGGTCAGGCAAGCCAAAAACCAAACAAAAATGTCCAATAAATCATTTTATTGAAGGAAAGTCTCGCACAGCAACGCAATCACTCACACACTCACTCAAGACCTATTAAGAAGCAAAAGAGAGGAAATTGCATAGGGGAATAGTGAAAGGGTGTAACTAGGGTGATACTGCACATTTGTCCTGAAGTCCTTGGTCCAGGAAAAACAGCAGAGAAGTGGGGCTCAGCACAGAGAAGGCTGAGGGGATCACTCAATGGATGGTGCAACGGTCTGCTGGGATGACCAGGAGTGATCCAAAGAACTGCTCAAAAACTGGAACTATTTGTAGGGGAAAAAGTACCTGAAGGACTAATCCTTTCCCGGGGAGAACAATGGGTGTTGCAGTGGGCACGAAGCTCCACACTGGTAATTTCCTTTGTGTGATGGGATTGCAAGGTGTTGCCAAAGTCTCAGGATCTTTGGCTGTGTTAGCTTGTGGTGTGACTTCATGTAAATGGTCCTCGCCTGATGGAATGTTTGCTCTATTTGGGGCAGACATGCTAATCCCATCAAGTCGGCTTTTCAGGGGCTGAGGACCTTTGTTTATTGTGGATTTACACATCTTGAGGTCTCCTGGGGCTACGTGACTGGGGATTTTACTGGCCTGACCTGGTTTTCGATCGTTTGACCATTGCTGCCTATGTGCCCATTCGGGTGACCTCTCAGGCACATTGAATCATATTTAATATCAAATTGTGGGCCCTGGGATAGGGTTTTTCCAGTGGAGTAACAGTCTTGTTTTAAGAAGGCACAACAGGCTATTCATTAGCCCTTTGTGTGCCATTTCGCACTTTCTCGGCAGCAGCTGCCAAGCTCCAGGGGTCGCTGCTCTGGCCATTAAATGGCAATGGAGGTAGAAAGAGTGGTATGTAAACAAAAAGTGGGGACTGTCTCCACTCTTAGGTTGCAGTTCTCCAGGGAAAGAGGGAGGCAGCTAGAGAACTGAAGCTGAAAGTCAAGGCAGTCCCCACTGCTCAGTTACTTCCTTCCTCTCATGGTTATTTCATGGCTGTAGCGGTGTCCCTTTGCCTTGGTAGCTTTCAAGGGGGAAAGAGGTGAGGATCTGTATGACTAGAGTGGTACGCAACCCTCCAACTGTTTTGATTTGGCAGAGACAGTTCCAATTAATCCTCTGTCATCCCATTTTTTTTTAGTGCTTTTTAAAATGTCTCAGTTTCTCTCTCCTCCTCCCACTTCTTCCCTTTGTCTTCAGCTTACTTCATTTGCTGCAAACTGAGTTCAAAGTGCAAAAGCAGTTTGTACTCAATGAACTCAACGGGGTGGAGAGGAGAAGAGGCAGTACCATCTTGCCCTTCCCAGTAGGCTCAAGCAAAAGCAAACTGCTACAACTTAGCTAGCCTCCTAAGCTTGTGTGTTCTTTCCTATTAGCAATTGTTGCCATCTTAACCACACTCTGATGTTGTTTGGCCACACATGTCCTGGTTTTCACTTGTGAAATGGTGGAGGGTATGGATACCTTCCATGCAGGATCTTGGCCATAGCACCACCATCGAGTAAAGCTGGTTATACGCAGGGAACATTCCAGTTCCAGGCTGACTTGATGATTTCTCCCTTCCCAGTTTCCCAGCAAGTTTCCTGTAGCAAGAATTGAAAATCTGCTTCCAAACACCGGTTCTTCTCCGTTCCCAATAAAACAGAGCAGCAGTGCTTTCTGCATTGAAATATTTGCTTGAAAATTAATCTGGCCCAGTGACCCTACGAGGGGAGTTGTTGGAGTTCCTCTTTGATCCTTATTTCTTTTTTTAAATCTTCACTCAGAGATATTTCCTACACACCTTTCACATATGTGAAAGATCTTACATAATGGATTGTTTCTGTATCAGTTATACCATTAGTAGGTCAAGATTCTTGAAGAACTGGCAATATATAGGTCCTCTTTGAAGCTGTACCATATTGTGAATGTTGTCTTATTGGAAAAAATGGCTTGCCATAAGCATGTGAATACTTATTCAGAACATTGATGAGTGTCTCTAAACATGGATCTTGTTGTTAATTGCTGTCAGGGCAGCTTCAAATTATGGTGAACCTATGATGAGACACTTCCAAGTCACCCTGTATCAACAGCCCTACTCAGGACTGTGGCTTTCTTGATTGAGTCTATCCATCTCTAATGCGGTCTTCCTCATTTCCTGCTGCTTTCCATCTTACCAAGCACTGTTCTCTTTTCTAACAAGTCATGGCTTCTCATCATGTTTCCGAAGTATGATAGTCATTTTGGCTTCTAATGAGAATTCAGAGTGGATTTGCTCTTGAACCCATTGGTTTGACTTTTTGGCAGTCAGTGCTACATGTAGCCAAAATCACACCACTTATGTATAGGAGTAATGGGAGACAAGGTGTATGCAACTGTGCATAGTGTGCTTCTCTCATAGGACCAGAACCCAGTGGGATCATATACTGAAATTTTATGTGGGAGGAGGGGGGCTGATAAAAGGAAGCACTTCTTTCCAGTGTATAGTTGAAATGTGGGATTCAGTGCCACAAGATGGTTGCCAACTTGGATGGCTTTAAATGAGATTGGATAAATCCATGGAACATAACGTCACCAATGGCTACTAGGCTGGCTGGCTATATATCAGCCCTGTGTACAGAGATAATCTGTAAAATGACTGCTGGGCAACATGAGAAAGAAGGTGCAGTTGCACACAGGTCTAGCTTATTGATTGCCCATAGACATTGTGGGAAATCACTGTGGGAATTTCCATAGGCCACTGTATAAACAGAATGTGGGGTTTGATAGGCTTTTGGTCTGATACAGTATGAGTCTTCCTAAGAGAGTATGATCTTAAGAGGGAGGGAGGTAGTGACAGACTTCGGACATTTCTGCACTACACCTTGTGCTATTCTTCCACTTTCAACCTCCTGTGGAATTCTGGGGTTTGTCATTTACTGAGGCCAAAGAGCTCTCTGAGAAGTCTAAAGGGCCCTCCTTAAACTGAAAACCCCAGGATTCCATTGGATGTTGAAAGTGGAATAGTAGCACTATAACAATGTAGTGTGGAAATGGCCTTTGACAACTCTAAGGTTTGCATAAGGGGAAGGAAAAGAAGGGAGAATTTTCTGGGACAGTACCTTCAGGAAATCTCAACTAGAACTGAGCATGCCCATTTGGGTAAAGAGTACTGCCAAGGGGGCGGTGGATTGTATAGGAAGGGGGAATACAACCCTTAGAACTGGGCATGGCCAATTGGCTGGCTTGAAACACAATAGGAATACACCATGTTGCAACGTGCTGTAGCATATGCCCGTTGTGTGTTATACAATGGAGATCTACATATCTATGTCTATACAGTCGTCCCTCCACATTCTCTGGGGCTAGGGGCACAGGACCTCTGTGAAAGTGGAAAAAATGTGAATAACTCTAGCCCCCCCCCCAACTATATTTAACACACAAAAAAGTATGCTCACCATATTCTATCCACTGTGGATTCTTTTGGGACCTCAAGGTTCTTTCACAAGATAGAAGTGGGTGGCTGGTGGGGCTGACTGCCACCTCCACTGCTGCCCCACACCATTTTTAATAGGGACTTACAAGCCTTGTTTGCAGTTTTTCAATCTCAGGAGGCTTGCAGTCCCTATTAAAAATGGCATGGGGGGCAGCAGAGATGACAGCAAATAATCCGTGAATAATCAAATCGGCAAAAGTGAAACTCGCAAATGTGGAGGGCTGACTGTATATCTATATCTATCTTTCTGTATATCTCAACGTTACAGTAACTACGGTAATCTTTTTCCCAAAAGCCATGATATTGGTGCCTAATCTATTATTATTATTATTATTATTTATTATTATTATTATTATTGCTGTTGTTGTTGTTGTTGTTGTAAGCTGCACAATTCTTTCTGCTTCTCATTGAAGAAAGGTGTGTTGGCGGGTGTGTGTATGTTCCATGCTATTTGGTTAAATTACTAGTAGACAACTTATATACATGAGATACTTGACCTAATGTTAAAAGTCATCTGCAAGCAGCTGGGGGGCAGAGAGAGAGTGCGAGTGCAGGATTGTTATACTGAAAACTGGAGAGGGCTCTTGTACTTTTAAAGACTATGCACAAGAGGGATGTTCAGCAGGTGTTTCTTTTTACCTGGTTGCATGACAAGCTGAAATTTCCTCTTCTACATAATCATGAAAGGCGCAGGAGCCTTCTCCAACCTGGAAATCTAGAGAGAGAAAGAGAGAAAGAAGGAAGAAGATGGCAGAAAAGGAGAAAAGAAATGAGTGAACTCACCTGTTTTTTGGAAGAAGTTAGAAATGTTATAGTATATAAAAATGCATGAATTTAAATGTTCACATTAGAAAAAGAGGTCTTTGAAAATGTTTATACTAGTAATGTGTTGTTACTAATTTTTCTCTGCCTTGAGTCATAAGTGTAATGTCACTTTCTAGGAGCTATTGTATAATTGTTCATTTTTTTAAAAAAAAAACAATTGTGAACTCTAGATACAACATACTGTACACCAGCCAACATACTCTACACTTACCAACTCTGAAGAAATGTAATTTTTAAGGTCTTGTGAAGGGAGCTAAACCCACATGAATGCCAACATACACTAACAGCATCCTCCAAAGGCAATATAAACTACTAATTGGGGAAACTGATTTCTGTAGGAAGGAGAAGTTTTTTTCTAAAAAACATATAAAAAGCATTGGAGCATATGTTTTACAGGATGTTGTAAGAATAAAAGATGATCCAAATGCTGCTAATGATTATGATGATGGAGGAAATAATGGTATAAAGGACTCTAAACTCAGGAATCAGAGAGCAGATCCTAGACTGTGCTTGTGTAGTAAAAATCTATGCTTGCACCCTTCTGTTGAATAAGAGTATGGTGTCTAGAATGAGGAAAGTAATAGTACCATTCTATTCTGCTTTGGTCAGACCTCATCTGGAATACTGTTTCCAGTTCTGGTCACCTCATTTCAGGAAGGATATTGACAAGCTGGAATGTGTCCAGAGAAGGGCAACCAAAATAGTGCGAAGGGTCTGGAAGCCGTGCCCTATGAAGAGTGACTAAGGGAGCTGGGTATGTTTAGTCTGCAAAAAAAGAGGGTTAAGAGGGGACATGATAGCCATGTTTAAATATTTGGAGGGATCTCATGTTGAGGAGGGAATGGGTTTGTTTTCCACTGCTCCAGAGACCAGGACAAGGAGGAATGGATTCAAGCTACATGAAAAGAGATTCCACTTGAACCTCAGAAAGAACTTCCTGACAATCAGGGCTGTCCGGCAGTGGAATATGCTGCCTCGGAGTGTAGTGGAGTCTCCTTCTTTGGAGGTTTTTAAGCAGAGGCTTGATGGCCATCTGTCGGGGGTGCTTTGATGTGTGTTCCTCCACAGCAGGAAGTTGGACTGGATGACCTCTGTGGTTACTTCCAACTCTATCATTCTATGATTCTACGAATACCAATACTGTACACAACTGAGTGCATATCCGCACTTGTGATTGTTCACTGTTGCATTGTGAAGTAAAGTAGAATGCAGTTGTTCTTTCCACAATCCCAACAAATCCAGTGGTACACTAGAGGCATTGATGAATTGTTATGCATCATCCAAGCATGTGCAACTGTATGGGAAATGGGTATATTTGTGGAATTCCACTTACACAGTTGTGAACTCCTCAAAAAAGTACAGCCACATATGTTATGATATGGCAGCATGAGATTTCAGGCAAAAGCATAATGGAGAGTCCGGAAAGAATGGGTTGGAAAGTACAAATAGGAAAGGCCAGGCTAACAGGGAATGAATGGGAAAACACTGGAAGCCCAATTGACACCAACACTGGTGTCATTCTGGCAGTAAGTTAAAGCATGACTTTTTATTAAGGCCTTGCAGCCTAATTTATTTTATCCAGTTTGCATATGTGCCAAGGTTGGCATTATTTTAAATTGCTTTAATTGGTTTTAAGTTGTTTGGTTGTAACTGATAAATGATTTAATGAATTTTAGTCTCTTAAAATTGTTATTGTTCTTTATTGTTTTAAAATTGAGTGTATTATATGGTGCTTTGACAACATTTTAATAGATACATTTTAAAAATGCAACTATGCATATCTAGAATTCATTTCATCTGGGCCCAAAGACCTTGTGGAAAAGGTGGAATTTGAGGAGATATTTCAAGTTATTGGGAGGGGGGACTGAAGTTCAAGACCTAAGGGCATCAAGGGAGATGTGCCTGCTTCAGTCCTTCCCTCTACCTATTATATGTCATAATTCGGAGGAGTAGATCACTTTTCATGACAATCTGGTTGATCTCTATAGCAAGATGGAACCCTAACTGGAGATCAAAAAGAATTTCTTTGGATTTGATGGTCTTAATGAAAGGAGACTTTTTTGCACCTTTCAGAATCCATTGCAACAAGAAATGGTTCTTTCTTCAAGAATTTTCTCATTAGTAAGGCTTACAGGTTGTTTTGGTGTGCTGATCTTCAGAGCTAAGCTGGGTTACCTATGGGTAGTACTTGAATGGAAGACCACTGAAGCACTATGGAGTACTTTTGGCTGCATTTCATAGGAAAGCAGTGGAAAACCACTTCTGAGTACTCCTTCTGTAAGAATTCATGGGGTTTCCATAAGTTGACAGGCAACTGGAAAGCACATGAACCCAACAAGTGTGCTGAAACCAATCCTTGCATTTCAAAATACAAAGGGCCAGCACGGGCACAATTGAAAAATTACACACAAGCCTACCTTCTTCGATGGGATAGAGTATGCAAATTAGGTGGAATACATGAATAAATGTGCATATTTTGAAAACAGCCTTTGAAAATGTATGCAGGGGGAAAAGAAAGACAGTCTCACAATCTGATATGAAACAAGAACAAAAAGAAAATACAGGTGGGATTTGGGGAAATACAATGAAATTGCAATGCAGCAATTTTCACATCCCTTTCCCAACCTGGTTAAATTAGACCTATCCTTCCTGTTGCTTTTAAGCACAAAGTAGCTGCAGATGTACTTAAGATGCCAGGTTGCATTCAGGACAGGGGAATTCAGAAGTCTATGGCCAGAAAATTCGATTGGCTGTGTCTAGGTTTCATTTGTAGGTTTCAGTAGAAATATCCCTCAGAAGTTGCAAGATACCATCAGGCAAAAATGAACCTGACAGTTTTTCAAAATTAGATGTGGAGATGAGGAAGAGGAGAAAGCAGAAAGAAATGTAAGGGGAGAGAGTGAACTCCACCTTACTCCTTCTAAATAACATATAAGGGAAGGGATGGCTCTTTTAAAAAAAGAGAAGATCCTGCTCATTCACTCTGTAAACATGTGGAGAATTCAGTGCCATCACTGAGGGGATAGTGCAGCTATGAATCTTGGTTTCTCATTCCTCAGGCTAGTTACAAATCAGTTGTATTTTGCTTGTGCAACCCACTTTACCACAGTAGGAGTAGAAAAAAAATATGTATTAATCAAGGAATAGTTTGGATATTTTCATCTATCTATAGCCTCTGAAAATGTGTATCTTCGGGTTTGTTCTTATGAGGAGGAAATTGGCTTATTATTGTTCATTGCCAGAATCCTCTATGACCATTACATACCATGTAGCACTGTAATTATGGTGTTACATAGGAGATTCCAGTCAGACTCACCTCAAACACCATTTACTGATAAGAAGCCATTGGGATGAATAGTGGCCTGCTTTCTTACCTATCAAGAAGTAGCTGCCTAATTTTCCCACCATCTACTGTGAGTGATCTCCAGTATGCCAGGCAGAAAAAGGAGCCCTATCACAAATCTTCCTTGTGCCAGTGATTGGTTGTGCAAGAGGGAATGAGAACAATCAGGCTGCTGTGTCTCATTTGACAAGGGAAAGGAACCCAGTTGATCCTAGTGTGTGCTTACTAGTAAGCGGAGTTTGGAGGATTTTCACAATCTCTACGTAGCTCTTGAGAGCCAGTATAGTGTACTGATTTGAGCATCAGACCACAGCCCTAGAGACAAGGGTTCAATTCCCTGTTTGGCCATGGAAACCCACTGCACATGTCACACACTCTCAGTTGGAAGAGACCACAAGGGCCATCCAGTCCAACTCCTTGCCGTGAGTCAAAGCACAGTCAAAGCATTCCCGACAGATGGCCATCCAGCCTCTCTTTAAAAACCTTTAGTGAAGGAGACTCCACTGCACTCCGAGGCAGCGTATTCACTGTTGAAGTTCTCTTACTGTCAGGAAGTTCTTCCTAATGTTTAGATGGAATCTCTTTTGCTGAAGTGTGAAGCCATAGCTCTGTGTCCTAGTCTCCAAAGCAGCAGAAAACAGGCTTGCTCAATTCTCCATATGATATCCTTTCAAACATTTAAACATGGCTGTCATGACACCTCTTAACCTCTTCTTCAGATTAAACGTACCCAGTTCCCTAAGCCTCTCTGCATTGGGCGTGGTTTCCAAGCCTTCTTCCATTTTGGCCACCCTTCTCTGGACATGTTCCAGCTTGACAATATCCATCTTGAAATGTGGTGCCCAGAACTGGACACAGTCCTCCAGGTGTGGTCCGACCAAAGCAGAATGGAATGGTAGTGTTAATTCCCCTGGAAAGCCATTGTGGTGTAGTGGGTTTGAGTGTTGGACTACAGCACTGGAGACCAGGTTTCAATTCCCTCTCAACCAAGGAAACCCACTGAGTGATCTTGGGAGTACCACATACTCTCAGTCTCCAGAAAAATCCCGTGATAAGTATGCCTTAGAGTTGCTATAATTCAGAGATGACTTGAAGTCACACAACAACAACTTCAAAGCTCGCAAACTAGGGGCTATATAGGAATCATGAATATATAGCAGTTGTGAATGCATAACTGTAGATTATGTATTTGTAACTGCCCAATAGGATTCCAGCCATTATTAGTTAAGTATTCTAATAACTATTAGGGTGTTTTCCGCTGTTTTGTGAGGAGGCTCACAAAAATCTAAAACAAACATAACTGAAAATTGCAATCATGCAAAAATTAGAAAGCTGAAATCAGCAACAACTGGAAGTCCAACCCAGTGCAAAAGGCCTGTTTCCTCTGAAAAAAAAACTCAAATACCTCTCTGAACAGACAGTTTTTCACCTGCTTGCAGAAAGATTGTAAGGAGCTTCTTTGGCAAGAGAGTTCCAGAGCCTGGGAGCAACAACAGAGAAGGCCCTCTTCCATGTTCACACCAGATGTATTTTTGAAAGTGGTAGGACAAAGAGAAGGACCTCCCCTGAAGGTCTCAAAATATGGGCAGGTTCACGGGGAGAGTATGGTCCTTCAAATAACCTGGACCTGAACTTTATAGTGTTTTATAGGTCATTACTAGCACTTTGAATTCTGTCCGAAAATGGAGATGCAGCCAGTGGAGCTCTTGAATAATCAGATATTTTTTTGGGGGGAAATGAACATAGGTAAACAAATACAACTAAAAAAAAAAAAAAGGACAGTTAAAAAAATCTAAACTAAAAATACACACAAAGTTTGCTTTAATCAGTAGTTAAAATGGATAAAGATGTGTGCATTAGGAAAAGGGTGAAGAATGACTCTTGTAACTCAATATGGAACTTGAATGGAACAAGAGTGCTGGTTGGATTCTGGGAAATGCTATGCAAATAAAGCTGACACTTAAAAAAGCAAACAAACAAACTTCTGTAACACAAAGGAGCAGAATTTGTTCCTAAAGAAAAAGTGACACGATAGATGTCACTATACATCACGCTGCTTGAGTTGTGAGTTGTACGCATTGGGCAGGTAGTTCTTTTCTTTTTCTTAACCTTTCACCTCCTGCACCACTGGCTACTGCTAGGGGGGATGTAATTGCATCTTTCCCTCCATTGCTTTCCACTGGTAAAAGCAGGGATTGAACATGCTGCTAGCTGATCTTGTTTCTTTGCCTCTGGTAGTCTTTGCAGCAAACACACAAGCGAAAGGAACTCAAGCTTGGAACACTGACAAAAGGTAATGGGGAAACAGAAGGGAAGGGAAGTTGGGAAATGGAATGGAGCACAGAACAAATGTCCGGGTTGGAAAAACCAAGCTGAGACAAATTGTCTGGCACAAATTTGAAAACTGTACTAGGCTTCCATTTCACTGATTGCAGAAACGAATTCCTTAAAGATCTTTAGGGTCTGTGCTTCCTTGGGCATGCCACAATTTTAGCAGGTCAAAGGAATCATCTCCTGCCAGCAGGAACGCAAACTTGAGCATAAAATGTCTGAAAGATCATGGCTAGAGGAGTGCTTTCTGTTTGCTCCTCCATACGCTTAGTCTCCTGTGTTACTCAGCAGCCTTTGCTGATACTCAGCAGCCTTTGTGTCTATATTACAGATTGCTGGGATTGACTGTTTGTTTGTTTGTTTGTTTAATTTATATCCCACCTTTCTCCTTATATAGGATCCAAAGCGGCTTCCAAAGCGGCTTCCAAAGCTTTAAAAAACACAGTGCAGTTTAAAAAAAGGATTCATACAAAAGTTTTTAAAAAACAGGTAAATATCAGTTTAACTTTTAAAAAAAGGTTAAAGCAATACACAATTAAAATGTGATAAAAAGAGATTAAAACATTTTGTAGTTTGATGGTATATTTGCTGATCCTTTTTTGAGAATTCTGCTGCATCTCACCCTGAACTACAGTTCTAGAGGTCTCTAGCAGAAAATTCTAAGTACGCCAGGAAACTGCATACGTCAGAATTCCTTGGGACATCAATTAAAGTGGAATCAGGCTACTCTAACTCTAGTTTATATGCACTCTTAGCTCCCTTGAGAGTATCTTGGTTGGAGGCAATGCTAACGGGTGGCAGTTGCTGACTTCTGTGACAAAAATAATAATGAAACCCTCATTGTCAAAGTTGGAAATTCCCTTCTGTTACCCTGATTTCTGGGGGTCCTGGGAGGGACTCATAAGTGTGCTCCAAATATTAATAAGTTGGGGGAATTAGGAAGGAGCACAAGCTAGCAATACGAGAGGCAGGGTAACGTAGCGAGATCTTTAACCCTATGTTTACGGGGTCGGGCTGCGACAAGAACTAGGCAAGTTGTTCAATTAAAAGATTTTATTAAAACTCTCCTTAATAAAACAAACAATGACACACACACTCACACACTCATCCAAGAACTATAGAAGCAGTACGTGAGGAAAATTGATAAGGGTTTTCAGAGGGTTTTCTGGGGTGATACTCTACCTGATCCTGCAGTCCGGGATAGGAGAAATAGAGTTCAATGCTGGGGATCGTAGTAGCTCAGCAAATGGAGGCTGAGGGGATGCTCACTGAACAGAGCACCAGCAGTTCGGGATGCAAGGCATGAGCGTTCCGACAAGGAGCTGAAACTTGGGGTTTTTATAGGGAAGATTGTACCTGGAGGCTAGCCCTCTCCCAAGGAGAACAATAAGGATTTGAGTGGAGACAAAGCCTCTGAAAGGTCAAAATCAGAATTGATGAGATTTAGACAGCACTGCCAATTGTTAGAACAGTATGCAGATGAGGAATGCTTAGCGTTTGTATAGAGCAAGCAGTTCAGGGCTGAGACCCCTTGCATTAGCTTAATGGTCGGTTGTGTCTATTGGCCTAGACCTAGCGTGCATAATTGAGGCCATGCGACTGTGCCTGCCTACACAGGCTTTTCGTGACCCTTTCAGACACATGGAGTTCATCTTATGGAGTGCCACATGGAAATATTAAACATAACCAATATGAAATTGTAGACCTTGGGCTTGTGCCAGATAACTGCAGTAACACTTCTTTTCCTCTCTGAACCTGGAGGTCTTGAAATGTCCATTCCCTAGAAATGAGAGGGTCACATAGGCTAGATGATGAGTTTTGGCTCTACCCTGTGTTTTGACATGTAGGTGATAAAAGGGAGCTTCCTCCTTGATTTGCAACTCTTAATTACATTCTTTTCTTAAGGTAACAGAATTAAGTGTTTTCTGAATATTTACATGGGAAAACCTACCTGTTTATTGTATTTGAGCTGAGACCTGAGAAATGTATTTTGTCTCACTTTGGACCTTCACAAGATGTTGACCTATTTCTGCTGCAGAAATAAACATTGCGTTTTCTTAACTCCTTGCTCACATTGCTTTGCTAATTTGGACCATGCTGCTGGGCGATAAACCTTAGGCCATTTCTGCTCTACATTGTTATAATGCTATTATTCCACTTTCAACCTCCTGTGGAATTCTGGGGTTTGTAGTTTACTGAGGCCAAAGAGCTCTCTGGCTGGGAATTCTAAATGCCTCTCCCTAAACTGCAAACCCTAGGACTCCATAGGATGTTGAAAGTGGAATAATAGCACTGTAACAGTGTAGTGTGGAAATGACGTTAGTCTTACGACAGTTTCCACATCAGCAGGACAGTGAATCCACTCCAGATTTTCATCTCAGCATCAGAGTAGATGTCCAAGATGCTACCTAATAATGAGGAACAGACAGTAACTCAGTTCTAGTTTCACCAAAAAGTAGTGAATTACAGCCATATCTGTTACCCCTCCAGTAAAAAAGTAAATTTGTTCATACTTATTACTACAAAAAGTATCTACCTATCAAAATAATATGTTTGAACTAAGACTTCACTGTTTAGCTGTGCTTTCTGTGTATAGGCTGGTCTTGAGCTGAGGATGTTCCCCAGTGATAATACAGGGTGAAATTGCTGAGCACAGTTCAGTCCGTGCACTCAGGATAAGAACAGGAGATAATTTCTTGCAGAGTCTTTCTTCTCGAAACAACCAGACACCGGCTAAAGAGCTTCTTGCGAAATCCCTGGGCTGCCACTTGTTTCTAAAATGGATGCAATGGAGATTTAGAGAGCTATGCTGAAACTGCCAACTTCATTTTTGCAAGAGACTCATCCTCCACTTCCCTTTCCACATACCAAAGACAGAGAGAGCGAGAGCGGGCAAGATTTCTGTTGCTTTCAGAGCTGGAGAGCCCCTGCAAAACTGGTGGTGGTGGTGGTGGTGGTGGTTGGGGGTTAGCTTACTTTATTTTTCTTATTTATTTCAGCATTACAATCGGGCTGTTACACTGACTAGGATTAAGGGCTGTGGACCCTTGCAAAAGTGGAAAAAATCACAAATGCCAAATGTATGTGTGTATGTCTGTGGGAAGGGGGCTGGGGCACAGTGGGGAGAGCAGGCAGCCAGGGACCAAACCAGGCCAGGGAAAGGAGAGGAAAAGATTTGGGTCAACATGGTGATCTCATACTTCCTCTTTCACATCCATCTCTTTCCTTGAGTGTAAGAAGGGCATTGGGAGATGGTTTGTGATGCTGAGAAATTGGCTGTGAGCTATGCTTAGCTGGCCAGGCAGTGGTTGGTGGGGGAAGAAGAGGGCCCCAGACAGGTTTTTAAAGGGTTGCACGGCCTGATCAGAGCTGCTGAAAAGAAAGATTCCCCCAGAAAAGAAGTGCCTGAGGTGGGAGAGATGGCTTGGAAAAATGTGCAAATAATCAAATCCATGAAAGCCAAACCTGCAAATGGGGAGGGCCCACTATATGTTCTAACCCACTCCTACAATTTTGCTAAAGTACCTGTGGCTTTAATATTTAATTTTTTAAAGAAATGGATCTATATCCATGAAAGCTCATGCTAACATTGATTGGTTAGTCTCATAGGGGCTGATAGATTCCTTAAACTCCTTTCCCCCTTTTGTGCTGAAAGAGACTAATGCAACTATAACTTTGAAAATAAATATTTTTCTGAGGTTCTTCCTTCCTTCTGTTGAAGTAACGTAATCCAGATATCACTCATATATGACAATGCCACGTCTCTTATTCCCATGGGTCTTCTACCTTCCAAGTGTATGAGAAGCTGGACTGGATTTCTACATAAGTTTTGCAAAGGTGCATTTTAGGGCCTGAGATTTTAAGGGGTCTCTATGCTTTGTTACTGTGGTAGATTGACCCTCTCCTGGGGTCTACAATTTAATATCTAATATCAAAAATATTTCCACGTGCCTAAGAGAGTCTCCCGGACGAGCATGCAGGCAGGCACAGTCGAATGGCCGAAATCAGGAAAAACCTGATCAGGCCAGTAAATGATTTGTCATGTAGCCCCAGGAGCCCTCCAGACATGCACACATTAAACTACACAAAGGGTGCTCTGCCACAAGAAGCCAGCTTGACAGGATTAGTGCTCCTGACACACGGCCCATCAGGGGAGGATGATTTACATACAGCCAAGGCTTTTGATAACCCTGGCAAGTCTAATCATGCTAGGAACTTTGACATTTTGGAGCTTTGTTCTCCCAATCATGCAAAGGACGTGAACATTTTGGAGCTTTGTTTTAGCTCCTCAAACCTATTGTTCTCCTCAGGAAAGGATTAGCCCTCCAGATACATTTCCCCCCATAAATAGACCCAATTTTTGAGCGTTTCTTTGGATCGCTCAGATCGATCCTGATTGCTCTTGGCTCCACATCATTCCATCCAGCTATCCCCTCAGATGTTGAAAGTGGAATAATCGCGCTATAAGACTGTAGTGCGGAAATAGCCAGTGTAGTACTGAAATGGCCTAAGACTGGGAGATCAGAGTTCAAATCCCTGCTCAGCTGTGGAAACCCACCAGGTGACCTTGGGCAAATCCTACTTTCTCAGCCTCAGAAGAAGGCAATGGCATACCTGCTCTGAAGAAATCTTGCCAAAAATCCTCATGATAGGTTCAGTGTAGGATTGCTATAAGCTGGAAATGATCTGAAGGGAGAGTAACAAAAAGAAATCCATATGGGAATTCCATGTTGTAAATGGACTAGAATTTGGGCCTTAAAAACCTGTGAGGTGCAAGGAATAAACTGTGTCCCCTTAGTTTAGAAGGGAAAAAAAAAGGAAGCAAGCACTACCTTTCTGGTATTCTGGGCTGCCTGTACTGCAAGTTGTCTACAGATGCCCCAGGAGAAAGTGAAAACACAAATTTTCCTCACAGATTAGAATATACCAATTTAAAGTTTGTTTAAAGACAGGTGAATCAAATGTATATTTGAAAACAAAATCTAGTGAGCACTCTTTCAACAGCAGAATGGCTGTGTATGTCAAAGCTTTGCCTGGATTACTTTTTTCTTGGAAAGAAAAGACCCCCAAAGAACCCTGGACCATCTGATAGGAATGCAAGCTTTTCCTGCCAAATTAATATTCGTGGAAGATATTCTCCCTCCCCCTGAAATCTTCCAGGCATTGTTAACTGAGTGCTTCCATGTCAATAAGGCAATGGATCTGCTCCTTTAATGTCTGAACATTAAAGGAGTTATGAAAAGTACTATATTAAACCTATTTTCAATGGGTTCACTTTGGATAGCACTTTTAAAGTTGGACCAAAAGCCAGAGCAGAATGTCTGCTTCACTGATCTGGAAGCCATTGCTTGCTACTTTCTTCCAGGTTAGTTTGTTTTCATCTCTACCTTCCGAAATGCCAAAGAAATATTGGGCCAAAATATTCACTCAACTTGTTGAAAGAGATGTCCAAAAACTGATCATGTTGGAAGTGAAAATTGTTTTCTTCAAGAAAATACAGTGATCTAAAGTTTCTAAGCTTCGATATTTTTTTTAAAAGGCTCCTTTGGTTACTCATTTTTCAGCCTCTAAGAACAGGGAACAGCAAATGTGCTAATTATTTTCTATTAACTTTCCTCCAATGGCCTAACTTTTCTTCAACCTCTCTGCAATAAATTAACTACTTTAAATTGGAGTGTTAACTGAATAAAAAGACAGGGCATTTCTTTTCTAGCCTGCTGGATAAAGATCTTCTTAATTTTAGGAGCAATAATTTATTATACACTTCTTCAATAGCTTACATGATTTAAATGAATTAGCCTTTGAAAACTATGCTAATTTCTGTGAATTAATTCAAAGCTCATGAACTAATTTGGTGATTGTGCTAATTGACTTTAATTTTGGACTGTTGTTTCCTTGCAATGGAAACTGACAGGGCAAAAAAATGGACCAACCAATTGCATGCTTACGTTATGATGGAAGTGGAGAGACACACTATTGGCATACCAAAAGTGTGATTAAGCCGGAACATTCAATATATGCCTTTTGTTAAAGAAATGTATTCTCTGAATTTGAGGCAGGGTATCATGACCCACCTGAAGGGAGCCTCCTCAGATGAAGAAAGGGAAGAAGCCAGATAATGGATTGTAGTTGGAGTCAGAAAAGGCTAGCAGGCCTGTGCCAGAATTATTGGAAGCAGAGCTCTTGACTCTCCTTTGCAACACCTGGAGCTCCTCAAAGGCTGGAGTTAGATGCTGAGATACTTCACCATTCTGAACACATAAACTGAAAAGCCAGCTGCAAAAGAGCAGGAAAAGCCTCGGCCTGCCTTAAATGGAATACACTGAAATAATTAGATGAGCTGTGCTGACTAGCAGCTAGTTCTTAATGAGCATGGCCATGACCATTCCTTTGCTCTAAAATTTCTGCTTGGTTTGTTCTGAAGTTTCATGTTCTGCGGGTTTCTAGACTTTGGCTTGTTCTGTGAATTATTATTTTTCATGATCTCTGACCAGTATTGGATCCTGCTCAGGTTGCCTTTTGTGTTTTGACCCTGAACTACTTTGATCACACTTGTGCTCTGGCAAGCTCTGTGTGTATGATCCTGGATTGGCTTGGTTTCTCCTCTGTCTTTTCTTTGGGACTACAGGGGCACTCATCCAGACCCTTGCTGACCTCAGACAGGATACAAGTTTGTACAGTAAATCCACCAAGTGTCCCAGTTTGTGAATCATTTGCCTAAATGTATTAATACCAACTAGAATGGATGCATAGAATCAATCGGATTTACCTAAATATTGATTTACCATTCAGCAATTGACTCCATGGATTGACTCCAGTTGGATTGCAGTTGGATTTAGACCAAAGTTTTCCTCTTTGTCGTGCCCCTTTCATGTTGTCATTGATCTGATTTAAGAATATATTCTGGAAGCCTTCCCTAGCCCAGTGCCCTCCAGATAGAATGGAACCCAAATCCCCTCAACTTCTGTAGAATATGATGGGAATTGTAATTATACATGTTGGCAGGATGCTGGGTTGGGAGAAGCTACTGTTGACTGCTGCTCCTTAGATTTGGAAAAGAAAAAAACAAAAACAAAAACGGACTTTAGGAAAAATAGTCCAGAAATAAAATCCTTGTCCTTAACATTTCCTTTCATTTATCATAACTTGTTTCAGAAACCTTCTGGGCAGTTTTTTTGTTCTCTCATTTTATTTCCTTCTCCTGTCAGTTATACCAGTTACATCCCTATCCATGTTGAGTCTTCAAAAGTTTTATTTTTTTAAAAAAACTTCCTGATGTTATTTTTTAAAATGAGCTAAGATTAAATGTGTAAAAATAAATAACGTCTAAATTCATAAAGACAACAGCCTTTACAAAGAAAGAATAGCACACAGTTGGCCAAAAATATCCAGGCTGCCTTCATGTGCTCAGTTTACTGAAGATATGGAATCTGATTTTTCTGGGTACAGCATTTGGTTAAGCTTACCACAGTGGGAAATTTATACTTGGGTACTTTTGTTTGCTTTTTGGAGGGAAGATTGACTAGGGTGCATAGATTCTAGCATGGTATCAGGTAAGGTGACCTACTCTGTGAAGGACTGGATGCCCTGGAAGCTGGCCACATCAACTGATTGGGGTGTGTGTGTAAAATTGGCCCCAAATCATAACTGCAAATTGCAACTTCTTGTATGTTTGCATGTGTATACCTCCCAACATTTCACAGATGAAAACTGGGACACATGCATCCAAGGAGCATCAGAGTGTGGTCAAGATGGCAAATGAGGAAGAACATACAAGCTAGCAAAGACTGCAGCAGTTTGCGTTTGCCTAAGCCTACTGGGAAAAAAAGTTTTTCTTTCCCTTTCCTGAGACATTCCCCTTTGTCCTCAGCTTACTTCAATTGCTGCAAAATGAGTCCAGTGTTCAAAAGTAGCTTGCACTCAGTTAATCCAACAGTGAGGAAACAAGAGGAGGGGCTGAATCTTGCCCTTCTTGGCAAGCAAAACCAAAGTTTCCTAGCTGTGTGTTCATCCTCAATAAGTTTTGTCATCTTGACCATGCTTTGCTGTTTGGCCACATGAGTCTCGGTTTTTGTCTGTGAGGAAGGGGAGGTATTCATATTCTACTTTGGGGTTTCTCAGGGCATCTAGCTAGGCATTGTGGGAAAGAAGATGCTGGACTAGATTGGCCTTCAGTCTAAGCCTGCACAATCCAAAGATTCTTACATAAAGAATATCAGAAAAACTCAGAAGAATTTGTACTTCCAAAAGCCCTGAAACACTCAGGGGAGGCTATTAATCATCGAGATTGTGTTTATTTCTTCCTCCTTTAGTTCAGTTCTTCCTTTAACCCACGGCAAATATGAGAAAAGAGAAAAAATACACCTCCATGCCATCCCACAGATGAGAACAATTGTAGTAATGAATAATAGAACCACTCCATTAAAACTGTGTCACTTAGTGCACAACAAAGCAGGTTTAGTGCGCAATTGTTGTCAAAGCAATAACAGAAGGAGGAAGAAAAAGCAGAAAGGATAAACAGCATGAAGAGTCATAAATCCTTAACCAATTGTGAATGTACTGCTGGGAAAACCCAAAGAAGCATTGAAGGTGTGTGTGTGTGTGTGTGTAATTAATATATATGTATGTATGTAAGTATTTTCCTTCAGTGCTCCTTTTGGAGCACTTACATAGTTTAAAAATATATGTATCTTACAATTTGGTTCCAGAATGAGACCCCTAAGCAGTCCCCCCCCCGAAAAAAGTAAACTAATTAAACTGTGGAACAGCATTACTGTGGCACTGTTTTATCATAGGCAAATAAACCTTGTGCCTTCTAACCATTTCTAGCATACGGCGACCCTAAGGTGACCCTATTAGGGGATTTTCTAGGGCTGAGAGTGTGTGAGATGCCCAAAGACACCCAGTGGGTTTTCCATGGTTGAGCAGCGAATCAAACTCTGGTCTCTAGGGTCATAGTCCAATTCTTAAACCTCTATACTGTGGAGGAAACTAATTCAGGCAGTGCTCTAAACCAAGGGCAGGCGACATAGGGACTTCCTGAAATTGTTGGACTTTCGCTCCTGTTTGCTCTATCCAGGGAGAAACTGTATGAGTCCCACTAATACTAAGGGGTACAGCTACAGCAAAAGGCAAAATAAGAGTATCCCTCCCCCTAAGAATTTTCACCCCATCATGAATTTTGCCCACATTTCTGGTGATTCCAGTAACTTAAAATTTCAGTTGAATATTGAGAATTAGGAGAGCCAGCCATGGTATAGTGGATTGAGCACTGAACTAAGACCCTGGAGACAATGGTTTGATTTTCCACCTGGCCATGTAAACCCACTGGCTGACCTTGGGTATATCACTTATTCAGCCCCAGAAAACCCCTTGATAGGTTCACTTTAGGGTTGCCATAAGTCAGAAAAGACTTGAAGTGGCAACAACCTTGAGAAATAGAGTTTAGGCATCTAAAGAAGTAGAGGCACGGAATGTCACCGATGAAATGCCAAAATGGCAAATAGAAGAGGTATGAACGCTTTCCAATGTCTCATTGTCTGCAAGTGTAAAAGAAGGAGGCTGTCTCATCTTTGTCACATCTTTGGCCCTGCCCTGTTTGATTTTATGTCCCAGAGATATCTTTTTACAAAACAGAAGGGTTGCTGAAAAAGACCTTTCTTTGGTCTAAAGGGGATGGGGGCAAACACATGGTGAGAATGCCCCCCCAGCCCACTACAAGTCATTTGGCAACAGGATGAGTCTGTCTGTCTGTCTGTCTTTCTTTCTTTCTTGGACAGGTGGTGCAGGGGAATGAAAGGCTAATGTGGACCCCACGGTCCACCCCAGGTTCAGAGGGTCCTTGGAATGTCTTCCAGCTCTGAGTTTTGTCTGAGATCTCTGTTTTAGGAGGTCCTGTGGCATTCCCAACAAGCGGGCACACAGCTTCTGCTTCAGTGATTTCAGGGATGGAAATTCTCTCAACTTTCTGAGGCAGTACCCTCCATCACCTCCAGTCTTTACTGTTGGGAAGATTCTCCTCACGAATTCTAGTTTATTTCCTGCTTCCTGCCCTGGGATAGGTAAAAATATGGTAAAAGTGCTCTCCTTGCAACATATCCTACAAATGTCCTTGTTTGGCAGAGAGATTCCCAATTTATCCCACCTTTTCAGCTGCTTTCAAACTGTCCCAGTTTCTCTCTCCTCCTCTAGCTTTCCCCCTTTGAGAATTCTGAATCTCTTCCTGTTGTGGGGAAAAAGGGCATCTCTTGGAGCTCAAATGGATAGTTTGAGTTAAAAAATGAAAAATAAAAAAAATCAGGGATGTGGAACTTGAGTATATGCATATACGTGTGTAGTCCTCTGTTGAGGGCTTTATACAGGTAGAACTTTGCTCACTGCATCAAGAATATTATTTCTTCAGTTAAAAGCAAATAACAGATGGGGGCCTGGGCAAATATGAAGCCTGGCTTGGGCCAACCAAAACATTGTGCCCAAGGATGAGACACAGAAACTGGTGGTTTCTCCATTCCAATGTGCCTAGAACCTTTAGGACCTCAAACCAACCAAATTATTTGGGGACCCAAGGCAGAAAATCTAATTATGGAGCATCTGCTGGCTGAGGTGGCCACCTCAGTTTTCTATCAGTTTTTTCAACATGTTAAACTTCTTGAGCCATTGTGGTGCAATGGTTCAAGCACTGGAGTTCGAATCCCTGCTCAGCCACTGTGTGACCTTGGACAAGTCACACTTTCACAGCCTCAGAGGAAGACAAAGGCAAACCTCCTCTGAACAAACCTTGCCAAGAAAACCCAGTGAGAAGGTCACCTTAGGGTCACCAAAAGTCGGAAACAACTAAAAGGCACAAACTAACAGCAAGCTTCTCTCAGCTCAAGCTACTTTGTTCATTACACATAATTTCTGATATCAAACTTGCTGCTAAAACACATGAAATGAGCAGGTATGCAATCGGACTGCTCACAGCCCTTTAAGTTTCAATCATCAGCAGTTTGGATACATTTAATTTTTCATTTAATGTCTCGGTGTGTTTCTCTGTTTTTAATTATGACGTTGAACCCAAAGGCAGTTGGATATTTGAAACATTTTTAGAGATCTTATCCATATTATTAATTTTAATGTATTAGCCCAAGGCCTTCTTCTGGAGTTTTACTAAGAATCCTTTGGTCTATTATGGAAGGATGTGCTTTTTTTTTTTTCTTCCCAGGATCTAAAGCTGCCTAGAGGTGTCTAGAATTTAATTTCCTATGAATAGGTGAGTGTAGGGTAAAATGTATTTGTTCTCACTGGGAGTAGCTTAAAGAATTCTGCAAAGATCCTTGGATTCATGGAGAGTGGAAGAGAGCTGATGGTGTTTTGTGAGACAACCCTTTCATTGTCACTGCAGCTACATCACAAAAGGACAAAAGTTTAACTAAGGGAAAGAATTACTGTTGCTAGCACAAGAAAAAGGAAAGAAAGAGGAAAAAATAAAATAGATGGTACATCTAAAGCACATGCAATGTGGTGAGAATGAATGAATGATAGCAGGGGCTCTCTTTCAGCCCATGGCTTAGGGTGAGGATAAAGCTGGAAAGGAGATTTTGAGTTGCCTGTAGCTGCTGTAGGGACTGTATCTCCCTGTATGATTCTGCCCAGACTATGAGATTCACAGGAGAATCTTCTTTCACAGTCCAACCATCTTCAGAGGCATGGTTGGTGGACACATGAGAGAGGGTGTTCTTGGTGGCTACTTCTATACTTTGGAACTCCTTCCTTAGACTAGAATGACCCTTTCCTTGCCATCCTTCCATTGGTAGAAAAAGTCTTCTATTTCAACAGGCTTTTAGAACTAAAGGTTGTTCAGGAAAGGGCTGTAAAAGAGTGCTGTGTGGTTTTAAATTCCATTGTTTTAATTGTTTCACAACATATATGATTTAAATTGTTTTAAGATGGTTAACAGTTTAATTCTGTTTTAGTGTTGATTTTCTGTAATTGTGTTGCGATCATTTTAAATTGTAAGCTGCCTTAAGGCCCCAGTCTTGGGGGTAAAAGGCAGGATATTAATGTTGTTGTTGACGATGATAAAAATATAGGGGCTGGTGGCCACTGCAGTCACTGGGAGGCTTTTTTCCCCCAGCATGAAGCTTCAGAAATAGGCATACAGAAAGATGAAATTGAAAGTACTGGTAATGATCTTAACTCTCATGTAGGAGGAAAGGCGATTTTTGTTGCATCTTTTCTTTGCAGACTCCATAAAGCATTAGACTAGCAGTGTAGCCATTATGTGGCATCGCCTTGACAGTTGTAAATACTTCAGATTTCAGCCACTTGCTAGGTAAGCAGTTGTTTTACAAACAAACAAAACTTTGTCCCAACACATCTCTTGCATTTGACACTGGGGTACTTTTTATATCCCACTCACTGTAATGTGCTAGGACAACAAAAACGTTCCATGATGGATTGTTGGCACATTTGAAAAGTGGAAGTGACATGCTTCTTTGTCCTTACCTTGCTCCATTTGAACAAAAGGACATGAAAATCTTCATTGGGAATCTGGAAATAGAAGAGGTGTACATTAGATCGTGCCCCAACCGCAGTCCGACCCTGACCCTAACCTATACCTTTGAGTTCCCATTGCATCAGAAAATACCTTACAAGTCAGTGAATGCAAATGAAGTTTAAAAGTCCTAAATTAAAACCGAACTGGACCACCTCCTTTTATTACCCAACTTCATAAGTGGTGAAATGGAAAGGGGACACTTTGAGGATTTTTAGGAACACTCTGGAACGGTATGAGCTTCTTGTTTGTATGAGCTTCTGCATAGTGGCCTTCTCCCATGAGATTGTTGTGTGCCCTTGTTTGTAGCCACAGTGTCATCAGTACATCACCAAAAATGTCTCATCACATAAACTTATTCTGAGGAGGCTTTAGAGAAAGGAAAAAAATGGCAGCAGTGGAATATGCTGCCTCGGAGTGTGGTGGAGCTTCCTTCTTTGGAGGTTTTTGTGGTCTCTTCCAACTCTATGATTCTAATCAGCAGCCACTAGAAGTCACACCAGAACTGTGAAATAGTTTGTTGTCAGTGGTTTACCGCGGCTCAAGGGTGCCCAGGACAAGGGGACGGGGCGATGGTGGGGTGTTGGGGGCGCAACGGATGGGTGAGGGGTGGGTGGTGGTGGGCAGGGCAGGGGCAAGCAGCAGGTGAGGTGGGGTGAGTGGTAGGTGGGGATGGGAGTGGGATGAGTGGTGGTGTGTGGGAGTGGGCCAAGGTGAATGAGGGTGGAGGGGTGAGCAGTGGTGGGGGTCCAGGCAGAGGGTCCTCTTTTTTGTACCCCGCTGATGTTGACGCCCGGGGCACACACCCCAGTTGCTCCACCCTAGACCTACCTCTTTGTTGTTGAAAACAAAGAAACAAAAGAGGTAATAGTAGGAGGCCATTTTGGTCTACCTGTTAGCTTTTGGCTTCTCCACATGTTGAGCTCTGAGTCTTCCAAGGCCATAACATCCTAGTGTTTCCTTTCTGTAGCCAGCTGTGCTAACTTCCTGGGATAGACCATGAGAAGACAACAGCTTCTGCTGGTTTTGCTACCAGCTTCGGTTTCTGTCTAAGTAAGTGCATTTGTGTTAGCTGTAAGCCTTGAAAAACAGAAATCTCATCTCCCTCCATTATCAAAACCCCAGCCTTGAAGTCACTTGAGTAAAACAAGAGCCTTATTGCATTTAAACAATTCATCATGTCAGCAGCAACGGCGGCAGCAAACTTGCGCCAGGCCAATAAAGCATCTGTGAAATAATAATGTTATTAGGTACAAGTAACAGAATTAAATTGATAAAAATTGCTGTAAGCCTCTGGCCCAAATGACATATCACATTCATCATGCTTTTTTTTTTTTAAAGTATGCTTAACATTGCCACTTTTAATGTGGAGGAAAAGCAGCTGTAGGGCACAAACAAGTGTTATATACTGATCCAGATTGGGGAATGTGTCAATTTCCCACTGAAATTTCCCCTTCCAGATGTTATTTGAGATTTCCAATTTGCACAGTGCCTTTGGACAGTGTGGCCTGTGACTCTGTTATTCAGTGTCAGTGACTCCACATTCAGGTTTAATGGCATCCTCCTCCACAGGTCCTGTAAATCAGAAGTAGACAAAGTGAGGTCCTTGAGACCCACTTTTTGCAGTCCCTGAAGTACCCCCCACTAGTATCCCAAAGCCCTCCAATACTCCAATTTTTAAAAAAGAACAATTGACATGATTTGGGGGCAATTGGTGCCCTAAAATCCTCCAAACACATGAAAACATACAAGGATACCCCCACAAGCACCCCAGAACCCCATACTAGCCCCAAATACCTCAGTTTTCGTCTGCAACCACTATCAAAATGATGACAAGAATAAACACACCTTCACCTCCTGTTGCCATTTTGAGAGGGTTCTCCTGTGCAGTACAGCTCAAAAGGGTGACAGGAAGTGAAGGTGCATTTGTTCCTGCAACCATTTTGAAAGTAGCTGCAGAAGAAAACTGAGGTCTTTAGGGTGTGTGGGGCCCACAAAGAGGCCTGAGAGGAAATTGGCCCCTGGCTCCCATGCAGTTGCCCATCTCTGCTCTAAGGGCCTTTCTGCACTACACTGTTATAGTTCTATTATTCCACTTTCAACATCCTATGGAATCCTGGGGTTTACAGTTTAGGAAGAGGCATTTAGAATTCTCAGCCAGCGAGCTCTTTGGCCTCAGTAAACTACAAACCCCAGAATTCCACAGGATGTTGAAAATGGAATAGCAGCACTACAACAGCGTAGGGCGGAATTACTGTAAGTGTTAGTAGAGCCTCAAGGTCTTACAGGAGCTGTTCAGGTGCTGAACCCTATTCCCAATATAGGTTCAGCACCTAGATAGCTCCTGCAATGCCTGGAGGACCTGCTAAAAACTGGAGTACTTGTGAAGGGGGCCTCTGCTAGAACTGAAGGTTAAGTCGCCACCCTACAATAATGGAGCCAATAGCTGCACTGCTGGGGGTGGGGAGGAGCAAATAACACTTTTTGAAAATTGAGATTAAAGTACTATGTGATATAGGCATCCTAAATACAAATTAACCCTTTTTGCATCACTGGACAGCTGTTAGCATTTGGCCAGGATGCTGACAAGGACTCTAAAAGCCATCTGCCTGTGGCAGAGGCCATGCTTGCTACAGCATCCTGAAAGCACACTGTTGATGGCTGAATGGTTGCTATGGCACAAACATGCTGAAAATATCAGGAGGGGCAAATCTCTGCACTCCCAGTATTGACTTTGAACTCCCAGTATTTAATGGCACAGATGGGAATTGCTCTTCTGCCTTTACCACCCTGCAGTGACTGCTGGTGGTTTTCCTCAGCTTTTTACCTTGCTGGCCACATTATACTGAGAGACTCAGATGTTTCCATCCATAACATTAAACTGGATTGAATGGCCTCAACATAAGTTACGGTCTAGCTGTGATGAAACCAGAACTTGGAACAGCGCTGTACCTTACCATTCCCTGCAGGACTAGCAATACTTGTATTTTTAAAGCCAGAAGATGCCAGACAAAGATTGGGTTTTTTTCAGCTGTAGCAGAGTTTAAAAATATCTTAACTAAATGAATGACTGGGCGAAAGCTCTTTGCCATTCTCCTTCTTTTGGGATTGTTGCAGTGAGTTTAGGGAGTGAAGGCTCCCCTGGAAAGTCTGCTTTGGCACATGAGCCGAATAGCTAGAGCACTTTTGTTCAGATAGTAGAGTTTTGATTGCTCATTTGAGCAAACATAAATAGCCTTTCCTTTTTCTGCATGCATTTGGGAGCAGTGCCAACAGTTGTTTGGACCGAAAGAACCCAATGATGACAGAGGCTTCTATCCAGCAAGCATGCTGATGGAGTATAAGGCTCTGCAAGGATACTTGTGCTTTTATCAGAAGGGGAGGAAGTAGCTCTTTTGTCCTCGTTTCCCCCTGGATAGGTGTAGGCTTTCAGGCATGGCTCTATTCTCCTGGCCTCTGATTGAATTCAAAGATGTATTACTCTAAAAAGATGGGGGACCTTGAGGTTCACTAGCAGTGTCAGTGTTTCCTTAGGATTTGGGGAATTCTCAAAGGAGGCCTGCGAGAGAAGGGTAATTGCAGGATCTTTTCACCTGTATATACCAGTACTAACAACAAAGGTGACTCTAGTTAATCGTTAAAAGAGTACTTTATTTGGAAATTAAAGGACACACACAAAAAGTCAAGCAATCTCGTGAACCATGCAAGGCTGTTGAAGGAAAGGGTGAGAAAGGTGGGATAGAAAGAGATTTCATGTGGAAAGGGTGATCTTTACTGGTCCTGGAGCAGAAGATTGATGTTGAGTGGCTCAAACAGGAGGAACAGGAGTCTTGGGTGCAGCATGATGCCCAAGATGCTAGCAAATTACCTGGACTGGAACTGGGGTTTTTATACCCTATTTCCTACCGTGAAGGGTGTGTGTTAATTACTTTCTGGCGGAGCAAACAAAGGCATCTGGAATGGGTTGATTGTCTTATAGGTAACAAAGCATTGGTGGGAGTAATGACAGTCTCTTAATGTTTTGGTCAGGTAAAATGAATAGGGAAGGTCTCTATAGGGTATGCACACAGCAGGGGTGCTTGACTCCTTCACCTGGGCAATTGCTTCTTCTATTGTATTTGGAGGTCAGGCTGCTGAGAGGATTGTCCTAAACCCATTAATGTCAGAGGTTTCTGCCTAATCCTCCTGAATTTATGACCTGGCCATGCTGAGGTTATCCTGACATAGCACATGCTTGCAGCCAGTGCCCTTCTACTGCACGTTTTCCAGCCATTACTGTCTAGTTGTAGAAGAAAATGATATTTCTCACCAATTTTGCTATCCAGCAGGATGTGTTTGTGTGTGTTAGGCATAGTAACACCTGTGCTCAGGTGAGATGAGTTTTGACTAGTCTTGTGTACTTAGAGAAGAAAGACCAAACTTAATACCAGGAGAACGTTGTTCCTTCTTTGCTGAGTGCTTGTATGGGATGTTAACACAGGACTAATGGCCATGCCAGCTTGTGGATTCTGGAACTCTTTAAAAAGATTTTTTTTAAAAAAGTTCTGGCCATGTATCCATACTTTGAGGAAAAGGAGACAACTTGTGGCTAGGATGGGAGTCATTTTTAACCCCCACAGTACTGCCCTTTCAGCTAAAAATGTGATGTAGAAGTTATTTCCACCTGATAGTTCCTGCTTGTTTTGGTTTTTTAGCAGTTTTTTTTTTTTTGGCCAATTTTTGTGATTCAAATTAAGTTTGAGGTTGTTTAAATATATGTCATCATTCCTTATGTTTTTGGTAATTTTATAGGCAATTTTTCTTTACCTCATGATTTTTAATTTTTGCAGGAGAGAGGGCTTTGGAGACATGGGGGAACGGGTTTGGGGTCCGTATACACACTTCCCCCTATTGCTGACAAGGGGGCTCTTTCACACTATATAGCTATAGCAGAATGCTTCCATTTTAACTGCCATGAATGCTTCCTGTGGAATCCTGGGATTTGTGGTTTGGGGAGGCGCTAGATCCTTATGACTGAGAATTCGCTGTACTCCTCCCCAAGCTACATTTCTCAGGATACCATAGGGTAGAAGCATGGCAATTAAAATGGAATGATAACGCTATACTTGTGTAGTGCACACTTCAGCAATTCACATGCAGTTCTCATTTTCTAAACGAAGGAAGTCCAAGTTGAATGAAAGAAAGAGAGAGGGAAAGAATACAAATGCACATTTGTTACCTGCATATTAAACACTTGTTATCTTCATTTATTACGTTCTATCCTCTGTTTAAAACTGTTTGGCTTGGCTACCAACGTCCTTGTTAAATGTTTCTTGGCAATTGCCTCATGAATGTCTCTGTTGCAATATCACAGCACCTACCTCATGGGGGTGTAATGAGACTGATAACGTTATTTGTATATTTAGCCATATTTGTAATGTTTCCAGGCATATGGTGAGTTTAAGTTCATATAGCTCTATTTTTACCAGAAGCTTGGATGAGCAGTTTCTCTGGGGAATTTGCTATTCAGATATATTCTGGAGATTTAACTAAATGCTTTTTTAGTAGGGTCCAGTGCTCTGCTTTTTTGAACAACAGCTCTAGAGATCATTGTCAGTCCAGTGAACAAAGTGAATATTCTTTTTTTAAAAATATGCATTAAGTACCTGAGTGTTTCTGCACAGTACAGTCTTTGCATACAAGTCTACTCAAATGTTCTGAGGAAAACAAAGGTCACAGGAGAAGGCAGCAGGAGTGCACCAGCTATCCCTGTACCCATTAATTGCATGCAACATTATTGTCTAAATAGGGGAATGAAGGAAACAGATGGTCTTCAGAAACATCATCTGATGTTTGGTGATCGATACACCTGACCAGGTAATTTAATTCCACTTGCTAAATTGCTCACTATCTAATACTTTCCTTTAAATAAATAAGTGAAACCTTCTTTGTATATTTTCCACTGGCTATTTTTTTTCTGCCTGAAAAATCCAAATCACCTTTACAAACATAAGTGCAGCGTGCAACAAAATACTGCAGCATGGAGACTTCATCTTCATTGTTCCAATTAAGATCATAGATTCAGAGAGCTGGAAGAGACTGCAAGGGCCACTGGGTCCAACCCCCTGCCATGCAGGAATACACCGTCAAAATATTCATGACAGACAGCCATTCAATCTCTGTTTAAAAAAACCCAAAGAAGGAGACTCCACCCCACTCTGAGGCAGCGTATTCCACTGCCAAACTGCTCTTACCATCAGGAAGTTCTTCCTAATGTTTAGGTGAAATCTCTTTTCCCCAAGTTTCAAGCCATTTCTCCATGTCCTACTCTGGATCAGCAGAAAACAAGCTTACTCCATCTTCCGTATGACATCCCATCTAATATTTAAACATAACTATCATGTCACCTCCTTACCTTCTCTTCTCCAGGCTAAACATTCCCAGCTCGAGCCTAAACATACCCAGGCTAAACACGCCCAGTTGGTCCACTGTTTGTTCTGTGCTTGGAAGCAGCAAGTGCTGGGGAGGTCAGACAGGGGAGTAAGGTCAGTTTGCTGACTAATGGGTTCTCTGAGAATGATGGTAGGCACAGTTGCAAGGTGTTCAATATTCCTGAGTCAGTCGCTGCAAGCAAATAGTCACGAGAACAAAGCTGACAGAGAAGGGCAAGATTTATAACGTACAGATAGTCCAAGGAGTCAGAAATCCAAGAAATTCAGAAAGCACATGGAAGCACCTACCAGTTTGTTGCCTACAATAAGAATTCCCATTCTACTTCTGAGAGATTTCTAGTGGCTTGACCTTGGCAGCCAGGTGGCTCGTTACTCAAATAAGGACTAGTATCTGTGGCATAGTATTTCTGGTTTCTGTATATGGTTGTGAAAGCTGGGCAGCAAAGAAAGCTCACAGGAGGAGAATCACCTCATTTGAAATATGGTGCTGGAGGAGAGTATGTGAATAGCGTAGATTGCCCAAAAGGCTACTGAATGGGTTTTACAGCAAATCATGCTTGAGCTCTCCCTGGAAGCCAGAATGACCAAACTGAGGCCATTTCCACATGACAGTGCTTCTGTGTGTCATCCTGTCACAGTCCTAGCAGTACCTCTGCAGGAAGGGAGTGTGCCAGGAAGGCTCCTCCCACCCCGCACCTCACCGGCTTCTTGCAGAAGGGAACATGGTGGCCCTGCCTCTTCCTTCTGCAGTGCAGCCAGGCAGTTTCCATTGCTGCACTGGGGAAGGAAGTGTCACCCGTGCACTTCTGGCTTTCTACATGGCTGGGAAGGGTGAGAGCACTGTGCAATAGCATGTGCAAAATGGATTTTTTTTCCATTTTGTTAATACCTCCTGTGTGCATTGGTTGAGGACAAGACAGCGGCAGACTGGCAATGACATCATTTGAAAGCACAACCAGCTGACCGCTGCCATCTTGGCCCCACAGTGGCACAGCCCCGTCATGTAGAAATGGCCTGAGGCTGTAGTACTTAGCCATAACATGAGATATCATGACTTGTTAGAAAAGAGGATAATGCTTGATAAAGTACAAGGCATTAGGAAAAGAGCAATAGTGCATTGTGAGTGGATAGATGCAATCAATGAAGCCACAGTCCCGAGTTTTCAGGACTTTTGCAGAGCTGTTCATGACAGGGTGTCTTACAGGTGTCTCATTTATTGTTCTTGTTGTGTGCCTTCAAGATGTTTCCAAATTAAATGGAGACCCCAGGAGAACCTATCTCGGGGTTTTCTTGGCAAGATTTGCTCAGAAAGGGTTGGCCATAGCCTTCCTCTGAAGCTGAGAGAGTGGGAGTTGCTGAAGGTGGCTCTGTGGGTTTTCACGCCTTAGTGGGAATTCAAATACTGGCTTTCTAGAATCCTAGCCTGGCACTCAAACCACTACATCACACTGTTATTCACAGGATCACCATAAGTTGAAGCTGATTTGAGAGCAAGCCCACGGCTGTACTGACCTGCTTTCCAGCTAAGGCTAGTCAGCAGCAAAATGCAGCAAGGTGTGTGATACAGTAACTCTGAATTGCACTATTTCAGATTGCACATGTTCTCAGGCTCACCAATAGAAAAAGAGAACTCATTATTGACAGAAAGCTAACTTGATAGGGAAAACACTAGGCTTTCTCAATGACATCTGGGCCCCTTCCATAGCAACCTCCCATCTCTCAATGGGTGTGTCATCATGTGTCATTGACGGGGAAAACCTGTCAATGGTTTAATCTGTGATCATGCTGCCTGGGGACAGGAGAGGGATGGGATGGCAATGATGTCATGCAGAATCAGAATGGGACCACGACAGTGATTCTGCATGACATCATTGCCATCCCGTCCTTCCTTCCCCAGGCAACATGATCACAGATTAAATCATTGACAGGTTTTCCCCATCAATGACACACAATCATGCCACCATCCTGCACCTACCTGCCCTGCAGAAACTGCAGAAGTGCGATGGCTGTGCTTCCTGCATGAATGCAGCCTGGGAAATTACCTGGCTTGCTGCTGAAGAAGAGGCATGGCCATCGTGGTCCCTTCTGCAGGGAGCCAGCTGGTGCAGAGGGGAGCGCTCCTGTCGTGCTCTCCCAGCAGAGCCGCTGCCAGGATTCCCACCAGATGACTTCATGAAAAGGTAGGGTGTGGAAAGGGCCCTGGTTTTCTATGTGAGCAAGTATAAAAATCCTGTTCCCTTCATTTAAGGCTATAAACCTAACTGTACTTTCAGGTTGAACACCATTGGACATAGACTTACAGCTGAGGAAACACACATGAGATTGCCCTGAACATCTGACACCAGTCCCTACACCATGTTATTAATGCCCATCCATGTTGAGACAGCTCTGTTAATGCCCTCTTACACTCCAACATGTCCCATTTTTAAATCATGAGAGAACTCTTTTAGAACAGTGTTCAGTTATACTTCAAAAGATAAAAGGATTTCGCATGAATGTCTGTGCAGTTCCCAAGCCTCGCACTAAATCAGAACATCCCCCCTCCTCCAAACACTATGATTTATTTACTTGAAACAGCAGACTTGCAGCATTCTGAAACACTTTCATTTTGAGTGGGAGTCAATTGAACTCAGTGCCTTTCCATTCTGCTTCATAGTAATAGTGAAGCATTCGTGAGTGTTGAAGTTTTACATGTACATCATTTCAATAAGCCTTACAAGCCTCCTTGTATTGCAGATATGGGACTGAGAATGAAAGAGACAAGGTTGTTTAAAGTCAGATGAATTTGTAGCAAAGCATGGGTTAAATCAGTGCTTTGTTGACTGATCTCTCAAATTCTTCAAATCTGTCCTGTACGCATGCATGAGAGGGATGGGGAAATATGCCAGTTTTCTTTCCTCTCTCATGAAATTATTTTTTCTTAAAAACACAGTATATCCACCACATTTGCTAAGGTTAAGGGCACAGGACCTCCACAAAGTAGAAGAAAATTGCAAATATCAAAATGTGTGTGTGTGTGGAGGGAAAGGGAGCCAAGGCATGATGGGAAGAGCAGGCATCCAGGTCCAAACCAGGTCAGGGAAAGGAGAGAAAAAGGAGTTAGGTGAGCATGGTGACCCCATACTTCCTCTCTCTCACCCATCTCCTTCTTTGGGTGGGTGTGTGGGGTGTTACTTTGGCCCAAGCCTATCTGGTGATAGCACTAGATATCTGGTTTTGATATCAAAATCATTCAGCCTTCCTCTGCCACCCCGCTCCATGTGTTTGCAAGGCCTCCGGACAAGCACATAAACAGGCGCGGCCTGTTGGACATTCCATTCTCCACCTAGGCAGGCAGAACAAAGCCACTCCATTGCTTCAGGGACCTCCCTGCAAACACCTTTTGCTTAAGCGCGACACTAACAAAGGCGCCCGGCTCTGAGTTGACAGTCTTGCAAAGCCAAGCTAAGCACCTTGCATTTGCATTCTGGCTACACTATTGTTTATTCAGCACTAAGCCGATCTTGTTAAACTTGACCTTTTCCAAAGCTTTGTCCCGCTCCAAACTTGCATTGTTCTCACCGAGTAAGGCCTGGCCTGCGGTCACAATTCACCCTATATAAACCCCCTGATTCCGAGAACACCTCGGATTGCTCCTGAGTTCCATCCAGCCTTGCTGCCGCTTTGCCCAGCGAGCCGTCCCCTCAGTTCCGGTAACTGAGCCCGCTCAACCCAGATCGCTCTGGACTTCCATCCCGCCTTGCTGCCGCTTTGTCTGGTGAGCTCCCCTCGGCCTCCACGCTGAGTTTCTTCCCCACCATCTTCAGCTTCTTCAGGACTACAAGAATAGGTGTCGTATCACCCATTTCCCCCGAAAATCCTTATTTCTAATTCTTCCGTTAGCCGTGTGGTTGTGGTGTCTTTACTGTTTGTTTGTCTTTTAATAAAAACATCATTTTTGTTATTTTAAAACTGTCTGATTGCTTGACTGACCTGACCCCGTAGACCCTGGGTTGCAAGATCCCTGCTAAGTTACCCTGCCTTTCACTAGCTTTAGTGAGTGCTCCAGCTAATTTCCCCAACTTTGTGTTAGTGTGTTTTGGTTATTTGGGCACCCCTCCCAGGACCCCCAGAGAACAGGGTAACAGGGGGCTCAGGAGAGGTTTACAATGTTAAGAAATTGGGGTGTGGACTGTCCTTAGCAGCGACTTGTGGAGGAGAAGGAAGACCAGAGGCAGGTTTTGAAAGGGTTGTATGGCCTGATTGGAGCCACCAAGAGGAAGGTTTCCTTGGAAAAGAGGCACTTGAAGTGGTGAGAGGGGTTGGAGAAACTCAGAAATAATCAAGTCCATGAAAGTGAAACCTACAGATGTGAAGGGCTGTCTGTACTCTCAAGTTCGTTTTGTCCCAAACGTGGTAACACTGGCAAATGTTGATAAATTCTTCAAGGATGAATGAAAGCAAAATTCTCTCCCATCTGCACTAGCCAAATTTAATAGCATGTGAGAAGGTCCAGCCAGGGGTGGCTCCAGTGTGTGTGTGTGTGTGTGTGATCGAGTGAATGAGAGAGAGAGAGAGAGAGAGGTCATTGACTCCCCCCATAGGAATTCTGCCATCATATTTTTTTTCATTTGCCCAATATTTAGTATTGTAGTAATTCAAAACCAGTTTAGAACTTCAGTGAAGCATTTAGGCGTCCATAACTAAGAGGCAGGCAAGTAGGTGTGAACAGTTTTCAGTATCTCAGTCTCTGCAATGTTAGAAACCACCATTGCAACAATGGTTGGTGGGAACGCAAGGAGAAGACCTTCTCAGTAGCTGCTCCTAGACTCTGGCACTCCCTTTCCTGGGAGACCAGAATGGCCCCCTCCTTGTCCTTCCAGTGGCAGGCAAAGACCTTTTTATTCAAGCAAGCATTTTAAAACAGAAAGTTGTTGAAGAATGGGCTGGTGGTGCTATATCGTTTTAATTTTAATTGCTTCTTTTACTCTGTTTTTAGCTGTTTTAGGCCCTTACCGCACTATGCTGTAATCCCACAATGTCCTGGCATCATTCCGGCAGTGCCTTTGCCGGGATGGGAGTGTGTCCCAAATGCTCCCCTGCACACTCAGCTGGCTGCTGGCGGATGGTGTCACTTGGGACACGTTCCTTCCTTCCACAACACAGCAGGCTTCTTCCTGTGCTGCACTGAGGAAAGAGCCACCTTGATAGTGCCACAGCTGATGTGATAGTCATGCAAAAGGGGCCCATTACCAGATTTTTTTCTGGTAATAGTAGAGCATGCAATTGTGACGGCTGGGAACATGACAAGAGTAGGACCTTGACAATGTCATGCGGTAGCACACATCGTGGACTAGCTTCAACGCATCCCCATGCCGAGATGGGGCTGCAGTGCGGAAATGGCCTATATTATTTTATAATTTAATTCAGTTTTGATATGTACTATTTGTATATTTTAAATGGTAACAACAGCAACACTGGAAGAAACTTGAGGACTCAAGGAAAATTTTATTGGGTGGGGAGTATTCTTATTTGGGAGTAATGCCCTCAATTTGCCTTCCCCTCCATAAGTACACCCCTGGATGCACTTCAACATTTTATTACATGTCCCAGATGCATCACTGGGTATCAGTAAAAACATTACCAGTTGTGGCCTAGTTTATCTACTGGTGGTTCCTGAAAAAGAAGGTGGGGTTGTTATTTCTTGCTGCCTAAAGGGGTAAAAATTGAATAGCATCATATATGATTTTCTGTGACCCTGTACCAGGTGTTCCACAGTAGGGTTGCTTGGTGAAATAAGGGTCAGGACTCCTGTACCTTTAATTGTTGTCAGGAAGACCACACAGCTATTAAAGGTACAGAAGACCTTGGCAGCCCTATTCCAGAGTGTTTGAATTTTAATTCCTGTGTGGGAGGAACTAAAAACAAAGAACTGAATTGAACAAGCAAAACACTGGCAAAATTAATGGATTTCTCTTTCAGAATAAATTTGACTTAGCGTTTTGTTTGTGTCTTTAAACAGAATGCAATTAATTGTGCCTACTTTGTTTCAATTTTCATTTTTTTTAAATAAAAGGAATATGCAGTTCTGCCCACTAGATGGCCTGTTTCAGCACTACATCTGTAGATAATTAGTTAGAACAAACATTATGGGATTACACAAGAGATAATGTATGTGAAACTCTTTGAACACTAAATGGTAAATATTATCATTATCCCCATTATTCCTGATTCTTTTTAATACCTGATCTGCTTAATTGGGGAGGTGAGGACCAAATTTGCAAGTATAGCTACCTTCTGCATATGTCAGAGATACATTTACCGTATTTACCTTATTAGTATATCATTGTTGAATGTGATGATTTCAGCATTTCTTAATTCTTTGAGTACTTAGAAAAATCAAATATTTGAATTATGGAGCAAGGACTGCGGGGAGGAGGGGTACTCATTACTTAAAATTCTGGATCCTAGCTCTGTAAAATTGGTAAGTCTGTGGCAAAAAGAAAATGAAAAGTGAATCAGGCTTGGAACTTAATCTCTTTACAGATGAATAAATCTTTCTAATGTGGCTATTAGAAATTTGATTTCCTTTCAATGAATTGCAGAAAAAAAAAGGAGGATTATTTAGATTTTTTTTTCTCTGCAGATAGAAAATTAAAATGCTGAAAATAATGTTTGATTTTCTTGCAGTGGGATTTTTCAGGACACTGACTTTCAAGTACAAAAAATAAATTAATTGTATGTGAATGAATTTTATAAAGAGGCGAGAAGAGAGGATATGGGTGATGGCTTTCATATGTGCCATCGTGAAAAAGCAAGTCATTCTTTTGGTGATTTGGGGTAGATAGTATGTGTGTACTTTGATGGGAGACCACTACTGAAAACCAGGTGCTGTGGAGTATATTTCAGAGGACGGAACTGGCAAAACTACCTCTGACTATTCCTTGCATAAGAAAACTCTATCAAATTCATGCCAGGAGCTGACAAGCAACTTGAATGCACACGCACACGTGCACACAGACAGAAGATAGGGTACCCATGATTACAGAAATATAAATATAAATAACTGTAAAACTGACTATGTGTCTATTCAGGTAGCCCATTGATTTCAGTGAAGCTTCTACATAAGCGGGTAGAACACAGGGGCAGGGAAAGAGCAGCCTGTGGGATACATGCAACCTCCAACACATTTCTTGTAAACCTCACATCTTTGTAGACCATCCCTCAAGACCTCATACCCATTTTTTTAAAATGTGATCCCCTCTACTCCATGCTCACAATCATTATAAAATGGAGGAGTTTTCATAGAATCATAGACTTAGAAGAGACTTCAAGGGTCATCCAGTCCAGCCCCCTGCCATGCAGGAAGGCACAATTGAAGCATTCTTGATGGATGGACACCCAGCCTCTGTTTAAAAACCTCCAAAGAAGGAGACTCCACCACACTCTGAAGCCATGTACTCTGCTGTCCAACTGCTCTTACCACCAGGAGATTCATCCTAATGTATAGGTGGAATCTCTTTTCCTATAGTTTGAAGCCATTGCTCCATCCTGCATAGGACATCCATTTCATTCCCAATGTTCTTTGTAGTTGCTATTATTTTCCATTGCATCAACTTTGACTTGTAGTGAGCCCCTGAATGAGAGAACTCCAGGAACGTAGGTTATTGATTCAACCCATCTGCCATGTGGTCTTTCTTTTCTTCTGCTGCCTTCCACTTTACTGTGTGTAACTGAGTTATAAATAATTGCTGAGTGTCATTTTTTCCCAGCGAGTCATGGTATGTCCAAAGTATGGCAGCCTGAGTTTAGTCATCCTTTGACTCACCCCAAAACAGACCTATCCCCCCAAAAAAACATGGCTGAAAATGACAGTGGATCTGAATCTGGCATGGTGGATGCAATGTACTTGCAAAAGTTGGCCCTTGTCCCCAGCACTGTTGCCCACCCCTCGTGTATGTTATTGTTTTCAATTTTAATACCAAGGGAGAAACAATGAGGGACTCATCTTGTAATTTATTCATTTATTTAAAAGATGTACATTTTTACAGCCAGAAAGGCACTGCAAGCAGTTTGTGCAGTTTTGCGGCCTTCAAGTTGTTTCCAACTTATGACAATCCTAGGGAGAACCTACCACAGGGTTTTCTGGGGGCTGAGAGTGTGTGACTCACCCAAGGTTACCCAGTAGGTTTCTGCGGCTGAGTGGGAGATTGAATCTTGGTCTCTAGGATCAAAGGCTCAGACCACTATACCATGCTGGCCCTTGAGAGCAGCTTATATATCAATAAAAACCAAACCATAACAAAAAGCAGAAAGAAAGAAAGCAAGCAAGACAAGACAAGACAAGGGTATTCCGTGCCCTCAGTTTTACAGTTCCTAATGACATGACATGAAAGGAAAAGGGGTGGGATGGGGAAAGGAATACAAGAAAACTCCTATCATTGGTTCCTCTTGTTATGAGATTTCTGAATGTGGAAGAGAAGCTGCTGAATGATAGCTGAGGGAAAACCTGGAAGATCTGAAGGGCTGATGTTGGCTCTTCTCGTGTGTCTCTATTTGATATAGTACAGGTTGGTGAACATCACAGATGAGATCTTCTTTGGTGATGGCCCCCATATTAGGGGCTTACCTTTGGCTTGTTCAATCTCAGTCTTTAGGAGAACCTTAAGAGATCATTTATTGTCACCTGGCTTTCTATCAAAATGTAGACAGCACACATAATTTGCAGCAGAGTCGCCCTCCTCCCCAGTTACTGTACACCCATCTGATGTGCCTAACTCTTCTTGTATGGATCCCTTTTTGACATCCTAGAGCTGCTTATAAATGCTGTGAATAAAGCAGTAACCTGAATAACTTGTTTGCCTGCATCAAAACATGCCTTGCTACTGCTAACCATTCAGTGCTACATAAAAGGGGAATGGTCTTTGCAATGACCTGGAAAGAACATTTGCTGTTAGTAGTGATGAGAGATGAAGATATAAGTGATGATTTCTTTAGCAGTACAGTCATAAGGGAGATGTGTGTGTGTGTGTGTGTGTGTGAGAGAGAGAGGGGGGGATTGGGGGGTAAATGCAGTAACATTCACAGGCAAGTATTTACATAGAGTGGATGGTCAGTTATAAACAAAGATTATCAGAATAATGTAGCAAGTGGGAAATCTTATGGTGTCCATCCTCAGAATGATTTTGCTCATAGGGGATTCTGGAAGCTCTAAATCTGAAAAAGTAAGTCTTCAACCTCTATTCCTACTTTAAAGAGACATGAGGATTATGGAGAAAATGTATATTAATATGTAAAGATCCAAACACCATTAAAATACTTCAAAATGCTGGCTTAGCAGCCCCAGAGCTATTTAAATTTCTGATGAGTTGCTTAAATACCCTAAAGACCCCAGATCCCCTTGATGTTGGAAGCTAAGCAGTGTCAGACTCTGTCAGGACATGGATGGGGGACTGCCAAGGAACACCAGGTGCTGTAGGCTGTGTGTTAGAGGAAGTGAATAGCAAACTACCTCTGAGTATTTCCTGTTGTAAGAAAGTGATGGAGTCACCATAACTTGATGGGGAACTTGAAGGCATACGCAAACACATTATTGTTATGTGACTTTGCCATTGTATTCCTCATTCTTTAACAAATGTATAGAGGGAGAAACATGTCCTCTCACATAGTTATTCTGACTTGAGACAATCTGATTTAATAAAAGCTTTCATCCATCCAGGTCCACTGAGAGACTACTGATACTTTGGTTCTGTGAATTTATAGCAGCTGACAAAAGATGTCTCACAAGGTCAAAATGTGTAAGGGAAAATGAGTCAAGAACTAGAATGTGGCAGGTTTAAAATGCTCTGCTAGGACTCATTAGAAAGTTTGGAGGAAGGTGGGTAGCATGAACATGTGAGATCTAAAAGGCCGTGTACAGAGGACATCCAGCTGCACTCGGTAGTTCCAACAAATTTAGAAAGGCACTCTTATATTGAAACAAAAATCAAGAGTAGAGAGAAAATGGAATATCTTCTATGAGATACTTTTAAAGAGGTGTCTGGAAAGTGTTCATTTAACTATGCCCATCTCTGAATACCACAGTTTAAGAAGGTTACTGACAAGTTGACATACGGTTCAGAGGAAGTTCACCAAGGTGGCTTTAGTAGCGGATTCCAGCAATGGCAAGGAGGTGGACTGAATGGCCTATGAGGTTCCATTCAATTCTATGAATCTGTGACCACAGCTTATAGCACTTGAGTACATGATGGTACGATACGTGGAAGAATGAGTTAGAAAGTGGTCCCATCCCTGGTATCTTTATCCTCTTCCTCTTCCTTCTCCTTTTGTTTCATGTTGGGACTGAAGATGGCTTACAGAATATTAGCTTTTTCTGTTCCCTTTATAATTTATGGGTGTTGAGTTGGTCCAGCACTAGTAGTAGCAGGTTTCATTCCCGCCTCCCCCCAACAGCACATAGAATGATCCAACTGCTCCTTCCTGTGTCCTACCAAAGTTATTTCATTAACAGTTCAAGAAGGCAGTGAAACCTGAATCCTATTGGGATTCAGAGTAATCTAGAGTAAATCCACGGAATCAATTTTTGTATAGTGAGTCAACATATAGATAAATTCTGTTGATAGATCTACTTCAGGTGGGACTGGGGTGTAGCGTGGGGTGATGAGGGCATTGCCCCTGCAAACAAGATTTTTGCCTCCCTTGGTACAATTTTCCTTCAGGCTCCATATTTCTAGCATTACAGTAATTTAAAACTTCAGTTGAACATTTACAAATACAGTTTAGGCATCCAAAGAAAAAGGTCAGGCAAAGTGATCGAGGCAAGGTGAACACAGCAGATACAGTGGGCCCTCCACTTTTGTGGGTTCACCACTTGCAGATTTGATTACTTGCAGATGATTTTATTTATTTGTTTAATTTATTTATTAAAAAAGATCTTTCTCTATAGCAGTGGTTCTCAACCTGTGGGTCCCCAGATGTTCAAAAACTTCAGCTCCCAGAAGCCCTGAGCATTGACCATAGTGGCTGGGGCTTCTGGGAGCTGAAGTCCAAAAACATCTGGGGACCCACAGGTTGAGAACCACTGCTCTGTAGGAATCTCTAGGTCCTTGAGTGTGACTCTGTAGTTCACGTCTGTTGGAAATGGACCATAGAATCATGTTGGAGGAACTAGAGATTCTTAGAAAGAACACTTCTCTAGTCATTGCTAAGTCTTCCAGCATGACTCTGTGGTCCACTTCCAACAGAGGTTGACCATAGAATCACTCTGGAGGATCTAGAGATTCTTAGATAAGTATTCTCAGGTTAAAAAAATAGTGTTCATTATTTTAATTTTTATTCATGTTTTTCCACTTTTGTGAGAGTCATGCACCCCTAATGCCAGCGAAAGTGCAGGGCTAACTGTAGAAGGGTTCTAGGTGTGGCTGATTTGCAGCATCTTGCTTTCTAAAATGCTAAACATTTGGGGACTGAATGAATTTTTTTTTCTTTTTGGAGGAGGGGGAGAGAATTCTCATTCGAAAGGACAATGCACTTATTTTGTCCCCATAACTACACCCATATATGTGACTAACAGCACGATACAGGCAAGAACAACACTAAAAATGTACTCACTGCTGAGGAACCAGAATCTTACAGGAGATTTCTATGCTAGCCAGTTGCTTCAATACTGTGTTTCATTTCTTTTTTGCTTCTTTCTCACCTTCTTAAATAAGAACTGGTTTCTTCCTTCTGTCTCCTTGCTTTGGCTTTCTTCCTTCTCTTTTGCATTTCTCACCTGACGTCCTTCCCCAAGTTTAAAAGGGTTCTTGGAGTTATGTGACAAGTCTAAAATCCTTCTGATGTGAGTGTCCTAAGTCTAGATTTGATCAAAAGTTATTTCTGTTCTTTTTATAGTCAAATATTATCTCTCTGTCTATCTAGAGGGATACCTACCAATGTAGAATTAGGAATCTGGTATTAATCCTGGCAAATAGAAAGGAGGTGTAGAGATGGAATTTAAAAAAAATGTATATTCAAAAAATGGAGGAGAATATGTTTCTTGAGCGTTGAGGAATCCTGATGAGAAGAATCTAGGGCTAGTGAGAATTTTCAGAGTTTTGCATGGAAAGCAGCATTTTCTGTGGAGAAAACACTGCTTCCTGCACAAAAAATGTTGTTTGTTTTGCAAAAATACCATATGCAATTTTTGTGTAGAATAAATATCAAACTGCAAATAATCTTTGAAAACTGCACCATTTTCTAGTACTTTTGCACAGTAAGAATACTAAGTGCAATTCTGAGGAACCCTAGAAGACCTCTCCAGCTGCCAGCTCCATCCATCCATCCATCCATCCATCCATCCATCCATCCATCAATGAATACAATTGGGGAGCAATTTTCAGGCATTGTTTTGCCCCCAAATAGCCCCAAACTGCCTTAAAATGTAGAATTTTTCATCCTCTAATCCTGCAAAGCACCCAAACCTCTCCAAAACACACACACACACACACACACAGAGCGAAACATAGGCTGTCAACTGACAAAAGTGGCAGACGGAAGTCACATCACATCTCTTCAGGGATGCTGAAACTAACTCGTGATGCCCATCAGATGGGTACAGGGAGGAAAAATGGCTCCCACCTCTTGTGCAGTTACTTAACCCTAGTTTAATAGTTATATCGAAGGGGAATCTCAGCAGGTATCACTTGTCTCTGATCTTGTCAACCATTAAAAGTACAAAAGACCTGTCCTTATTTCTCCTGGCAACCCTACCCTCCACGTCGGGTAGTGTTTACTGTCCACATTGCTCCTTTTTCCAGCTGTTGAGTCAGTGAATGAGTGAAGCATGCCTCTGAGATTCCATCTTTGATCCAACCAGCTGGGACAAGAGGGAATTCCTAAAGCTGAACACTTCCTCAGGCTTGAAAGGGACCAGCTCTGGCCCCAGAGAGGGCTGTCTTTGGCCTTGCATGGCTACTAGGCATGATCTACCACAATGTAAAACCAATGCTTCAATGAGGGAGCTTTTGCAAGTGGACCCTTTGAAGGGGGGATACGCTCCAGAAATCAAATCGTGTGGTCTTGGGTCATGGTGGCTATCTGTTCAGAAGCAGTGTGCCACTAAATAGCAACTACTGGGGACAACAGTGAAAGAAGGCTATTGCCTTCCTGTCTTGCCTGTGAACTTAGCAGAGGGATATGATTGGCTGTTTTTGGAAAGAAGACACTGGATGAAATGGACTTGTGGCGTAATTAGTAGGACTGGTTCTGACATTTATTTATTTATTCATTTGCTTGCTTGCTTGCTTGCTTATTTTGTTGTTTGTTTTCATGTGCCTTCAAGACAACTTACAGTTGACTTATGATGACTCTATTGTAGGGTTTTCTTGGTAAGATTTCTTCAGCAGAAGTTTGCATTGCCTGCCTTTGAGGGTGAAAGTCTGACCAAAGGGGGTTTCCATGGCTGAGTGGGGATTTGTAACCTTATCTCCTTGAGTCCTAGTCTACTGCTCAAACTACTTCACTTGCTGGCTAGTGATTTGATTTGATCTTTTCATTTCACTTTTTTCCCAGCAGGAAACACAAAGTAGCTTGCATTCTATGTTAAACATAGCCAAAACAATATTGTACCCTCCACCTGAACCTCAGGAAGAACTTCCTGACAGTCAGGGCTGTCCGGCAGTGGAATCTGCTGCCTCGGAGTGTAGTGGAGTCTCCTTCCTTGGAGGTTTTTAAGCAGAGGCTTGATGGCCATCTGTCGGGAGTGCTTTGAGGGTGTTCCTGCATGGCAGGGGGTTGGACTGGATGGCCCCTGTGGTCTCTTCCAACTCTACATTTCTATGAGTCTATGATTCTAACTGTCCTGATTTGGCAGGAATACTCTCAATCAATCCTCCCACCTTCGACTTTTTCAGCTGCTTTTAAAATGTCCTAGTTTCTCTCCCCTCCTCTCACTCTCCTCTTTTGTCCTCTGCTTATTTCATTTGATGCAAACTGACTTCATAGTTTAAAAGTAGTTTGCACTCAGTTAAGTTAGCAGAGCAGAGGAGAGAAGAGGCAGAATCCTCCCCTCCCAGTATGGTAAGGCAAAAGCAAACTGCTGCAGCCTCTCCTAGCTTATGTTTTCTTCCCCACCAATTGTTTTTGCCCCCTTGTTCACATTTTGATGTTGCATGATCATGTGGCCGATTTTCTATCTGTGAAATGCTAGGCAGCTTTGGTATAGTGGCTTCAGCATTAGACTACAACCCTTGAGACCAGAGTTCAATTCTCTGTTCAGTCATGGAAACCCACCGGGTGACCTTGGGTGCATCACACACTCTCAGCCCCACAAACCCCCATGATAGGTTCACCCTAAGGTTGCCATAAGTCAGAAACAACTTGGAGGCACACAGCAACAATGAAATATATAGGACAAATGTTAACAAAATAAACAAACAGTCAAATTACGTTAAAATGGTGAAAATGCAGCTAAAGCATAGTAAAAACAGAAAAAATAGCATACTCCATGAAAAGACTCCACCACAAAAAGTTAAGATCCAAAGGACTGCATAAATATGCAAGTCGTTATCTATTCATGAAAGAGAGCAGAGAGAGGACTAACTGAGAAGACCACTGGGAAGAAAGTTCAAGAGTCTAGGAGCAGCCACTGAGAAGGTCCCTATATTCTTGTGAACCAGTTTAAGAAGCACAATGGCTGTCTCAGCATCATCACCCTTGATCCCAATGAGGCAACATTGCCATTACAGAGGTATTGGGTCAGTTCACTTTGAAATCACCTTGTGTTGAATTAGGGATCCACTTCAGTCTAATAACAAAAACAGCAAAAGCAAAATATTAAAACCCAAGGCAGGCTAGTCTCCGGAATGAGACTGAATTTTTCATTTCTCTCTTGCACAATGGTTATGAATATTTGATATTTGGAGGTGTCATTTATTTGTATATTTTTAGCTGCATGCACTCATGGAATGCCTACCACAGTGTTCTCCATGGCCTTGTTTCTAGAATTATATATTTGGGGCTTTCTTTCTTTACTCGAATAAAAGCCCTCTAAACCTGTAACCAAAATCCTAAATTGTGCCGATATACACTCTTGTTGTTACACAGTGGTTGCTCTGTATCACTTTTCTGCTGAATACCAACGCTGGTAAGTGACTGTATCTGACAATGTCCTTGCTTATGGTCCCATTGTACATTTGGGAAATGCACTGTGCCTGTTTCTGCAGACTTAGTGCAGAAACTAGTACAATGAAGGTGTTTCACAAATACATACAAACCATCCAAGAATGAGCAAATTGCATGGATATCTAGAAAGGGATTCCTACCAGGGTAGAATTAGGGATCCACTAAGAATACTGGCAAACGGAAAGGAGGTGTAGGGAAAAGGGGAAAATATTACAAAATATTTTTTTAAAAATGGGGGAAAATATGTTTCTTGAGCATTGAGAAACCTTGAAGGGAAAAATCTGGGACTGGTAAGAATTTTTGCAGCTTGGGACTTATTCTATATAGCATTTGTATGTGGTGTTTTGCATGGAAAACAGCATTTTCAGTCCAAGAAACAGCATTTTCTGTGCATAGTAGTTCCAACTTGAGTAGATCTATTCAATCATTTGTCGATGGGTGAGTCAACACATAGGCAAATTCAGTTGAATCAATGGCTCTTCTCAAGTCTGGGTAAACAATAGGATGTAGGCCCATGTAAAATGACTACCTTTTTGTAATTCTGGTTCATGCAGCCATGAAGTGAATATTTCTGTTGCTCAATGGCCAAAAAAGTACAACTGCATGTGTAAGGAAGCTTGTTTGATGGACCCTGTCTTTCCACATAAGCCTCTCCAAGCTCTAGGATCTGCAGGGGATGCACTTTTTTTGTATCCCAGCATCTTCAAAGCCACAGCTAGCGGGTACACGGTGGAAGGCCTTCTCTGTGGCTGCTCCCATGGTTTGGACCTCCTTCTTCGGAAGTTAGAATGCCTCTCCCTTTGTTTTCCAGATTAAAGCCTTTCTTTTCTAGCATGCTTGGGAAAACCGATTTTAACAAAAATGGCTTTTAATAGTGCGCTACTGTTTTTCATCTGTTTTAAAATAAGCTTTTAATTGGTTTTAATTCCGCTGTTACTTAATACTGTTTTAATTTTGGTTTTATATGTTTTAACTATATGAGTTTTAGTGTATTTTGTCTCTTGTAAGCCACCTTGAATCCCAGCCTGAAACAAGGCAGGATATAAAGGATGGATGGATAGTTATGTATATAAGACACCAACAGGATTCCAGCCTGTATTTCTACTCTTGTGAAGTCCACTGATCTCTTTTATCTTAGGCCATTTCCACACTACACTGTTATAGTGCTATTATTCCACTTTCAACATCCTGTGGAATTCTGGGGTATGTAGTTCAGTGAGGCTAAAGAGCTCTCTGGCTGAGAAATCTAAAGGCCCCTCCCTGAACTGCAAACCCCAGGATCCCATAAGATGTTGAAAGTGGAATAATAGCACTATAACAGTAAAGTGTGGAAATGGCCTTTAACTGGAAAGGTATATGGTTTAAGATGTCTGTCATCATACATTCCACAGTATTTTTTTTCTTACAGGCCCTTTTCACACGCGAAGGAAGCCACGCCCAAAAACATGCCAAAACAGAGCTTACCTGGAGCCGTCGCAATGTGGAGCAGTGCGAGTTTGCTGCTCCACACGCGGCGGCGTCCTGCAGAGTCCTGCGGCATCCAAAATGGCAGCTTCTGGCTGGCGGAGGCTCTCCGCCAACCGGAGAAGCTCGCCAGCCAGAAGCCCGCCCCCGGCCGGTCTGCAGGCGTGCACTTGCACGCGCCTGCAAATCCACACCGGGCACTACGATGGGGCTGCATGGGGCTGCACACCCCGTGCATTTTAAAAACCACAAGACAAGTGGTTTTCAAAAAGCACGTGGCGCCGCCACTTCCGGTCACCCCTGCGCGGATTGGGGTGTGGAACTACACAAAAGTAGTTTGCCCCAATCTACGTTACAGTGTAGACGACCTCCGTCAGAGGTTGCTCTACACTGTTTTTTTAACCTCGTGTGGAAAGGGCCACAGTAAATGCTCAGAACTGGTGATCAGAGTACTCAGTCAGGATCTCAGAAGCTACCCATCAGACCTCTGATCACCATCAGTATTAGCTCATTGTTAAATATTGGCACCATTAAAAAGAACAACTAGCTATTTCCAAAGGGTGTCTCATGTATCACAAAGTGATAAAGAATGTCATGGCATCTTAAAGACTAGCAGGTGTTACTTGGTACAAGGTTTCAGTGACTGCAGCCCATTTCAGCAGCTGCAGAGAGTAGTGTTTACATGGGCAAATTATAATGCGCATGGCTGCAAAGGTAAGTTGAATATAATACAAAAAAGCAATCTTCAAATGCTACTGTTTGCTGTAATTTTGCAGCAGTAATCTGATTCATTCTTTGTAGGGTATGGAGAGCAGTCTCTGCAGAAAATAATGAAGAGTTACACATCTAACCTCAGAAATGACAATATTCAAAAGCTGGGGTGGGGGCATTTCAGGATATTCTAGCCAAATTCTGAGTACTTGTTGTGTGCCTTCAAATCATTTCAGAGTTATGGTGATCCTAAGACAAATGTATCATGGGGTTTTCTGGGGGCTGAGAGTGTGTGATGCTCCTGAGGTCACTCAGTGGGCTTCCTTGGCTGAGCAGGGAATCAAACCCTGGTCTCCAGGGTTGTAGTCCAAAGTACAAACCACTACACCATGCTGGCTCTTGTCTGTGTACTACAATGGTGTAACTATGGCCATTTCCGCACTAGACTGTTATAGCGTATGATTCCACTTTCAACATCCTATGGAATCCTGAGGTTTGCAGTTTTGGGAGGGGCCAGGCGGCCCCTCCCTAAACTGCAAACCCCATGTTTCCATAGGATGTTGAAAGTGGAATCATAGCGCTATAACAGTCTAGTGCGGAAATGGCTTAGGTTGGTGTAGGCAGTGGCAGCAGGAGCAAAAGAGTGTCAGGCATTGCAGTTGTGAAGGAAGGAAGTTGATTGGAGCCAGCAGATTTGGTCTACCTTTCCTTTGTACCCCTGTACAACCTTAGCAAAAAATGAAACCTCTGGCATAGTACACCAACAGGACTCCAGCCATTATCTGTGATCTTAAGGAAGCAATTTTGGAACAAAAGCATTTCAAAGACAAATTCCAATATGAAACAGCTGAAGATGAAATCAGGTAAAGGTCCAACTCTATCTCCTGTGACCCGAGCAGGGATTATTTTTTTAAATCATACTGATGATAATAATCTCATCAGTGTAAGGAAGTCAACCAGCAAATGGCTGTCTGTTAATGAGATTTGCGGAGGCAATGATCAAACTTTGTTCTTTTTGTGTTACGTTGCCTCTGACCTCACTGATTATAATCTCCCACCCACCTACCAAAGTGTGCAGATAATGATCTGGCAATGGAGGCAACACTCTATGCATCTGTTGAACTGGGCTCGAATCCAAGTAAGTGAATGCCAAATAGAATTTGCTAGTTTTTGAGGGACCACAAGACTCTTTGTTACATTACCTTTGTAATGAATTGAAACAAATTCCATGACCTATTTTCTCTTCATCTTGAGATTGCAGCGTTTTTAGTAGGGGTAGCTGAGTTAGGCAGTTCTCAGATGGCTTCCTTTTCTCACTTGTGGTGCTGTTCTGCAGGTGAAGTTTGACAATAGCCTCTGGTTTTCTTGCATGCTTTACATGTTTCCTTGAGGCTAGGGGTGCAGTGAGATTTTGCCAGTCTGAAGGTAAATGGAGCTGCTTCTCTCTCATTTTCTCTCTCTCTGTATATAATACCAAAGACTGGGACACTGGTTCTTCAGATGGGGATCTGTGCTATTTTTTTCTGTGTCTCTCCCATGCCTCACAATCACGGCTTGTCATACCAGTTTGTACATATGCTACTGAGCAACAGGGTGAGTAATTCAAGGTGTCTTCCCAGTTTTCTAAGGGTTCCCAATGGTGCAGCACTAAAAGGCAATAGTTTGAGATGTTTCCCTCTCCCGTCCTTTATCTCCTGTGACAACCCAGCTATATTTTTATTATCACTCATTTTGTGGAGAGCATTGCTGAAATATGGTTCTCATTAGTATTGTGGAGCATGGTGAGATTTTCAGGGGAAAGTCTGTAGCACAGTGGTAGAGCAAAATGCTTTATATGTGGAAGTTCCCATGTTCAAAATCCAGTGTCTCCAAGTACAACCAGGAAAGACTTTGGCTCTGAAAAGTCACTGTCAATCAGCGTAAAGAAGACTGAGTTAAATGGACCAGTTATCTGACCCTGTACAAGACTTTTTTGCATGTTCTTTGCTGGTTGTTTTCCCCGAGTCTATCCATTTGTGATGCAGTCTTCAACCATTTCTGCACTACGTTGTTATAGTGCTATTATTCCACTTTTCGACATCCTATGAAATCCTGGGGTTTGCCATCTAGGGAGGGGCATTTAGAATTCTCAGCCAGAGAACTCTTTGGCCTCAGTAAACTACAAACTCCAGAGTTCCACAGGATGTTGCAAGTGGAATAATAGCACTATAACAGTGTAGTGTGGAAATGGCCTTTCTTTTTTCCTACTGCCTTTTAGCTCACCAATCATTATTGTCTTTTCTAGTGAGTCATGCTTTCTTATAATATGGCCAAAGTACAACAGCCTTAGTATAGGGATCATGCAGGCTTGATTTGCTCTAGTACCCATTCATTTGTCTTTTTAACAGTCAACAGTATCCATAGAATATTTCTCCAGCACCACATTTCAAAGGAGTTGATTTTCTTATCTACTCTACCCTAGTTGAGACTAACCAACATTGATTATTTGTGATTTTTTAAAAAGTTGATTTTCTGGGTTAAATTACCAAGACGAGTTTCATTAGATTGTAATGCCAAAAAGTTACACCAAATAACCATAGGTGCATATCTTTTCCCCACTAACCTGGGCACTCTTTTAGGGCAGTATCTTGGTAACTGAGATATAAAATCATGTTTTATATCCATGTTGCACTTCTCTTCTTTGAAGGCCTTGGGCATCCCAGTTCCCTATTCATGTCATTTCTTTCCTTGACATCTTTGATAAAGATTTGGTGCCCCTAAGAAAATGACTGTTGCCTTACTGCCCAACAACATCAGGTATGTCACACACCGCAACAGCCTCACTAATTCCATGGATTTACTGTAGTCAGAGAGGACAATAAGAACCTACTTGAGGACATTTATCAGGTGAAGCAGGTTGCAGGAAAGATCGTATCAAATCAGAACTTCACCCACAATAAGGACTCTTAATAAGAAAGAAGGCCCGGATCAAGGCAATCCAGAAAGTGAACTGTTACACAAAGAAGGCCTGGATCAAGGCAATCCAGAAAGTGAACTGTTACACAAAGAAGTTTCAGTCTCATCACATTCACAACTGGACAAGGAGAATTTTTTCCTTATTTCACAGGTCCACTATATATAAGTAAAGATGCACTTTCTGTGCTGCAAGGATCCAGTGCTTTCTTGTGAGATACCACTAATAAGAGTGTGTTACCCTAAGAGGTGAAGGATGTTGGGGTCCACCCACAATGCCAGTGTCTCCTTAGAATTTGGGGGAATTATAGCTCAAAGGACGCCTGTAGGGGGTGGGTAACAGCAGGATCTTTTCATCCAATTATGCCAGTACTAACTGTAGAGAGGACTCCAGTTAAAAATTAAGCAAGGTATTTTATTTGGATTGACAAACCCACAAGAAATCAGGCACTTTCAAGAACCATATAATGCTATCAGACAGTCAGGCAAGAAAGGCTGGATAGAGAGAGATTGGGTAGAAAGGGTGATAGTTACCATTCCTGAAGAAGTGGTCACAGAGGAGTGGCTCAGCCAGTGTCTGAGGGTAGCAAGGATAAACAGCAGTCTAGGCACCACATATTATACCCAACTACTACAAAGCTAGGGTTTATATACCCTATTTCTTACCTTGAAGGGGGTATGTAGGCAAAGTGGTAATGGCTTTCTCACAGGAATGATAAAGGAGTCTGGAATGGACTGATTTTCTTAACTCAAGGTGACAAAACATTGATGGGAGTCATGAAAATCTCTTAATGTTTGGTCGGACAGGGAGTATAGGGAAGATTTCCATAAAGCGAGATCATGGGATAGTCCTTGATTGCTTCACCTGGGCAGTTTCACTTTCCATTGTATTCACGTGTGCATGGAGCCTGAGGTGTTGAAAGGATTAGCATAAATCCATTAGAGTCTGGGTTTCCCACTGAATCCTCTCTGAACTTATGACCTGACCACCTCTCAGGTCAGCCTGACCTGGCAACATGCTCTTCTGGTCAATGTGCCTTTGATCATGTTTTCTGGCCATAAATATGTTCAATAATGAAAATCACACTTCCCATCCTACAGGATGTGCTGATTATGGTAACAAGTGGCCCATGCTGGATCATTCTGAATTTGCTCTTGGTGGATCTGTGGCAACCACAAGCATCCTGAACAAGGTTTAAGTCATGTTGTGATGTTGCCTTATAGGATACAAATGAAGCATACAAAAAAGAAAAAAAATGGGACCCTGACTCAGTGACTCAGAAAACAGCTCAGTACAGCTATGGATATGGAAGGTTATCTATTTTGACTAGGGTCCAATTGAATCTTAATCAAGATTTCTAGATTCAAAGGTTCATGCCTCCCATTGACTCTAATTGGAAATTACAGGACAGTTATAATTTCCCTCCCTGTTTGTCCACATTGGATGAAATTACAGGCACAGTAACCCCCTTTGGAGATGGAACTGCTGATAATTAAAAAAAAAATTCTTGGCAGAACTGGAAGAATTGTGCAAGAAATAGTTACCTCTTAAGAGGGAGATGAGCTTTCTAAGTCACCACACATCTAACCATCTGGTTAATGACTATCTTGAGTATTGCTGTCTTATGGGACTGGTTCACAAAAATGTGAAACACTGAGGAAACTGGATAGAAATAAGATTGGCAAGAAATTTTGTAAACAGAATGTGATGGTACTATATAGGTTGTTCTCCTGATCAGGATAGAAGCAATAAGTTAAGATAGAAAGCTGGCTGTGAAAAAAGATCCAGATGAGTATTGACAATTTGGTAATAGGTATGTTCTTTTTGTTAATTTCATTGAGGTCTGATTTTTATGTACTAGACCATCCCTGCATAGAATTTTCTAACTTGGAACAGTATCATCATCCTCATCATCTATATATCCCTTTTCTCAGAAAACCAGAATTCAACGCAGTATCTTTCTCTAATTCTGAAAAGAATAAGACAGAAATATCCTTTAAAAATTTTGATTTATATTTCATTCATTCATTCATTCAGGAATATAGAAATAACTCAGTGTATGCTGATGTATTCAGCAGAGGAAACCAAATGGAAAGGGTAACAATTACAATGACAGAAATACGTTAAAGTAAAAATGATACGATAGTGCAATTATTCCTCAATTGACAACAAATTAAATTAAGCAATAGAGATACAGTTATGATTATATATTTGTTACAATGCTGAAGGAATATCATATACAGTTAAACAACTAACATTTGGAGGGAAGGAAGTTGGTAAGGGGAAGAACTACTGAACAAGAAGATACAAAATATTGAAGCTAAGGTTAATGTGTATGTTAAAACATTTATGGTCATAATGCACTATATAACATTGTGCTCTCTATATTATGTCATGTTCTTCTGTAAATTGTTATTTTTAATAAGAATATTTTGGGGAAAAAAGAAACAGATGCAGTGTAAAGGATACAAAGGCTGACATTAAAATATGGGCCTAAATCCTATTGTTAGTCCCAATTAGAGTAGAGCCATTGAATCATGTGGATTTACCTATGTCTGGACTCACCATTCAAGCACTGATTGAATGGTCCTGTTCTAGTTGGGACTGCCCAAAACAGGTCCAGCCATGTAACTGCAGACTCTTAAAGGGTGCCTAATTATTTGTCACTGCCTTCAGCTTGCCTCTTTATTTACTTGGGATTGCAGACACAGCCTTTGTGCATTCCCCATTGCACAATGGAGTAATAAAATAAGTACTCAGACAAGTCCCAAATGCAAAGGAGAAAGAGAGAAAAAGGGAGGGAGGGAGAAGCAGTTCTTTACTGGAACCAGGAGAAATTATTCTCTTGTAAGAGGACAATAGCCACTGTGTGTAGTGGTTCCTGTGATAAGTTCACCTTGGGGTTGACATAAGCTGGAAATGGCTTGAAGGCACATAGCAACAGCATAGAATAATAGAATCGTAGAAACTTAGAGTTGGAAGAGACCACCATGGCCATTGAATCCAACCTCCTGCCATGCAGGAACAAACACTCAAAGCACCCCCAGCAAATGGCCATCCAGCCTCTGCTTAAAAAACTCCAAAGAAGGTGATTCCACCACACTCCAGGATAGCGTATTCCACTGTTGAGTGGCTCTGATTGTCAGGAAGTTCTTCCTGATGTTTAGGTGAAATCTCTTTTCCTGTACTTTGAATCCATTGCTCCGTGTCCTAGTTTCTGGAGCAGCAGAAAACAAGCTTGTTCCATCTTCAATATGACATGCCTTCAAATATTTAAACATGGCTATCCTGTCTCCTCTTAATCTTCTTTTTGTCAAGCTAAACATGCCTAGCTCCCTAAGCCTCTCCTCATAGGACATGGCTTTCAGACCCTTCACCATTTTGGTTGCCCTCCTCTGGATACATTACAGCCTGTCAATATCCTTACAAACAAGCAACAAACAAGACAATTGGAACACATGGCCTTTTTTATTGTTGATTACATTGGGGAAATTGAGAGATTTTTAGTAATAAGTCTCCCAGTCAGCAGAGTATTTTGTAATGCACAGGAAGAAGTTGAACAAATTACCAGTCCCTCTGTCATGTCTCCATCAGAGCAGGCAGTAATTCACAAACAGCACAGCTCCTACTCACGAAGTGAGAGTCAAAGAATGTCCAAACAGCAAGTCGGTCTAGAGCAAGCAAATCCAAACCGTAGTCCAAACAGACATAGTTCCAAGACAACCAGATAGAAGAGCAGAGTACAGGGTTCCAGGAACACCAGATAGAAGAGCAGAGTACAGGGTTCCAGGACCAAAGAGACCAGTTGCTGACTCTGGGAGGAAAGGCTGGAGCCCTCTTTTATGTATGGCTGCTGTTGCCACATGTGTTCCTTCATTAGGGCTCGCTATTACTTAAACGGGCCAAGCAACACAAGCCCTCCCTTGCACGGCATCTCTGCTGCAAAGTAGGTGTGTCAGCTACATATTCCTCTGTTTGTTCCCCTGGCTGAGACCCTTGTTGTTGTTGTGTATTGTCTCCCTCTGGACCAGTTTCTGGAGACACTTCAGTCTCTGAGGAAGCCTCTGCCTCGGAGTCAGAATCCTCCTCCTCACTGCCACAGTCTCCAAGGCAGGCCATGACACCCACTTTATCATCTCCACCCCAGACACACTTAATCTAGCTCAAAATAAACACAAACAGTTTGGTTAAAAACTATGAAATGTTTACTCATAAAATCTTGTGCATAGTCTGCACAGGTTCAGTTCTTGAAAAAAGTAAGATGAAATTAAGCACTCACATGCTTACAGGGAAGCATGCTTGCCAGAGGATCAGAGACCACATGCTTGCAGGGAAGCAGAAGAACAAAAGGGGAAGAGGAAGAGAACATGCAAGGGGAAGTGAGTGTTGGCCAAACAACAGGAAGTTTACTCTGAGCAATCCCCTCTATGTCTACAATAGATATGCAAACTAGCTAGCCAGTTAATTAAAGCATGCAAAGATTGCCACTCCCAACAGATTAATAGGGATGTATAGGGATTAATAGGGACCATTTCATCCCCACATGATAGGACCAATAATTAAAGTTGTTTTCTCTCCAATGTAAGAGAAAACAAATATTTGTCTGTAGTAATTCTTCCCATATTGAAATGTCCCAAAGTGCTGGAATTACTTTGAAGAGAAATGTTCTCTTGTGCAGAAAATCTCTTTTTTTGCTGGAAACAAATTTTCTGTGCTGAAACAATTTTCTGTGCAGGGCAGTTATTTTCTGTACAGAAAAATATTGGGTGAGGGAAGGTTGGTGTGAAAACATATTTTTTCTCCACTGAATAATTCCTGTGCGACACTTGGGGATGTCAAATACCAGGAGAAAATGGCACAAAATTTTCCCTGGTGTATTATTATTCCTGACTGTCTGAAAACCTATGTTTCAACCCAGGAACAAATAATTCTGATTTTTTCCCCCCATTCCTATTGATGAATATGAAGAAATATAACTAGCTCTCTTTTCATAGTCCCCAGGGTTTTGTTTTGCTAAGACAGGTAGATATTTTCTGATAGCTGAGGGAAATTGAGAAGAGCATAGATGGCCTTTTTTAAAAAAAGATACTACGTTCATTAGCTGCCATTAACGTCAGTCACAGCTCTGACAGGAATTCTTGTTTTCTAATTCTAACACAGCTGTAGTTAAGGTGTGATGGTGCTTAAACTGATTATATAAAATTAATTATGAGGGTCAATGAAAAACCCTGGCCATTTCCGCACTAGGCTGTTATAGTTCTATTATTCCACTTTCAACATCCTATGGAATCCTGGGGTTTGCAGTTTAAATTGCAAACCCCAGGATTCCATAGGATGTTGAAAGTGGAATAATAGAACTATAACAGTCTAGTGGGGAATTGTCTCGTTTTATTACCTTATGGATATCCTTTTCTCTCTTTCTTTCTCCCCCTCTCTCCCTTTTTAAAAGATTTTTAAGTGAGAGCTCTTTTTTGCCAAATGACTGCAAACTCCTGAAATTTCATCCTTTTATGCATTCAGAGGTATCTCCCTTCTGGTCCTTTCCTTATTTTTTCTCTCTCCCTCATCTAGCCATCTGTTTTGTAGTTTCTTTTCAAGGTTAATCTATTTCAGGTTACAGACTGAATACCAAGAGGTGACTCAGCGTATACCTTGTCAGAACAGAGGTTTTCTCTATTTTTGCTAGCTTCAGGACCTCACTAGGAAAATAAGGAATAGTATTATCATTCTGTGTCAGTTTGAACATCAAGAGCATATTTGGCAGGCTAAAGAGGATATTCAAACTAATTACAGTGAAACAACAGTTCAAAGTCTGACAAAGGACCGGTTCAGAGTTTACATCTTTTTTTAAAGTTTGGTTTCTTCAAAGGATGTTAATCTGGTGGTTTGATGTATATTCTAAGTTCCTTTTATTGGTCAATGAAATCTTCAACAGATGTTTGATAGGAAGTGCCAAACAGGTCCAGATTTATGGAAAACTAGCATATTTACCTGATGTTGCTTGGGATTTTATTTTCTCATAGGTAATACTTGTTAGAAATACCTTACCTTACCTTAGGAATTAGAAGCGGTTGAAATACACAGATTTGAGCTAATGTGTCTCTAATTCCTCAAACTGTGTTGTCCAGTGCCCATAACTTTTCCCCATAGTCCCCAATTCAGTCTGTATCCAGAGTTGTTAACATACAGAGGTTCGGTTACTGAGGGAATACACTGCCCTCCTCCTTCTTGCTGCTAGGCTTCATCTCCATAGCAACTGGCCAGGCCCAAGCGCTCTCTGACTGAGAATTCTAAGGGCCCTCCCTAAACTGCCAACTTGAGAATTCCATAAAATCTTCACAGGAAGCCAATCAGATGAAGTCTTCACAGGCAGCTAATTATATGAGGTCTTCTCACCTGACATAGCCAATCATATGAGATCTTTGCTTGCCTGGCATAGGCCATTTCTGCACTGCACAGTTATCATGCTCTTATTCCACTTTCAACATCCTGCGGGATTCTGGGTTCGTAGTTTACTGAGGCCAAAGAGTTCTCTGGCTGAGAATGCTAGATGCCCCTCCCTAAACTACAAAGCCCAGGATTCCATAGGATGTTGAAAGTGGAATAATAACACTATAACAACATAGACCAAAATGGCCAATAGACAAACTCACAAACTTTGACTTTATATATTAGATTACATAATTTTTAAAAGCTTGATCGATTGGGTCAGTGTTAACTAGTGCATTATGCTTCAATTATTTCTCAGAAAATTCTCTTAGGAAACATAAAAATTCCAGTGGTTGGAAAAATATTTTTTGGTAGTGTCTACCATTTTGTTTTGCCTCAGATGCTCCAGAATGATGTGTCTGGGACATTTCAGAAAAAGATTCCTATCAGCTGGCCACCATCTCGGATAATCTTTGGTAATAAGATACAAAGAACCACTGTTAGTTAATGTCAAACTTATTAAAACAAGAGTTGGCGGCTAACTTCCAGTAGTGGTTGAGCTAAGAGCATGGGGCAAGCCAAAGCAAATGTGTCAGGCCAGATTTACATATTACCTATTTTTGTATTTTCCTACTAAGCTTACAAAATACAGCTCAGTTGCATATATATTTAATCAGATGTAAGCTACAGTGCTATGGCCTTCATATATGCAAAGGACAGCACAAATCTCTGCATGTTTACTCAGGAGTAACAACAGCTCCAGGGGCAGCTAAGCACATTTCAGTTCAAGGTAACAGCTTCTGTGTTGTGCTTGATTTTATTTGCCATCAAGTCAACTTTGACCCATGGTGACCGTATGAATGAGAGATGTCCAAGAGCCTCAGTCCATCAGCTGCCCTGATCAGGTCATGTAAACTCAGGGCTGTGGCTGCCTTGATTGAACCAAACCACCTGCAATGTGGTCTTTCTCTTTTCCTAATGCCTTCCACTTTGCTGAGCATTATCGTCTTCTCCAGTGATTCAAATTGTCATATTGGCTCATGATATGTCCCAAATACAACAGCCTCAATATAGTCATCTTGGCTTCTAGGGAAAGTTCAGGCCTGGTTTTCTCTTATGACCCATTCATTTTTTTATGGCCCTTTTCGCAGCTTACCTGCGTCTGGCGCAGTTGTACAGGGATCACGCGAGCAGCCTCTTCTGTGAGGCTCTCGCATCCCTGCTGCTTCTGCTCCACAGGAGTTGCCTGCCTGCCAGCAGTCAACATGAGGACTCTGCCTCTTCCTTTTGCGGTGCAGCCAGGTATTTTCCCAGGCTGCACTGGGGAAGGAAGCAGGAAGGCCAAGGCTCTGGAGGCTCTGCGTGTACGGTAGGTGCGTGTGGGGCCCCAGAGCGATGCGCGATCACCCACCATTTTCAGCTAAAAGCTGAAAATGATATAGTGCATGATTGGCACCTGCTGGTCCCGGCAGCGTCACGCGATTGTGAGGACGTGATCTGAAATGCTCCTTGCAATTGCACAATGCTCCGGAGGCCCTTTTGCATGAGAAATGCCATGTGAAAAGGGCCTATGACTCATTTATTTGTATTCTTAGCAGTCCATGTTACCCATAGAATTCTCCAGCCCGACATTTCAAAATGCATAGATTTTGTCCCTGTCAGCTTTCTTCCCCATCCAGGTATCACACCCATACTTTGGAAACTGGAAATATGATGGCATGGATGATTTGATCTTTGGTATCTACTGATACATCTATACTCTTGAGGATCTTATCTAAAGTAGTTCCACCTTAGCTGCCCTTCCTAGTCACAATTTCCTTCTGATTTTTTTAGCTACATTCTCTATTAGTGATGAACCTAGGTATACAAAATACTTATTTAAATGTCTTCACTACCTACTTTAAAGTTATGTAAATCATCTGTGGTCATTCTAGACAGATTAAAAATGTTATGTTTCAAAGTTTCAATTTCCCCTGAAAAATCACCAAAATAATACCTCAACCAATTTGCGATCTTTGCATAGGATCATAAACGTGGCCCTGTGCTAAAATAATTCCATAATAATTGACAATTTACCATTTTGGAATGGTACCAGGCGAATCTACTAGCCGTTTTCTCATCCTAACAGTCAGGCTAACCCTGTTTATCAAAGATCCTTCTGATGAGGCGTATTGCTTCATTGCTTTACAGTGAACAAGAAGAGCACAGACTAAATTTCAAATGTAGTCCATTAAAATCCAATATCAGCCAGTGATGGATCTCTCCTCTTTTGGAAAGACACACAATTAGGTGAATGAAGGTGCAGACCTTTGGCTTCTCTGGACATAAAATATTGTAGCGGGATTTATTCTAGGAACATTATGCAGTCTTGTCCAAGAAGCGTAACAGATATAAGAATACAGAGATTACACCAGCTGCTCCCTTATGTGGTTACTTTATGAAATGCTGATAGGCGCTCATGAATTTTAAGATGGAGCCCTTTTGAGAGGTAGCAATTACATTGCAGCAGATGGAATTTTTTTGTCATGTTTCTGCAAAGCTGCGCTAGGTTTTGCCTTCGTATTTTAGTTTTGTCTTTTGGGATGTGTTTATAAGTCATGGGAAGAAAACTAGAGATAACAATTGAAGGCGAAAATTGGTTTTATTTATTCAATTATTTTTAAAAGATATAGAAGATCTGTTTTTTTTTTCCTACGGAAAAAAATGATGCTGTAGAACAATTGTGTATAACTTTTCATTTATCAGAAACACATTTTTCCTGTATTTTATTTTTATTGTGTGTATGCTTCGCTGCTCATTAGCAGAGACAAAGAGATAGTACAAGAGAAAGCGATATACATCATTATATTGGAATTCACTGTCACGAGACATGACAGTGAGCACTATCTTACATTACTTTGAAAGGGCTTTTGAATTCCCCTTTGTCTACACACGATCATGCCTTGAAGCCTCTTGGTCAAGGTAACCAAAGCAAACATGACCTGGTGAGACTTTTCAGTGCCAATCTTCTTCTCTGCAGTCATTTTGCAGTTTTCATGGTAAGCCATAATTTGGTCTGCGCAAATTGCAACTTGCATTGTGTGAGAACATCACAACTTGAGTCTTTCTTCCAATTTTACAACGAGGGAGTGACTTCACTTCTTAATGTGAGCATTCAACACTGGATGTGGGTGTTTGAGGCTCCCAGTAATAGGAATATGTTGCCATAGACACATCTTTTTAAGCATGTCATCCACACTTATTGCGTAACATAGAAGTAATACAATGAATGGTTATTACACAGGGACCTGAAATTACTACATTGTAATAAGGTAATTACAGGTAATCAGAAATTTTGACTTTCAGCGAAGAATTGCTCGTGATTTTTGAAATATTTGTCCCATTATGGGTACAGGTAAGGCATAAAAGCTGTGATTTCTTGTTTTCATGCACAGTATGCCAGAGGAACCAGAAAGTATTCAAAGTTATTTTAATGTTACTGATTAACCGAGTCAGTAGACATTTAGCCACTACTTTAGAATTTCTAGATGTAGCATTCAGTGCCAAATTAGATGTGGGCCAGAAGCTAGTCAGTCAATGGCATGTAATCTGACAAAGGAGGAGTAATAAATTGAAGATTTAGTTCTTAAAATGTGACTTAATGGTGTGTTGTGTATGTGTGTGTGTAGCCTTATTTACCTGTTCCAGGAGTTTATTGAATCAACATGGGGGCATGTACTAGTCTTGCCTCTTCTGTTTTGAGTTCTTTCATTATTGCAACATGGCGAGCAATGAATCAGCAAAGGAGTACTTCCTATATTCATGGACACTCTCCACATAGCGTGAGGACCTTGATTCTTCTGGGAGAGGGTGGTTCCTGATCACAGAAAAAGTGTCCATCTGTGTGACAGACCCAAAGTCACCCAATGGGTTTCCCTGGCCAAGTGGGGAATCGAACTCTGGTCTCCAGAGTCGTAGTCCAATGCTCAAACTGCCACATCCCCCACAAATAGTGAAAAACAAGAATGATTGTGTCCCATATTATTAAATGGTGGTGACGTCCATGCATATGCTTCAGTGCATCCACATTCACAGCCTTGCCATTTTACATATAAGACATGATGCTCTCCAGTTGCTTGAAATTGCAGATCTGGAGGTCATGTATGCAGAGGATCCACTGTATTTTAAAAATGGTTTCCCCTACCTCCTGTCTGAAGTGGTAAAGCTGATTCCATCACCTCAGGCTTTCATCTATAAAGTAGAATTTAGGAAGCAAACAACTTCCTTCTATTTCTTTTTTAATGAAAGTAGTAGCCAGCAGGTGGTGGGAGAAACTAGAACTGGAATCCTGTTGGTGTCTTATGTGCATCAGTTTTGTTACAAAAGCGGTTGGACATTTTTCAACAAGTTAATCACTTTGTTTTTATCTTGCCTTTTCCCCAGGACTAGGACTCAAGCTGGCATAAGCTACATATTTAAAAAGTCGACCATTTTTTTTTTCTGATATGCAACTGCTAATTCAGTTTGTTTGTTTATTTATTTGCTTATTTCTGTATTGCCTTCCAGCCCACAAGGGCTCCCAAGGTGATGAACGAATAAAAAATATTAAAATAGAACAAGGATAAAAACATTTAAAACACATTAAAATACCCTCTGAAACCTTTCACAACAATCAAAAAAACAATCCCACAATATAATTTTAAAAACAGGTAAAAGAGCCATTCCAGACATTAAAGGCCATGTGAAACAGTGCTGTTTTAGCCACCCATCAGAAGTTTAAAAGAGACGGAGCAAGTCTAACTTCCTTGGATAGTGAGTTCCCCAGTTCAAGGTATCAGAAACACACATGGTACTCTTGCACAAGGAGATGTGCACTCCACTGTGCATTCAGACACACGTTTGCTTGCACATTTAATTGTGCATTCTATTGTTGGATCCCCTTGTACATCTGGGTTGCCCTTCCAGTTGCACCTTTGGTTCCACAACATTGCCATGGTAGTGTGACACAATCCATGCATAGTTCCAAATGCAAAGATTTACACTATGCAACCTTGATGTGACACCTCGGCAGCTGCTTTCAAACAACAGTTGAGAAAATATCAGGGAGAGTGTTAACCAGCCTGTGCTTCTGATCAAATCAGGTTTTTTAAAAAAAAGCATAAAAAATGCTCCTGCAACAGCTCTTGGCCCAGTCGTTTATTTTTGTTGTTACTTATTTTGGTCTCTTGTGACGCAGAGTCCTGAAAAAGCAAGGGTTGACATTTGCTGTCTGTATTTCTTTCTTCTCTCTGTGTGTGGAGCAAACTTAACTCCAGTGATTTCTTCTTTGTTTTTTTTCCTCCTTCCCCTCCCATAAATGAATCATCACTTGCAGCTGATCTTCCTCCTCTCACTGTAAATGAAAAGCAAACTCTTTTATAGTCCAAATAGGCTTGATATTTTTCTGAGCCATTAATGGATGTCTGCTCTTCTTTCCCCACCCCCACAGATTAAGAAACAAAATAAATCACCAGCCATTAAGCATTAAATTCTTTGGCCACCAAGCTCTTCACAATTTAGGTTTCAAAATAAGCACATGTCTGCCAAAGTTATTTCTTCCAACTATCTCTATTTATCCAGAACAGGCCATATTTTCTTGACTCTCTCTCTCTCTCTCATAAATTGCTGTTCTCATTTTCTCTCTTTTTCATGGCTTCTGGGGAATGTTTTAAAATGTGGTTGCTGATGTCTTTCTCCATGGAGGCCCACACTCCTTGGAAAAGAATGGTAGAGTTATCCATCCAATCTCTTTTTAAAACTCTCCAGCTCAGGAGAGTCCGCAACCAGTTGTTAGACAGTTCTTACAATGAGGAAGTTCTTCCTAACGTTTGGTTGGAATCACCTTTCTTGTAATATGAATTTATTTGTATGGGCCCTATCCCCAGAACAGCAGGAAACAAGCTCATTCCATCTTCTGTGATAGCCCTTCGAATATGTCAAGATGGCAATCCTACCATCTTTCTGCAGGAGTGTAGCTCTAGGGTGGAGTGAGGCGAGGCAGAATGAAGAACATTTCTGCATGACACTCTTATAGTGCGATGATTCCACTTTCAACCTCCTATGGAATTCTGGGGTTTGCAGTTGCAGGAGGGGCCAGCCTCTTGAAAGTGGAATCATCGTGCTATAAGATTGTCATGCGGAAATGGCCAAAGTCATGCCACCTGAAAATAAGAATTTAGCTCCCTCAATGAAATTTTCCATCTGTCCCCGAATTTCCAACTTTGCAGTAACTGAAAATATCAGATGAGTGCTTAGAAATTCCATTTAGAGATGTAAAGAAAAGAAGGAAGCACAGTGATCAATGGAATGCAAACGTAGCAAATAAAGGAATTCAATGGCCCTTTCTGCACTACACTGTTATAGTGCTGTTATTCCACTTTCAACATCCAGTGGAAGTCTGAGGTTTGTAGTTTCCTACACAAGAAGGTGTGTGGGTTTTTTTTTCTGTGTGTACAAAAACCTGGGTTTTATACAAAAACAACCTTTTCATTTTCACAGGCCTTTGGGAACTGTTTATGAGGAAATGACTTTTAATAATGTGCTGTATTACCCATATTTATTGCTTCTTAATGAATATTTTTGTTATGCTTTTAATTCTATTGGCGGCTTTATTATATTTAAACTGGGCTTAAATATCCTGAAGGCATCAGATCCCCTCTGATTTTGGAAATTAAACAGAATTAGCCTTGGTTAGTACTTTGTTAGGGACTGCCAAGGAATTCTAGGTGCTGCATGCCACTCAAGGTGGTGGTCCATGGATGAGTGCCAGTCCCTGGACAGTTTCTAGGAAAAAAAGAAACAGTGGTTAGCAATGGGCACAAATAAGGTTCCAGTCTCTGGCTCAATGGAAAAAAATAATTGCCAACTCCTCTTGTTGGATCGTCTGAGAAGCACTGCTTTAGGCTATATTCAGACTGAGGCTATTTCTGCACTACACTGTTATAGTGCTATTATTCTACTTTCAACATCCTATGGAATCCTGGGCTTTGGAGTTTAGGGAGGGGCATTTAGAATTCTCAGCCAGCGAGCTCTTTGGCCTCAGTAAACTACAAACCCCAGAATTCTGCAGGATGTTAAAAGTGGAATAATAGCACTGTAACAGTGTAGTCTGGAAATGGCCTTTGTTCTCAGTCCCTTAGAAGATGGACAAAGTTGTGATACTTAAAAACATTATTCAATACTGTTATTCTTACTATACGTATATAAACAAATTAGAAAGCATTGCTGCTTAAGTTGTGCTAGTATAAAAAAGTCTACTGAATAAGATTCTACAAAATATGCAAAAATAAGTAATGGACCTTGAGCCTGTTTGGAGTTTCCAGCAGGGGAGCGCAGCTATTGTATACCCTTGACCGAAGAACGGTACGCTCCTTCTATCTGGGATGGTCGTCCTCTTCCACTGAGAACACAGCTTCGGGAGGGACGCACATGGAGTGGTGAGGAATATATAGGAACATTTAGTAAATATCTGGCAATCACACATAGAATCATAGAAATGTAGAGTTGGAAGAGACCCCAGGGGCCATCCAGCCCAACCCCCTGCCATGCAGGAACACCCTCAAAGCACTCTTGACAGATGGCCATCCAGCCTCTGCTTAGAAACCTCCAAGGAAGGAAACTCCACTACACCCCGAGGCAGCAGCAGATTCCACTGCCGGACAGCCCTGACTGTCAGGAAGTTCTTCCTGAGGTTCAGGTGGAATCTCCTTTCCTGCAGCTTGAATCCATTGCTCCTTGTCCTGGTCTCTGGAGCAGCAGAAAACAAGCCCTCTCCCTCCTCTACATGGCATCCCTTCAAATCTTTAAACATGGCTATCATGTCCCTTCTTAACCTTCTCTTCTGCAGACTAAACATACCCAGCTCTCTAAGTCTATCCTCATAGGGCATGTGTATATGTATATGTATATGTACAGTAAAAATATGTATAGTAAAATATGTAATATTTAAAGATATAAGTAAGTATATATAGAAATACTAAAATAAGATAAAATGATTATTCTACTATAAATAGTTTTGTTGTTTGCATTACTCAAAGCCCAGTGTTTCTTATCTTCCCCCAGTGTTGCTTAAATAAATGATATCCTTCTTCCATGGAGATCTAAATTCTGTTAAAAATTCTTCTCTCATTAGTGTTCATCAGTTCGTCCATTTCAGCCCCATCTAGCAATTTCATAATGAATCTTCTTTTGTTAGTAATACAGAGTCTTTCAATTTCTGTGCATATGCGATCTTCACCACCATGGTTGTATCCTGGACGACTTTTACACAATCCCATGTGATCCCAGATTACAAAACATCTCCATGATTGGCCATTTTCTTCAATGAGTGTCTCTGTGTGTCAAAACATGCTTCCTTCTTGAGGACAGGAAAATGGGGAAATATTCCTTAAGTTCCTAGTATAGATGCATGAGAAATTATTTCTGTGAAGCAATAGTTTGCATGGGCTTGTCAGTTTAGTTCATGCCATCTCCCTCTCTCACCCATATAGCTCTGTCTTATTTCCTGGGTTTAAAAACACTCCATGTACTGAGTTTCTCTATACTGGTTAAAGTTTAGGTGGATTTAATAGCAATGTTTGGGTTTGTTTTAAAGTGATGCTGACCCCTCTCTCAGCCACACAGTGTTGCAAAAAGATGTTTGTGCTGCCACGAAGTGAGCATAGTATCATTTTACTAGTTGTGGGGTGTAAGCATCACCCCAGGAAATGCCACAGAGGTTTCTCCATTAGTTACCATGGAGACACAATTTCACTGAGATGAAGAATTGCAGATATTACAACAGCTTTTATGTATGTGACTAGAGAGAGAGAGTCCCTGATTTCACAAAAGGAGCGTTGGAGGCACCTGATCCTAATATTTTGGCCTCCAGTTTCCGCAGTCCCTTTTTATTTGCTGTATTGGGTGCAACTGATGGGTGGAGGAAGCTTAGGATGAGAGCATCACCTTGAAAGAAGTGTGTGTGTTTGTGATTGTATGCATGGATAGCATCCTGCTTTTGAATTATGTAGATGTAAGTTTGACTCCTACCGTCAAAATTTACATTGTAAAGTCGAAGGCTTTCATGGCCGGAATCCATAGGTTGTTGTGGGTTTTCCGGGCTTTGAGGCCATGTTCTCTTAGTATTTTCTCCTGACGTTTCACCTGCGTCTGTGGCTAGCATCTTCAGAGGAAGATGCCAGCCACAGATGCAGGTGAAACGTCAGGAGAAAATACTAATAGAACACGGCCTCAAAGCCTGGAAAACCCACAACAACCCACTTTACATTTGTTGTGTGGATTGGACATCTCTTCTGACCCTGCAGTGCCCAGAGGTCTCCACAAAACCTATCTACAGGAAGCATTCCTGAATATGTCTGACACAGTGTGTTCAGCTACTGGAAAAGAGTTGGATGTATCCCCACTCATGTGCATTCATGCTACCAGTGAGCATGGCCTCCAGCATTTCACAGATGAAAAGTAGGATGCATGTAGCCAAGTAACATCAAAGTGTGATCAAGATGGCCAAAAGTCATTAATGAGGAACAGCACATGAACTGGGAGAGGCTGCAGCAATTTGCTTTTGCTTGAGCCTACTGGGAAAGGCAAGATTCTCTTCTTTCCCCATCCCCTGTTGAGTGCAGATTATATTTGCATTGTGAACTCTGTTTGTAGCAATTGAAGTAAGATGAGGACATAGGGAGAACGTAGGAGGAAAAGAGAAAAACTGGGGCATTTTAAAAGTGGCTGAAGAAGTGGGACAGCAGGGCATTAACTGGAACTGTCAGTTCAGGGCAGTTGGAAGATATGAATGAAGCAATTCTGTTTCACCCTAGCCCGATCTGTCCTAGCCAAAATCTACAATCAAGATAGAATTAGATGGGTATTAGTCTATTAAATTAACAAGTAGGGTTATTTGTTTTTGTGCTTTTGTTTTCTTTTCTCAAGGGCCCTTTTCGCACACAGTTTTTTTTTTTGCGTGAGGGCCCCTTGAGCGTCGCGTAAATGGGAGCGTCGGTCTGTACGATGCACTCCCACTCACGCTACGCTCATGAGCCTAAAGCGGGACGATCGCACATTTTATTATTTTCGGCTTTAAACTGCGCTGTCAAAGGGAGGGGTGGGGTGCGAGCACGACGGTTGCGCTACCAGGAAGGGACCTGCGGGACGAAGGAGCAGGGAAGCGGCAGTGTTCTGGATGAGGCTTCTTGCACGAGACGCCCCCCCCAGCCGCGCAAATGGGTAACGTGTGAAAAGGGCCAAGGAAAGCTCACCTAGTTAAGCCAAAGTGGAACAGTGTGTGGAACAGTGACAAATCGACTTCTTTGTTACTTTTCATTTGTGCATATATCTAATTGTAATTGCATTTCATTCCATTTCCATGTTAAACTTTGATTTAAGAAAAAAAATCAGAATGAAATTGAGCAACAGATATGAAGAACAATGTATAATTTTTTTGAGCAAGCTAATAAACCTTCTAAGCTGCTGGCTAACATACTGTGTAAAAGAAGGACTAGAAATATCATATCGGAGCTAAAAATCGGGGAAGAAAGAATCACAAAACAGGAAGAGATAAACAAGCCTTCTATAAGTATTACACAAAGCTGTTGGGTAAGAGTTCTGCATTAAAAAAGGAACATGAAATACATGATTATCTGGAAAAAATGAATAAAATCAGATTCACAGAAGATCATAGAGCAGCCTTAAACAAGTCTATTTCCACGATAGAGATATCTGAAGCTATCAAGAATTTAAAGAATGATAAAGCTCCTGGACCTGACGGCTTCACAGCGAGATATTACAAAACTTTTGAGCATAAACTATCTATGCCTTTACAAAATACAGTAAATGAGATAATAAATGTGGGCATACCGGACACCTGAAAAGAAGCTAATGTGGTGTTGATTCCAAAAGAAGGCAGAGACTTAACTGAAGTTAGAAATTACAGACCAATCTCACTTTTAAAGACAGATTATAAAATTTTTGCTACAGTTTTAGCAGCGAGACTCAAAAGGGCTCTTCAAGATATTATACATGAAGATCAAAATGGCTTTCTCTCGAAGAGATCTTTGAAAGACAATATTAGAACGGTGCTTAATATAATTGAATATTATGAAAAACATAAGGAACGTAAATTAGCAATCATATTTGTGGATGCGGAGAAAGCCTTTGACGTGATTAACTGCACCTTTTGGAAGAAGGTTGTAAAACAAACAGAAGCTGGAAGTAAATTTACTACATGGATTGAAGCGATTTATAATCAACAACAAACTCGATTGGTGATTAACGGAGAAAAAACAAAAAGGATTGAGCTACATAGGGGGACAAGACAGGGATGCCCGCTGTCTCCTCTACTATTTATTCTGACGATGGAAATACTCAATAATACAATTAGAGAAGATAGGGTTATCAGAGGAGTCCAGATCAAAAAATATCAATATAAACTTAAAGCTTTCGCCGATGATCTGGTTTTGTTTTTGGATGCCCCGTTAAGCAACATAAAATATTTGATTGATATAATACATAAATATGGCGAATTCTCTGGCTTTAAAATTAACAAGGAAAAAACAGTTCAGATAACAAAGAATATGAGTGATAAAGAAGAAAAGGAAATAGTACACATAACAGGATTTAACAAAGGACAGAAGGCAAAGTATCTAGGTATCTGGATAGCAAATAGAAATAATGAACTATTTCAAAATAATTATGAAAAAAATGGAAAGAAATAACAAAAGATATGGAAAATTGGACACATATGTGGTTATCCTTAATGGGGAGAATAGCAGTTATAAAAATGAATGTACTCCCAAAAATGAACTTTCTTTTTCAAGATCTCCCCATTATCATGAATAATAAGCCTTTTATACAATGGAAGAGAGAATTATCTAAATTTATATGGCAAGGCAATAAGCCCAGGATAAAATGGAAAGTTATGACAGATCCTACATTAAGAGGAGGATTGGGACTACTGGACTTACATATATATTACAAGGCAGCGGCAATGACTTGGATAAAAGATTGGATTAACTTACAGGACATGAGAATACTAGCACTTGAGGGAGCGGACTTAAGAATGGGGTGGCATGCCTATATGTTTTATGATAAAGCAGGGATCGACAAAGAATTTTCGCATCATTACATAAGAAAATCGTTGCTGAAGATATGGAACGAATACAAGGCTAAAAACATTGGGCAGCTCCCCTCATGGGTGTCCCTTCAAGACGCTTTTCGGAAGATGGATCGAAACAGATAAATGGCTTCGATGCGAGGATATAATAGAAAAATCAGTTTCAAATATAATCAAGGTCAAAACAAGAGAGAAGTTGGAAGAAGAAGGAATAAGATTAAATTGGTTTCCCTATAGACAATTAACTGAATGATTTCAGATGGATGTAAAAACCTATGGAATTAAACAAAAGGAGAGAGAAGGAGTGATAAAATGGCTGTTTGAAATCCCCTCCCCATATATATATATATATATATCATATATATCATATATATCAGGGAATCTTACAGCAAGAGTCGGGGGAGGAAACAATAAAGTCTACAATGATTGCGTGAGCTCAAGATGTAGGACATTCAATTCAGTTAGAGTCTTGGGAACAGAATTGGAAAAGGACACAGAAATTTACAGTAGCTCAGAATTTAAAAGAAAACTATTACCAAATGTTTCATAGATGGTACATGACACCAGAAAAACTTATGAGATTTTACAAAACAGGACAATGTTAGAAATGTCAAAAGGAGGTCGGGACGATGTTTCATATGTGGTGGACATGTAACAAAGCAAAGAAGTATTGGGGAGAAATACATAATAGGATATGTACAATACTGAATGTACAATTTGACAAAACACCAGAAATGTATTTTTTGAATATGACGCATATGTTTGATGGTACTGTACAAAAGAAATGTTGGCAAATCATATTGTATATGGTCACGACAGCTAGAATAGAACTTGCAAGACTATGGAAAACTTATCAAATACCTACAATTGATCAATGGTGGGCAACTCTGATTGAAAATAGAAATGCAGACATAGTCTCTCAGAGATTAAAGGGAAAATCAGATGATGAGATTAAAAAAGAATGGGAAATTGTGTCGGGTAATTGTTGGATACTATCAGATGACAATGTTCAAATATAAATACAGTTGATATAACAAATGGATCTAATCAGTATCATGATAAAATATATAGTGCTTATGTATTGCAGGAACTCTCATGAAATATTATCATATATATGTGCAGTACAGGTAATTTTAGCATGCTGAATATATAGAAGAAATTGAAATCTAGAGAGGAGAGGATGAAGAGTAGAAACAATTGAATGAAATGTACAATTATATATGTTTATTTTATATGTTGGAACTTTACTAAAATTATACATATATATATATATAAATCTCAAAATAGGTCTCCAAATCTGTATTTAAATATCAAATCATTTATTTATTTATTTAGTCATTCATTCATTTTAATGTCAACCTTTTATCATGAGATTGGCAAGCAGATAAGACAATACAAATAATTAAAAACAAATCCAAATTAAAATCAAGAAACAGTTTAAAAAAGAGAAGAATGCGTTAAACAGCTGAAACGGGTTAAAACAGATTTTAAAAAATCTAAAGGAGTTAAAAGAGTTAAAAACTTACCCTTTACAAAATTTGCACTTGGTATTTTTGCACAGAAAACAGCATTTTCAGCACAAGAAAAAGCATTTTCTGTGCAGAAAATAATACCGTAATTGTGTGCAGAAATGGAAAACAATCACATGTGAATTTTCCACAGCAGAGGTCCCAAGCTGCAAAGATCCTAGTCAATGCAGGATACTTCTCCTCAGGGATCCTCAACACTCAAGGAAAATGTTTTCCAATGGTTTTTCAAATATTTTTGAATCTTCTTTCCATCCTTACTATACACAAACATATCAAAAACGTGGACCGTAAGGCAGACACATAACCAAATACAAAGGCTAGAACCCAGTTTTTGTCCCACATGAATATAAGTTCCCTTGTGGAACTGGTTGGACATTTTGTTTGATGGGGAACACTTTCAATTCATGTCTATGGAAGTTGAGTTGTGTAGGCATTGTCATGATGCAGGCAGATACACATTGACCATGGATGAATGTACGCATTTGATGGTGCTTTCAGCAGTATCTTTGCTATCTTGGCTTAGCTGTGCAGTGTTAACATTTGACACAAAGACTGCATAGTGCAATCAATGCATAACTCTACAGTCAGTGCATAACTCTACAGGCACATAGACTGTACATGCATGGATATGCAGGCACATAGACTGTACATGCCATGCAACTCCAGTGTAGTAACTCTATATTTATGTAGGGTGTGCATAGAGCTATGCTCTTCGAAGTACATTCCTATCAATGGGACTTGTAAGCTTTTAAATTTGGTGTGTTCTAGCTTCCACTGAACTGAGTGAGAGAAAATGCTGTTTTTGATGACACAATGCTTAGAAGGTTGAAATTCCCTTATTCAGTTTAGCAGACATAAGCTAACACAGATTTATTCTGCTTATGTGTATGGCTGTTCTGGAAACTGGCAAAAATAACAGCCTGTGTCAAGATTTTATGTTACTTAATAAAATGATTGTGAATTAACAATTCATTCCTTTTCTTTATGGACTAGAGTGCAATTGAAGTGCACTTGAAAGCGTAAGATCCAGTTTTCCATAGTAACAGGATGAGTGGAAAAAGCAGTGGATGCCTTATACTCTTGTGCACCAACACTTGGAATTGTATAAGAAGATATCTTGAAAGATTTAGGCTGCAATCTTATATAGATTTTTGCTGGAAGGAAGCCTCATTGAAAAATGGACGTTCTTGGGAGTAGACATGTTTAGTTAATGTAAGGCCATTTCCACACTATACTGTTATAGTGCCATTATTCCACTTTCAACATCTTATGGAATCCAGAGGTTTGCAGTTTAGGGAGGGGCCTCAAGGCCGTAAGTTAATGGCCAGAATCCTATTGATGTCACACTTAAGTCTAAAATCCCTTACACATGGGGTTGCAATTGTTTCGACTACTGTGAAAGGTATGGGTTCAGTTCTCAGTAGTGCAAGCTCAGTTTCACAAGTGCAATCATTCTGCATGAGTCTAAATCCTCTTCCTGATTCAGAACAATGCCACAGAATCAACTGAATTTACTGCATTGACTGCATGAGCCTACTCTAGTCAAGACTGACCAACAGGATGTCAGCCATGTGGCTGCTTATTCTTGGGTGGTGCATAAACAGCCGCTTTATATTCCCCATAGCACCATGGGACAAATAAGCAAACACTTTGGTAGATGTCAGTTGTATAGCATTGGTACTCAGCTGAAGAGTTGTGTAGAATAACCATCATGAGAACTTGGTAACCATGTTCAGCTGAGTGCACTGACAGAACCCTCATCAGATCTTTGTGCACAATGTCCAAATGCTCAGATGCTTTGGGGGACAAGGGCTAAGTGCACACTCATACCCCCATCTTCAGTTTTAGCTTTATTCATGTTCAGATGAACTGTGAACAGAGTTTAGGGGGTGATGCATTCCAAAATCTTCCCGTACAGGAGATATAGGCAGATTCCACCCTACCACTCCATGGTCTACATCCCCTGCAGCAAGCCCAAATACTCCCATTTTTCTCTGTAGTCCTTCTCAAAATGGTGGCAGGAAGTATGTCACCATTTTGAGAGGGCCTGTAATGGAAAATAGAGGTATTTGGGGAATAGTTGGGGTTCTGGGATTCTTCTGGGAGTGGGGTGGGAATATTTTCACACATTTTCACACAAATGGGGGACTTCATATGTGGTTTTGGGGCAAACATTGCCTGAAAAAATCAAACTTTGCATTGCATTAAACTTTAAAACATATTGGGGGAGGGTTGTGGGGCTTTGAGGGATGGCTTGAGGGGCCCCAAAAGTGGGGCCCAGAGGCTATAAGCAGGGTGTGGGTCACACTATGCCCACCCCTTATCTAGAGGAATGAGCAGATGGATGTTAAGAGATCAATCCATAGAAACTCCAGTGTTTAAGAAGGAAAAGGTGAGCAAAAAGTATCTGAATGTATTCAATGGTTTGATAGTTAACCTAGAAATGTGCAGGATAGCATTAGTTGTTATACAGACATTGGCCAAGATCTTACACTGAGGAGACACTGTTAACAACAGCGCTAGCATGTCACTGAAAACTGATGATTGGGAGGCAACAGTGGGAGTACTTATTGCTTTGGTGATCTCATGTGGGCATCCAAGGAGAATATAGCTGACCACTATGGGAAGCAGAATGATGATCTGAAGGAGCCTTTGATCTGATACCAAAGATTAGATTTTAAATGACAACAGAGTCTTGGAAATGTTACATAGTTAGATTACAACTACCAGAATGCTGTCCTGGCTGTGAAAGATCTGGGAAGCCATACAATAGTCCAAAGGGTTTCCTTTTCTAAGCTCTGGACAAAATGGGTTCATCGAGCCAATTTCCAAGGGAAATCAGAGTCATGTGAACCCAAACAGACTGTTGGCTTAGAATCTGGAGAAAGCTTCTTGGTTTTAGTGATGTCTGTTTTTGAGGAGTTTTTATTTTATTTGGCTGTGAATCTTGCACCTGAGTGGTTTTCTTGCACTGTTGTTATGAAATCCCACTTGACAATCAATTCATAAAGAATACATAAATTTTAAATTGAGAAGCAATTGCTTCTAAGGAACTTACATGCTTTTTACTCAAAGGATTGCACCAAACATTTTCCCCTGCATACATGGCAAAGAATGCAGACACTTTAAAGAGCAGCATGATGGGTGTTAAGTGCTTTGACAGTGGAGTGCAATTGTTCCAGCGGCTTGCTTCAGTCTGTTGCACCCCAAGATGTATTCTGCCATGTGGAAGTTGTTGTCTGCAGGCCATCAGATTGGAGAAGGGTTACTTGCAATATTTAGAAAGGGATGGGATTCAAAGGAAATAAACTATGAAGAGGATAAGGTACTGCTTTCTGAAGACCTCCAGAAAGGATGGCCTTTGTTATTTACTGGTCTTTTGAAATGCATGGGAAAAATGGATCTGCCATAACAACCTTTGCATTCTAATGCTAAGAATGCCAGTGATACCTCTGTATAGAAGAGCAGACAAGAGGAGACACATACATTATTTATTCAGCCAGTCTCTGATAAAATTCAAGATCACATGAGTTCAAAACCCTTTTTGAGTATATTGGCCTGCCAGACTTTCCATTTCTTTCTCAGCCACGTTTAGACTTGCAGCAGAGATCATTAAATTAATCCGTACATTCAGCTGCAGTATAGTGTAATTAGTCAGACAGGGACTGTCAGACCAGAATTTGGGAGATCAAGGTACAGTTCTACCCTGAACCACAAAGTTTTAGTGTAATCCGCTTCAAGAATGATAGAATGGACTGTAAGGGCAATCTAGGTCAACATTTGCTATGCAGGAATACACAACCAAAACACTCCCAAAAGATGCTGTCCAAGACCTCCAAAGAAGGAAAGTACACCATGTTCTGAAGCAGGCTATTTCATAGTTATACACCTCATACCTATAGGAACTTCTTCCTAATGCTTAGGTGTAATCTTTTGTTCCTGTAATTTTCATGCATTTGCTCATGTCTTATTCTCTACAGCAGCTGAGAAGAGGCTTGCTCCATCTTCTACATGATATGCCTTCAAATATTGAAAAACAACAATCATGTCATGTCTCAGTCTTGTCTTCTCCAACCTAAGCATATCTAGCTCCCCAAGCTGTTTCTCATAGGGCTTGTTTTCCAGATTTTTTAAAATCTTCTTGTTTACCTTTCTCTGGATATACTCGAGATTTCCAATATCCTTCTTGAACTGTGATGCCCAGAACTGGACACAGTATTCCAGGTGAATAGAGTGGTACTATTACTTCCAACGATCTGGATGCTATACACCAGGCCCAATCATTTGGGAAGATGGCTGCCATTGGCCTTCCACAGTGATTTCTCTAGGGCTCAGACACAAGAAAGAGCTGATCTTTATACCAAACACACAATGGGATGGTATTTTTGGTGGTGGACAAATATAGATCAGTGTGTGGAACATATACATATACGTATGTATGTAGATTTGGTAAAATGCAGCCTTCAGATGTTGTTAGATTGCAACCCCTAACTGTCCTAGCCAGTTTGGCCAGTTTGCCAATGGCAATCCATCAACATATGGATGACCACAGTTGGCTCATCTCTGATTATGAGTCCTATTGCGAGTATAAAATAAATAGACACATTAAACTAATGGGACTGATCAATGGGTCTTAACCTACTAGACACTATCAATAGCTCTCAAGGTCACAATCTCTTAGTTCCCTGTATACTCCGGACTGTGGCCATGAGAGAGCTTGTGAGGGCTCTGGCTAGCTCAGGAGTGTTCCAGGATCACACTTCCTTTAATGGTCAGCAACCAGATTTGGTATTGTAAAGTACGATTCTGGATCTATGTTTTGCAAAGATGTAAAGAAAATGTACAAGCAGTATTCTATGCGAGTGCATAGCAAGAAGAGTCCTCTCTCTCCTTTTCTCTGAAAACACATGCGCGCGCACGGACACACACACATTTTTTCTTTCCAATCCCTCCTCAAAGCCCATTTTTGCTTTGTAGCCTATGACTTATTCCCTCAGTCCTTGTTTCCAAACCCCATGTGCATATAATTGCCTTCTTCCATAAGCTTTCCTCCTTAGCCTTCATCTGAGCTTCCTTTCTTCTCTTGTCTGCTTTAGATTGTAAGCTCCACAGAGACACGGATCTGCATCCTTTGCTTTTGTAGCTCTGTAAGGCCCCATCTTTGCTGAGGATGCTGGAAAGAGGAAGAAAAGGAGGGGGAAATGTTTATCAGCTGAACTACCTCAGGGCTGTATGCCGAATGCAGTGGTGGCTGAGGACATCTCTTTCAGTGGAGCAGTGAATCTGCTCTGTGTTTTTGTCTGAATATTAAAAAGGTGCTGTCTAAGGTACAGGTGCATTTGCATGATAGGTTTCAACATCTTTTAGGCAGCTTCTTTAAAATTTGTACTATAAGAAAGAATAGGTTCACTAAAATAGGAGACATCAGCCCTGGCTGGCTTGGTCTCCTCTTTCTTTCCTTCCGACATCATTGATGTGCACAGTGCCTGGTAGACTTTTTGGGAGGGGGTTCAACATCTTGAATGCCTCCTTTAATGTTCATACTAAAACCTGGACTGGCATAGGAACCACAGGTTGACACTGTGTAAAGCTCCTTCCCTTGGGGTTTGATCTGACATGAATAGAATACCCAAGTTGTTGTTGCTACTTTTGTTTTTTGTGTGCCTTCAAGTCATTTCAGACTTATGACACCTTGTTACCCTAAGAAGTGGGGAACTTTGGGGTCTGCCTGCAATGCCATTGTCTCCTTAGAATCTGGGGGAATTATAGCTCAAAGGAGGCCTGTGAGAAGTGGGCAATGGCAGGACTTTTTCACCTATGTATATCACTACTAACTGTAGATAGAACTCCAGTTAAAGCTAACAAAGTATTTTATTTGAATTAACAAACACACAAGAAACCAGACACTCTTAAGAAACATACAAGGCTATGGGCAACTGAGACAAGAAAGATTGGATAGAGATCGGGTAGAAAGGGTGATAGTTAACAGTTCTGAAGAAGGGGTCACAGCAAAGGGACTGAGACTGACGGTAGTGCAGAGGAATGGCGGTCTGGGGCTATAATACATACTATGTCCAACATGCTACAATTGTCTGGGGTTGAAGCTGGAGTTTTTATATCCTGTTTTACACCCTGAAGGGATGTGTTGACAAAGCCATGATGACTTTCCCATAGGATTGACAAAGGGGTCCGGAATGGTCTAATTGCTTAACTCCTGAGTGACAAAACATTGATGGGACTCATGACAATCTCTTAATGTTTGATCAGATAGAGTGTATAGGGAAGATCTCCACAGGGCAAGGTTGTTTGGAAATGCAAAAAGTCAGGAGTTAATTACAAATTTATTAACTGCATCAAGGCTAATTATATCGAGAAAATGGAAGATTCAAGAAGATTTTCAAATAAAGGATTGGTAAAAAGAAGTGTGGAAAATTGCAATCAATGATAAATTAACATGTCAAATTAAGGTTAAAAAGGGGATAATGAAAAGGAATGACTTTGAAGCAATATGGAAAATATTTGTGGAAAAAGCTTTAGCAAAAGAGGAAGGTATCACACCTCCACAAGAAGAATTGCAATTTTGGAAAGCAGAGTAAGCTGAAATATAAATGGCTCTGGGAATGGGTTCACATTTAGGGTTAGAGTTCATGGTTAATAAAAGGATCATATATTGTATTAGCAATAGGTTAAATATAATTGAAAAGAATAAAATTAAGAATAGAATTATTATAGTAATAATAAGTACAAGGAGAATGAGATTTAGGTACATGAAATAAAAATATATAATCAATATGATATATATAAATATGTTGAATAAGTATACAATGATAAAGGATCTGGAGAGAAATAGTAATGTAAGCTATTTGTGTTGTGATTTTTCTCTTTTTCACATTTACGTTATTCACATGATGTTTTTGTTTTATTCTGTTATGTGTTTTCTTTTTTCTTTATAATAATACAATAAAAAAAAGGGAAATGCAAACAGCCTGGAATGGTGAATGGATTACCACAAACCAATTAGCATCAAGTTTTTCTGCCAGATCCTCTCTGGACTTATGACACTGAACACATCTCAGGTCAGCTTGACTACAAGACACATTTCTGGTCTGTGTGACCTCAGTCAGGTTCTCCAGTCATTAATTAGTCCAATGTATCACATATCACATATCTCACAGGATGGATGGTAGGGTATAATAAAAACCCCTAGGTGAACCTGTCATAGGGTTTTCTCAACAAGATTCGTTTAAAGGGGGTTTGCCATCCTCTAAGGCTGAGAGAGTGTGACCTGCCCAGGTTCACCCAATGGGTTTCCATGGTTGAAAAAGAAGTTGAACCCTGGACTCCTGAAGTCCTAGTCCGACATTCCAACCACTACACCATGCTGGTTCAGAACATCCATGTTCTGAGTCTGAAATATACTTGTGGTGGCAACAGGATTCTCTGTGGTTAAGAACCTAGATTGCTTTAGTGTAACATAAATATCCACTGGTGGAGGTATGCAACTCCTTTACTGAATAATGTTACATGTGTGGATCAATGGTTATTGTGCATAGCTGACAGCCCATAGCTAATTTGCAATGTATAGAACACAAACACAATACATAGAGGTGATGCACATTCACATGCTACTCTGTGTATTTTAATGTGCCACCACATGCCGTACAGTCCACATGTACAACTCTGCCAGCTGGAGGTGATTTGAACATTATCCAGCCCCCCTCCACATGAGTAGCATAACTTATACCTTCATATATCACTAACAAGATGCGGCAGAATTGGGCAGAACATTTTGCTGTTGCTTTGCTCCTCATGATCTGTTTCAACTGCCATTGTCATTTTTTCCCCCTAGGTTTGGGCTATTTCACATTCAAGTGGTGCTCTTCGTTTCAGTTGGTTAAAGTGTAGGGATGCAATGAGCTTCCTGCTGCTCAGCCCAGAAGGGGTTTGATGTTTGCAAGTATTCAGATCACATGCTCATCATGATTGGAGCTTCTTGTAATATTCTTTTCAAATGCTTGTGAAAAGCTTGGAGGATATTTACAGAACGTCCTTCCATTCTCTCTCCTCCAGACCCAGTAATTTGCAGCGAAAAGGTGTGGAAACAGAAGATGGACCTAAATGCAAGGAATAGACTATCATTCCCACATTGCCAGCACAGGAATGGGAATCACATGGCCCTCCAGAGGTTTTTGGATTGCAACTTCCAGCAGGCCTACTTAGCATACCCAATGGTGAGAAATATAGGAAGATGCAGTCCAACAACAGCTGGAAGATTCCATGAATCTCACCCCTGTCCTAGCAAGGAACTGGTGAAATGGATTTAATTTCCACTGAGAGAGAAGAGTGGTACATGTTTCATCAGGGGAAGTGGTTGTCCCATGCCCATTCCCAGTTGTAAAAGACACTCCACCAGGATCTAGGAAACCTCCACTGCTGCCTTTCCCCTTCCTTTGTCCAAAGTAACTTGCTGGTCTGTGAGATGTTGGAAAAGTAAGACAGTGATGCTCATAGGATCACTTCTGTGAAATTCAGTTCTTTTAACATCCATATTATAGGCCTAGGATGGAAGGAAGATGCCCATTTAGGGGATGCCTTTTGAATCTTCACATAAGTCTCCATTCATATGTTGGAACCAAACCTTTGCAGCCCCTGAAGCTCCTTAACAATCTTCCAGAGATCTCCTTCAAGCTACAAATGACTTTTCATTTGGAAAAGGCATCTTTTCAAGTGCAAGGCTATAAAATATAAGGGCCAAGATTCTAGATGTTTAGGCTATTTAGGCCGTTTCTGCATGGCATAACCATCCCACAATGGGGAGGCGATGGTAGCGTCCACAAGTTGTGCTTTCGCATGAAGTCGTCATGGTCCAACTACCTTTGCATTCCCACTCATCACGATTGCGAGATATTCGCTTAATGGAATAAATCCATTAAGCGCTTATAGTCACACAACGCTCCCGTGATTGCTGGCCATGTGGAAGGGGTGGGAGTGCGATGAAAATGCTTCCTTCCCCAGTGCAGCATGAGAAAGAGGCCAGCTGCACTGTGGAAGGAATTTGTGTGTTGATCGGGCTCCCTTCCACAGACAATTGGCCAGATGTGGAGGGAGTGTTCCCATCACACTCTCATCTCAGCAATGGTGGGATCTGGGAAGGTGTGGAAATGACCTTAGTTAAGTATACTTAGTTAAATATAAATGACCTTAATTAAGTAGTATCTCCTGGCCAGACCTCCCCCTGTCCTGACTCAGTGGACAGCAGCCTCTGTGAGCAACAGGGGTCTATTCTCCTGTTGATCAAGGTGCAACAGACTGAGGTTTTCATGCCCCCTTCTGCAACAGGCCTAAGAAGGATCCCTGGTACAGTTCCTTCTTATACCAGAGATCACTTGCAAGAGGTTGGTAGAAATGCCAGTCAGATGCACCCTTATCAGTGGGAGAACAGATCCCTGTCACTTGCAGCAGCATACAATTCCTGTATATTTTCCACACTAATGAATACATACAGATCATGTGTATGAATCAGTTATGAATGCATAACTTTGGATTATGCATTAGTAATTTGAATACCATTGGGACACAATGCTAGCACAACCATGCAAGCAGTTTCTCTTCCCCATAGATTGTGTAAGTGTCATTCCTGGTGCTTCTAATCATATCATGAGCACACATACATATCTCTCTTCTCGCTCACCTTTGTGGCTTTGTGGGTGGGTTGGGAGCTGGTCAATCATTACTGAGAAGGTAAACCTGAGACCATGATGGTCACTATACATTTGGCTGCCCACCTGTGGGGGTCCATTGTAATTATGCTTGCATGCATTCGCCCTGTGCTGCAAGTATGTAAGTTCTTAGCCAAGCTGATTTAGGACATACTTGTTTGACTATCTTCTCTTTCTCACTGCATCTGGAGAGTTGTGTTCCCTGGAAATGTTTGGCTGTCTATTCCTTCCCACAGGACCCTTGTCATCATCAAGCCCATAGACAAGGCTCATAGGTTAGTCCCCATGTAAAATGCTTAAATAAGAAATGAGAGATCATTCATATCCTGAAGCTATTGAATTTCATCTGTTATGTATTTTATTATTTTATTTTGTTTTGTTTATCTTGCCTTATTTTCAAGAGGAAACCCAAAGCCACCCATTTTTCTCCTGTGCAAATCATTTTCATTTGGAAGTTATGTCACGTCTACACTGTAGGACATGGGATAGGCAGCTTGTGTCCCTCCAACTGTCTTTGGATTGCAAGTCCCACCATCCCTCATCACTGGCTATGTTGGCCAGAGCAGATGGATGTCCAACAACAGCAACAATAACAACAACAGTCCAACAACATCTGGGGGGCTGTAAATTGCCCTTCCCTGTTGTAAAAAGTGTCTCAAGAAAAGTATGTTTATTAATGTATTGCATTTGGGCAATAAATCAATTTTATTAATCCCACTTCACAAATCAAACACCCTAAAACCTTCAGCGGTCATGATTTGCCTGTTCTTAGCCTCAGGAAATGGGCTTTTTTGTTTGTTTGTTTAATTGCTTTTTAACTTTTGTACGCTGTGAATTTTTAACTAAGTTTGTTTTAACTGTTGTAAGCTATCTTGAGTTGCCAAACTGGGGAGAAAGGATGATGATGATGATGATGATGAGCACTATGATTTTTTCAAAACCAGAACCCCCAAAAAGCACTGCTGTAGCCATGCAGTCTACCAGAGAATAGAAATAGTCCTTTGTTAAGTCCTAGAAGAGTCCTGCCGTCTCCCTACAGCCAGCAAGCACAGGGAAGGAATATCTGAACCTGTTTTGCAGATAGAGTTCACCACCTTTGACTGAGTTTGTGACACAAGATGAGACACAGGAAGGATGTTTGTACAGTGTTTTCTAACACATACACACACAAACTACTTTATTTATCTCTCACCTTTTCCCCAAGCATGGGATTCAAGGCAGCTTATAGAATAAAAAAGATACAAGTAAAACCACACATATATAGTGAAAAACCTACAAGTTGAGATGAAAGCAATATTAGACTACCTGTGGAATTGAAACCATCTAAAGCATTAATTTAAAGACCTTAGATAGGAAAAAGAACAGCACTAAAACAGAGAACCCATTATTTAAAACAATCAGTTCCCAACAGAATAGTAATTTTTTCACTCAGTGAACACATGTGCACACACTGTTCCAGCCTGACAACGTTTGCCAGTGACCATTCCATGTAGCTTCAAATGTTTGTTTCTAACAGAACTTGGAAACATTACTTTTTTTTGGATTGCAGCTTCTCCAGACAGGATGGCAGATTTTCTGAGCTCTGATTTCTCATCGTTGTGTTGGAGACATCTGCCTTCCTTGGAATACCTACGTTAACTTGTAGGTGTTATTTTCAGTAGGGAAGTAGATTTTACTTCCTTCCCTGTGCCTCCAATTTAGTTTGTACCTAACCTACTTTTTGTGTGTGCAGTGACATGTTTTCTGCAGAGCAGTTCCATCCCTCTCTTAGGTCCTTGAAAGGAAGAAGCCCTGAGGGTTTGTGTTGCTTTGCTATTTCCAGCAAGTCTAGCAGATTCATTCCCTGCAGTGGACTCTTAACCTGCCAGAGGCAGTCAAAATAACGAACCACGTGGAATTGACCAGTCAGGGCGACTCTGGGTCTTCTTTGGGAAAAAAGAACACTCCTTGTAGGCAGGAAAGAGGAGACATTGATGCCTTAAAGAAACTTAAAGTGAGCGCTGATTGATTCCTCTGTGTTCACATCTGCATTTGAAAGGGAGAGTCTTCTTACTCTTCAAAAATATTGTTTTAGCTTTTATTTTCTTTTTTAAAGAAAAGATAGAATTCAGTGTTGTTTGATGACCCCAATATTCCCATTTTGTTTTGGATATACAACACTTGCTATGCAGCATTGCTAATAGCTGCAGAGATGAGGAACATGTGAACTTGAAGGTGCTGGACTACAATTCATATCCTGTCAACTTTTTGGGGCTGGACTACAACTTTCGTTAAGACTGATCTCCAGCTATATTGGCTAGGATGGTTAGGGTCTGAAGTTCAATATTGACTTGAAGACTATAGGTTTCTCTGCCCAGAATGTGTTTTGTACTATGACCCACAACAAATTAGCATTAGTTGTTGTGACTCATCACAGTGAATGCAGTCAGTTCATGTTACTTGGCAGGTTTTTGATGGCTCTTCCTTCTCCTCCCAGGAGGCAATGTAGGTTCATTGGCTGACTACTGAACCATCTTACATGGAAGTCTGTTCTCAGTTTTCTGAGTCATAAATAGGGATGGTGGAGACTCTGGCTTAGTCTCCACTTTGAAGAGAATGGACCTTATTTGTCCTTCTTGGAGATGTGCCTCTGTGTGCATGTGGTAGGACTGGAACAGAGCTTGGTTTCACATGACACTCTTCTCCAGATTGGGTGATAAAGTTCTCAGTTTGACATTTGCTTTGTGCAAGGCTATAATCTAAGAATATCAGATCCAAGAACATTCCCTCTTTATCTCATTGATGTTATTCGCAGTCAAGTCAACTTCAACTTACAGCTGTCCTATAAAGGAGAGATCTCTTTAAAAAAATCCACAGTCTTCAACAACCCTGTTCAGGTCTTGCAAAGTAAGGGTTGTGGCTTCCTCAGTTGACTCAATCCACTTGTAATGCACTCTCTATTTCCTACTGTCTTCCACTTTGCTGAGCATTATTGTCTTTTCCAGTGAACCACATCATCTCATGATGTGGCTACTATATCCAGTCACCTTTTTCAACTGTGGAACCAGAGCAGGTATCAGCAGTAGGCCCTGCCAGGGTGCTAGAGCTCTGGAAGTTTGCTGAGGCTGGGACAGAATCTCAAGGTCTTTTCCTGTTAGCTTTAGTTATGGAGGATCTCCAGCTACAATTTGTTTGGGCTGTATCAACCAGAGCAGAGAGCATTGTACTTAATGTATCAGGTGTCAATTCAATGTTGTTGTGGATGTTGCTGCTGCTGTTGTTATGTGCTTTCAAGCCAACTCTGATTTATGGCAATCCTATCCTAGTGTTTTCTTGGCAAAATTTATTCAGAAGATGTTTGCCACTGCTTTCTTTCTAAGGCTGAGAGAGTGTGGTTTGTGAAAGGTCACACTAGATTTCCATGGCTGAATGGGGGTTTGAACTCCTGTTTCCTGGAATCCTGGTCCAACTCTCAAACTGATAGAGCTGCTGACTCCAACAGTTGTTTGCTAATATGAATATACTGCGGAAAGATCGGTCCAAAATATTCATATTACAGAATGATGCATACAAAATATCTACAAAAGTTGCATGCTGAGGGATTGTACGTACAACATAAATGCAAATTGCCATTTGGTTTACTCTTTTTTAAAAAGAAGCCAAAAGGATATTGGTTTTGATTAAATAATGCAAAATTGACATTTACGTGGAAGTACTTGATCAGAGTGTACATCTCTAGTTACAAGTTGTGCTTATTTGTGGTTTGTGGTTATGTTGTTAGATGCCTTCGTATTGACTCTGACTTATGGCAACCCTATCTTTGGGTTTTCTCAGAAGAGTTTATTTAGAGGAGGTTTGACACTGCCATACTGAAAAAGTATGATTTGCCCAAGGTGTCCCCTTGGATTTGTATGGCTAATTTCTATACCTGGTTTCTTGGAGTCCTAGTCCCTTGATCAAAACATTACACCATGCTGGGGTGTGTTTTGCTGCTTTTTATTTGTTGTGTTTTTATTCCAGCCTTCTCTTCTGAGAATCTGCATTCAATACACATAGGCCAAGATCTTGTACTTTTTTGGCATAGTAGAAATACATGATGGAATAGTTACAGATCCTACAGGCCTTGTACTCATCTGTGGTACAGTGGTTGATTAGATTTCCATTCAGTAGGTCTAAAGTGAGAGAGGGGTGTGTGTATGTTCATAAAATGAGTGACTGTACTATGGGCAGCATTTGTACTACCTCTGAGGGAGCACACTTGCTTGTGTGACTGTGTTAATAGCAGCAGCATTGCCCCAAAAGAATTTGGTACTGGTTCTATAGTCCTCTCCATATGAATATCTCAGAAAAACTGTGATGAGAGGGGAATTGAGAAAGATTAGCCCAAGGTCACTCTAGTAAGCTTTGTAGATCATAGAATCATAGAATCATAGAAATTCAGAGTTGGAAGAGACCACAGGGGCCATCCAGTCCAACCCCCTGCCATGCAGGAATACCCTCAAAGCACTCCCGACAGATGGCCATCAAGCCTCTGCTTAAAAACCTCCAAGGAAGGAGACTCCACTACACTCCGAGGCAACAGATTCCACTGCCGGACAGCCCTGACTGTCAGGAAGTTCTTCCTGAGGTTCAGCTGGAATCTCCTTTCCTGCAGCTTGAATCCATGGCTCCTTGTCCTGGTCTCTGGAGCAGCAGAAAACAAGCCCTCTCTCTCTTCTACATGGCATCCCTTCAAATATTTAAACATGGCTATCATGTCCCCTCTTAACCTTCTCTTCTGCTGACTAAACATACCCAGCTCTCTAAGTCTATCCTCATAGGGCATGGCTTCCAGGCCTCTCACCATTTTGGTCGACCTCCTCTGGACTTGCTCCAGCTTGTCAATATCCTTCTTGAATTGGGGTGCCCAGAACTGGACACAGTATTCAAGATGGGGTCTAACCAAAGCAGAGTAGAGTGGTACCAGTACCTCCCTCGATCTAGACACCATACTCCTATTGATGCAGCCGAGAATTGCATTGGCTTTCTTGGCTGCCGCATCACACTGCTGACTCATGTTCAGCTTGTGGTCTATGAAGACTCCTAGATCCCTTTCACACGTACTGCTATCCAACCACGTGTCCCCCATCCTATATTTCTGTATTCCATTATTTCTGCCTAAGTGTAGGACCTTACATTTCTCTCTGTTGAATTTCATTTTGTTCGCCCTGGCCCAGCTCTCCAATCTATCCACATCATTTTGAATTTTGATCCTGTCCTCTGGCGTATTAGCAACCCCTCCCAATTTGGTATCATCTGCAAATTTGATGAGCATGCCCTCTATTCCTTCATCCAAGTCATTGATAAAAATATTTAACAGCACTGGGCCTAGGACAGAACGCTGTGGCACCCCACTAGTCACTTCTCTCCAGGATGAAAAGCAGCCATTCGTGATCACCCTTTGGGTTCGGTCGGTCAACCAATTACAAATCCAACTAACAGTAGCCCTGTCCAGCCCACATTTTACTAGCTTCATTGCAAGAATGTCATGGGGAACTTTGTCGAAGGCCTTACTGAAATCGAGATATGCTACATCCACAGCATTCCCTTCATCTATCAAGCTAGTAACTCTATCATAAAAAGAGATAAGATTAGTCTGGCATGACTTATTTTTGAGAAATCCATGTTGACTTCTCGTGATTACCGCGTTGCTTTCTAAGTGATTAGAAACTGACTGCTTAATGATCTGTTCCAGGATCTTTCCGGGTACTGATGTCAGACTGACTGGGCGATAATTATTTGGGTCCTCTTTTTTTCCCTTCTTGAAGATGGGGATAACATTTGCTCTCTTCTAATCCAATCTTCTCCTGTCCTCCAAGATTTCTCAAAAATTATAGCAAGCGGTTCCGAAATGACCTCTGCCAGATGGTCAGGAATTTCAACCTAGATTTTTCTAGTTCTAGTTCAAGGCTCAAAGCACTACATAGTGCTACCAATAAACACACCAAGGATCAAATTTCACATATTTTGCACATGACCAAAGTCGAAAGAGTACAATAGTGAGTCTTAACTTCAGAAAGCAGTCTTGTTCTCCAGAAAGTGCCAGCGTACAACTATAAAGTGCCCTGCATGTAAGAGTGATCTGAAGACAGACAGAATACCATTTATCAGTCCCATTGAATTGACTGTTGGCTAGCAATGTAACAGGGAGGTGAATACCATTCATTCAGTGGGTCTACACTAGTTAGAACTAACAAAAGGTTTTAAGCCATTAAGAAAAAGCAGATGTCTTCGTTTAGATACTTGAGATTTCTTGATTAAGAATTTCTAGGACAGGTTTTGGTTTTGTGTGGCGGAGTAGCTGGCAACCTCAGCTAGAGCAGTGGCGCTTGTGGAGCATTTTCTGAATGCTGACGCTCTATGAGTGGCACTTAAGTCATTTCCTGGAGTACTGCAATGCCGTCTTTATGAAATTCCCTCCTGTAAGATCTAAGGAGTCTTTGGACTCTCTGTTATTTTCTGTCACCTTAACAGTATCAATGTTGTTTTCATGCAACTAGAAACTATATCAAAAAGTCTTTAAAAAAACCTTTGTGAGGTCTATTATTTGAGTAAATTAGGGCTGTCACAAATATTCACCATGTTAGGGAAAAACGTGAGAAGTAGCAGCATTTTGATAGATAGAAAGAGTTCCCAGTTGTGTAAGCATCCACTCTTTTACTGTGATCTTGTTGTTTTTTGCCGGCAGGGGTTGCCCCCAGGCCATTTTTCAGCACCCGTGCCCTCTTGCACCAGTTGCTGCCTTCTGCCTTTTGAACTAGTTTCTTTGAGTCAGTTCTTCCAGTCAAGGGTCATGTGTAATAAACAAGATGATATCATGGTGCCACGTCTTACACAGTAACTTTACCAGATGCTAGTCAATAAAAGAACAACTCTCAGCTTTTTAAAACAATGCTCAGCAGATAGCATTTTAAAAAAAGCAACATGGAACAGTTAACACCCCCCCCCGCAAACTTACCAGTAAAAAGGACTGAGCACTCCAGTGAAGACTAAAAACAACAACAAAAAAGGTACTAGCAGTGCTGAAAACTGAAGCTTAAAGAGACTACTGTGAAATACTTGCTGTAGTAAAGCTACCTCAACAGTCAGTCTAAAAGCAAGCAGTAACAGGGCCAAGTAGCCCTTAGTGTTGAGGCTGTAGAAATCTTGGGTGCCACCACCAAAATCATAGAATCATAGAAATATAGAGTTGGAAGAGACCACAGGGGCCATCCAGTCCAACCCCCTGCCATGCAGGAACACCCTCAAAGCACTCCGACAGATGGCCATCAAGCCTCTGCTTAAAAACCTCCAAGGAAGGAGACTCCACTACACTCCGAGGCAGCAGATTCCACTGCCGGACAGCCCTGACTGTCAGGAAGTTCTTCCTGAGGTTCAGGTGGAATCTCCTTTCCTGCAGCTTGAATCCATTGCTCCTTGTCCTGGTCTCTGGAGCAGCAGAAAACAAGCCCTCTGCTTCCTCTACATGGCATCCCTTCAAATATTTAAACATGGCTATCATGTCCCCTCTTAGCCTTCTCTTCTGCAGACTAAACATACCCAGCTCTCTAAGTCTATCCTCATAGGGCATGGCTTCCAGGCCTCTCACCATTTTGGTCGCCCTCCTCTGGACTTGCTCCAGCTTGTCAATATCCTTCTTGAATTGGGGTGCCCAGAACTGGACACAGTATTCAAGATGGGGTCTAACCAAAGCAGAGTAGAGTGGTACCAGTACCTCCCTCGATCTAGACACCATACTCCTATTGATGCAGCCTGTCCCACATTTCTATCTCCCAAATTGTTAACATAGCAGGAAAGGGGACCTCAAGCAGAAATAAAATTAAGTTGAAAGGCAGGGTCATCTGTATTTTTAAGTGATTTTTTTCATTGTTTTAAATTTAAAACAAATTTTCGTTGTTTTAAATTGTTTTGCCTTTAAAACAATCTGCAGATCTGAGATCTTGAGATCTTTGTGATCTTTAGATAGAGCGTGGCATATAACCATTTTAATAAGATGAATGAATAAATAAGTAAATATGGAAGAAGCTGATTCTGGAAATATTCTAGTCCCAGTCTCTTTGGGGCTTTGGCCAGTGAAACTACAACCTTGAATTGAGTCCAGAAGTAAATTGGCAACCACTGAAGCCAGTAGATTGGTCAATGGTTCCAGCCACATTTCAAACCATGGAAGCTTCCGGACTGTATTGAGTGGTAGCCCCATGTAGGTGACAGCGGTCTAATCTGGAAGTAAAAAGAGCATTAAAAACTGAAGGCCAAGCCTGATTTTTTTCCCCCTGAAAGGAGGTAGTGTAGGCATATGAGATAGAAGTCAGTAAGAAACCATGCCTGGATACTGGTGCTGCTGGGCCAGAAGAGAAGGATAATACAGGTGGTGATGTAATTTGTCACTAAGTTTCTTTCTGAAGAAAGCAAAAAGTAACCTTAGTTATTTTCTTCCTTCTGAAAGCAAGTATTTGAAATCCATGCAGCTTTTGAAGCATGTTCACATTTTGGGATTTATTTTGTGCAAAATTCATGTATGGTTGAGTTGCATAGAAAACAGAATTTTATGTACATGAAACAGCCTTTTTTTCTGCTCAGAAAATGCTGTTTTCTGTGCAAAACACTTATTTTCTGCACAAAATATCCACATGCACTGTTTTTCTGCAGAATAAGTCCTGAACTGTGAAGTTTCTCCTTGGTCCAGAAGGCATTTTTGAATATTTTTTTCTTGTCTAAATGCAGGAGAACCCCCCTCCAAAAAAGAAAGAAAGAAATTAAAAAGCAAAACTGTTGCTTCAACAGGAAAAGCAGCCTACCCAGAACAGGTCTACTTCTGGCTAATCAGAACCCATGACTCATCTTGTTCAGGAGCATAAGCATTTTGCATAGTTATAGCATATCCATACTACCTTGATTGCCATGGTTCCACCCTGTGGAATAGTGGTATTGCATTTTTCATGGGCTACTTTGAATTCTTTGCTAGACAGCTTCAGTGTTGTAGTTTAGCGGACTTGGCTCGATAATTCTATGTAGTATCAAACTACTATAACTGTGAAATATGGATACATCCCAAATTGACAAGCCCATATGAACCTCCTGAAGTCTTATGAGCTTCAGGAGAGGGCTTTCACTCCTTTCTGCCATCTTCACAGGCTCATCTGGTGAGGACATGGGCTCTTCCTATGCTTTGGCTCCTCCTAGCTATGGAACTCCTTCCCCAAGGGAGGCTTGTTTGCCTCCCTCTCTACTCTCTTTTTGCTTACTGGCAATGACCTTTCTTATTTAAATAGATCTTCAGCCTTTAACTGGATGGGGCAGAAGGATATAAAATGGCTGTGTAAATCTATGGTTTGTGTGCTTTCAGATTTTTTATAATTAAAATTTTGATTGTTTTGGTTCTTGAACTTTTGTATCACATTGTTTTAGCTGTTTTGTTTTAACGTATTTTGTAAGCTGCTTTGGATCGCATGTTGGGAAAAAGGTGGGATATAAATCTAATAGACATAAATAATAACCTTCCATTTGTTCACCCTTATGCATTCTAAAGCTGATGTCATAGAATCATAGAGCTGGAAGAGACCCCAGGGGCCATCCAGTCCAACCCCCTGCTATGCAGGAACACACATCAAAGCACTTCCAACAAATGGTCATCCAGCCTTTGCTTAAAAACCTCCAAAGAAAAAGATTCTACCACATTCCGAGGCAACATAGTCCACTGCCAGACAGCTCTGACCATCAGGAAGTTCTTCTTGAGGTTCAGGTGGAATCTCCTTTCCTGCAGCTTGAATCCATTGCTCCTTGTCCTGGTCTCTGGAGCAGCAGAAAACAAGCTCACTCACTCAAGATGACATCCCTTCAAATATTTAAACATGGCCATCATGTCCCCTCTTAACCCTCTTTTCTGCAGACTAAACATACCCAGCTCCCCTAGCCACTCCTCATAGGGCATAGCTTCCAGACCCTCCACCATTTTGGTTGCCCTCCTTTGGACACAAATCTTAATATTTTTAGAAGAACTAAACAAAATGCTCACTTATCTGCACTGGCCATATTTAATATCTGAAGCTGACCTGGTTGCAATGCAGCAGGTAAAGATGAGAAACTCATGACAATAATAAAACAAAGAAATGGCAACTCTGATTTTGCATGAGGCACACGGTTGAATACACAGGTATTCCAGTCCAGACTTTTAAAAGCTTACCTTTCAATACACTTTGTTTGGAAGGATAAATCTGCCAGTTTCATTTTTCTCTCCACTTCTGCCTACCCTGTTCAGGGGGAGACATACAAATGTTGGTAAGGTCTTATTTTTAAAAACGAACCACACAAAATCCCCCCAACATTGTTAGCTCACAACTTACTTCGTGATTCCTTCCCATGGAAGAGTGAGGCATGGGAATCCTACTAACTAGCCATGAAAGGGTGCTGTGTAGGCAGCTAGCTTGCTTTAGACATGATTTGTTTACTCATCCCTTTAAAAATGGCACAACCAAGAGTGGACTAAGAATAGCTCTTCCTTTGGGACTGGCAACATTTTGGGAGTGGAAAACCTCTCATGGAGAGAAGTTCAAGAACCTGCTTCTTCTACCACCATGTCTTTCCCTGTCAGTTCTCCTTCTTTAAACCCATGGAGGGGGCTTTCCTCCTTCACAGCTTTAGCTTCTCAGCTGATTTTGCAGGGGGTGATGTAACAGCTTCTTGTTAAAAGAAATCCTAAAGCCATTGGCAGATATGATTAAGCTCTGCTTATCCTACACAGTTTGTCAGGCAGTGATAGGAAGGGCTGAAGCCAAATGCTACCACTCGATGTCTCTTGCGAAATCTGCTGCAGTGGGTGAGTTAGTGCATTGGGGTGGTAAGTGGAGGAGAGAAATCTTTTTTTTTTCTTCCTTCCTTTATTTCTCAAGATCATATTGGAACTGAAACTTGAGTAGTTTTTGAGAGTGGAGAGGAAATTGAATTCCCATTGGGTTTATTGCTTAGGAGTTTGAAAGAATCATAGAGTTGAAAGGGACCACAAGGGCCATCCAGTCCAACCCCCTGCCATGCAGGAAGACATCATCAAAGCATTCCTGGCAGATGGCTATCCAACCTGTGTTTAAAAACCTCCAAAGAAGGAGATTCCACCACACTTCCAGACATAATCCACTGTGGAAATGCTCTTACTGTCAGGAAGTTCTTCCTAATGTTTAGGTGGAATCTCTTTTGCTGTAGATTGAATCCATTACACCATTTCCTATCATATCACATCTTAACCTTCTCTTCTCCAGTCTAAACATACCCAGCTCCCTAAGCAGCTCCTCATGGGGCTTCGTGTTTTTCAGTCCTTTGTCTGGACATTTTCCCTTTCTTCTCCAAACAAATGACAGTGAATTGGTAGATAGTAGGGGCTGATATCATAGGGGCACCAGTGCTTCATGGGGATTCTGACTCCTGCTTTCTGGTCTACTTCTACAGCAGTGGTATACAATACATGGCCTATGGAAAGGTGGCCCTTGGGACCACAAGGTATTGCCTCTACAGTCCCTAACAGTCATTTTTTAAAAAAATGACATTTGGGGGTGATTTTTACCCTAAAACTTTCCAAAAGCACCCCAAACCATTTGCAAATGAGCCCTGGTGGCGCAGTGGTTAAATGCCAGTACTCCAGACACAAAGTTGTGAGTTTGATCCTGCCAGGCTCCGGGTTGACTCAACCTTCCATCCTTCCGCAGGTCAGTAAAATGAGTACCCAGCTTGTTGGGAGCAATTATCTAACACACTGTAAACCAATTAGAGAGCACTTAGCTGATAAGCGATATAGAAATACTCATGCTATTGCTATTGCAAATGAAGTGGTTCTCCTCATGCCCAGAGCTGCCCAGCCTCTCATAGAAAAAAAAGCCAAAACTTGGCCAAAATGGTGGTGAGAAGTAATGTCATGCCACTCCCAGTGTGCCAAAACATGACAGTGAGATATTACAGAGGAGCAAGGGAGGGAGTGGTCACTACCCACTTTTCAGTTGCCCATTCTTCTTTCATAAGGTTGTGGTAAACTTGTTCCTGGGTTATACTACTTCTGTCCACACATGGGAACTGACACAACTGAATGTTCTTTCTTACATTCAAAGTCAATTAGAAAAACTGCCTGCACATAGACATCTAAATATCAATGCTTCCAGTTCAGCCTTCTTCCCAACACTCTATGGTTCTATGTGCAAAGAATTATCATTATTTTTGATACAGAGGGGTAGTCATGCAACCCACCATCCACATGCAAATAGAGTCTGAAGTGCTACATACACACCCAGCTTACCAACTTAGTAAGAACTAGCCTGCCATGTGTACTTGCGAGGGAACATTTTTGCCAATTGGTTGAGCTGTAGCATTTGTTTCCTGGCAGACGTCAGAACACGATCCATTCAGAACTGATGATGGAAGGGTATTACCTAGGCACAGATCTGGCTCGTGCCCTGTGCCTTCTGCCTCATGTTTGTTTTTAGCCACATGCCCCTGAACACTAATGAGTGACATGCATGTGGGACTTCTTTTCCCCCACTGCCAGCTCCACCCCAACTCCCACCCTCCTGCTCTTTTGGTAACCTGCCTGCTTCCTCAACTCATTGAAGGACAGAAAAGGAATGGGCTGCCACCATCCTATCTCTTCCTATTTCACAACAGATTAGCACACGGGGACTCAGGAGTCCGGAGGAGTGCTCTTTCAGACAGCCCTGTGCTGTCTCTAATCAGACCCTGTCTTTGTAAAGTAGAACATGTTGAATCTGTCATGGGTGAGCATGACGTTTGATTCCATTCATAGGGAGGTTGCATCTTGAGCGAGGCAAGACTGGAAACCTTGCAGACTGTGCTGTAAATCTCAGAATAGAAAGGAGACTACATTTGGTTTCCCTTCCCCCCTTCCCCCTCCCTCCTCACGCACATCACATTAATTCCATTTGCAAAACATTGCAAAAGAAATCCAGAACCCCCGTGCCTTATTGCAAGCAGAAGGAATTCAGCCTGTTACAGTTTTAAATCCTCACCTTTTCCACCCCCTCTGGGGAGCGGATCTTCTTCCTTCACCTCCTTCTCTTCATCGTCATTGTCCTCCTCCTCCTCCTCCTCTTCCTCCTCTTTGACTACCCCCCTCCCCTCACTCCCGGCTTCTTTTCCACACTGATTTTCAAAAAATGCTGGAATGCAAAGCCACTGAGGTCTCTTAAGTTGCAGCTGCCGAAATCTCTCCTAATTGCCATAGCTGGGCAGCATCATGCGCCGCCGTATAGGCAGGCAAGAGGAGACGTGTAGCTTTCATTCAGTGCCTTCAAGACATGTCTTTTCTCTAGTCAGGGGGGAGCCAAAAAAGCCCAGAGATCAATGCATTTGAAACTGACAGAGAGAATGAATGCTTCTTTAGTAGGCACATGCTGAGGATCGTGTGTGTGTATGTGGTATATGGTTTGTGCAGAGCAGAGAAGCTGCGTCCTGGTCCATATGCTCCTTGTTTACTGCAATGTTTTTTGCATGTTACTGTGCACTCCGGACTAACGTGAAGGTAAGAGGAGGCGGGAGACAGCAATTCAGCAGAACTGTTTCTGTTTCTTTCCTTTCATTATTTATATATATATATATATATATATCTGTATTTTTCAAAAAACAGCCAAACAAAAAACCATGAAAACCAAAAGCCGGCTGCAGAAAATGTCTACCTTTGTGTTGCTTGTTACTTTGGAAATGCTGCTTTGAACAAGGCTATTATCACAGGTGGTTGTGGAAGCTTTGTTTTATGGTGTCTTCCTTGCCTTAATTGGAGGAGCATGTTTTCATGTGCCACGGCTTAATGATCTTCGGTGTGTAGCAGTTTGCAGTTTGGGCTTGACTCTTGCCTAGAAGAATAATATGCTAGGTATTTTTTTTTCAATGTGTGTGTGTCTGTGTGGTTCAATTCAGTTTTGTTTCACCAAGCTCCCAGTAGGCCAGGAATGAGGCTCTGAGGTTCTCCTCTTCTCTGACAGTTTTGCCTTTTTTGGTTTACGGCATATAAATCAGAATGCATTTGCTTTCGCTTCCCTCGTCCCCTCTGGTGAGGGGAGTTTGCTTGTTTTCTTGCTAATGATCTGTCTGTAAAAACCAGAGATCTGTCTGCCGAAGCTAGACTCTTGCGCCGATTCATTTCCAAGTTGTCACAAAATGCAGAGAGCTCAAATGCTAGACAAATGTGCAGAGATGGCAGCAATATGTTGGAATGGGTGGGGAGAAGTGTATACCCTTTCTCCCCCATTCCCAGATGTTTAAGGAAAGAAATAGTTTCTGCTTCTTCAGCGCTATGCTCACAGTTAAGATGTTTCATCAACTGTATTAACATGTATTGGCTTTGCTTAATTAACCTGCCCCCGTCCGCTCAACTTTAAGGTAAAAGTTGCCAGATCGGTTCCCTTGTTGCTAGCTGAGGACAAACCAAGCTGAAAAGATCATTGACACTTGCGCTCAGCTGATGAAAGCTGAGCAATTGGGCCAGCCTGCTATGGAGAATGGAGTTGCATAATTTAAGTGAATTACAGTCTTCTGTTAACCTATTGGGGAGCTATTGTCATCGGTGTTCCCGTTATGTCTAGCGTGGTGGTGGGGGTGCAGACTCACATCAAAGAATACCAAGCGCAGGGCAAGCAGGGCAAGGATTTGTAAAGGATCTTCTCTTTCTTCTTCCATTCTTAGGTTATTGAACATGTGTGAGAAAGTTTTTTTTTCTAACCTAAATGTTTGGACTAGATGACAAAGCTGGTTTGGGTGAACCGGTTAAACTAATGAAATTTTGCCAGGAGCTGGTTTCAGATTTGGAGGTCTCATGGAGTGAATGTGTGAATGCTGAGAGTCCCTAGTAAGTTTTCTGAAAGTCTGAAAATTCACAGGGTTAAGTAACAATAACTGTCTCCTAAATGTCGTTAGTAACATTCCCTGATGCATGTCCGGAAGACAGAGAACTATATATTTATTTTTTGGCATCTGTGAACTTCATCTAGAGTTATTAGCATTCACCTGAGCAAGATGCGTACTTTCCAGAGAATGGGAAATGACTGCACACATTTTGTACATCTGCTGGGTAGGCTTGTTCTTGGGCATTCTTCCTATCAATAGGCATGTGTAAATAAATCTGTGTATATAGATTAAATAACTGTATATCTATATCCATACCTATAGCCAGATGGTTAAATAAAATCTTCTGTTAATGTAGTCATTCTCTGTGGCTTTATCTGAATGTATGCATCTCCGGTCCTTTTTCTACATGTTCCCCATTCCGTTTACCTAGGGAACACCACCGTAAATGGGAACACAAAGTATAGCTTTGTATGCCAACCTAAAAGTTAGGGTATGTTAACATTTGCTTATAAGATGTTAACAAGTTTCAGTGGAAACATACGAAATGATTTTTCCCCCAGCTAAATGTCCTTTACTGGCGAATAAGAGAAAGTGCAATGACACTAAGACAATTAGCTTTGCAATTTGCTGGTAACTGTTAACATTTTAACATTTTTCTGATTGTACTTCAGATCTTTAAAAAAATTGCTGGGTAAATGTCAACATTCACTTATTTTCTGACATTAACTGCAATATGTAAGTTTTAAAAATCAGACACATAAATTAAGTAGAATTGAGGGAAGAATTTATGTGGAAAATATTTATATTGACTTTTTTTTGGCTTTGCTTAAATAAATGTTATTGCTATGATATAGAGAAAAGAATGTAAGGAACTTTAAATTTAGAAGGAAGCAAACTTCTGAGTATGTGATCAATGCTGTTGCAGATTTTTACTATATTAATAGCTTAACTTTTTTTCCTACTTTACTGTTAACTTAAGAACCTTAATAAAAGTTGTCTCCCTACATGTGAAAACCAAAGTTAATAAGAAATGGAGAAATAACCTTCATGTTCTCAAAATATTGTTTCCAACTGTTTGTGAACATTTTTTTCCTGAATCAGAGGCAAGCTTCATTCTCACCTAGACTAAATCCAATCTCTAGTTCCTACTAGAGTAAATCCACTGAAGCAATGGAATTTTATATAGGGGTGAACATAAAATTCAACAACTGATCCAGTGGCTTGAGGCTTACAGAAATACACAGAAACCTATATTTGTATACTTATATATATTTCCTTAATTAGTACTTGAACAGTGGGCAGGCATCTCTGTTGCAATTATGGATGAAACGTTCAAAGAATTATCTGTGTTAGTCTGCAGTTAATAGTAGCTCTTGGTACGCCCTCTTTTACCAACTGATTTAAGGGCTTAAAGAATGGGACAATGTTTTCAGGGATGTCCTGATGTTTGTCAGATATAGCACTGTGATTGCATAAGGGAATCCTGATTTCAACCCTTCTCTAGGATGATGTCATAGCCCATATATGGTGAAAAGAAGAATGATTAACGCTACACCAGGCTTTTCTGATCCAATGGGTACAGATTAGTCCAATATAACACATGACATTTTCAGTGGGGAATATGACTTCTCTTCCAGCCCATTATACTGTCCCGTTGGGGTATCATTTAGGAATTATTGGTTTAAGTTGAGATAATATATATATATATATATATATATGCATATAAAATTTCCTTATATATTATCTCAATTTAAACCAATGATTCCTAAAGGATTCTCCAACAGGACAGTCTAATGGGCTGGAAGAGAAGCCAGATTCCCCACTGAAAATTTAAGGTGCTATGTTGGATGAATCTGTGCCCATTGGATCAGAAAAGCCCAGTGTAGCATTAATATACACATATATATGAATGAATGACTGTTACATGGTCTTTAGTGTTTGGATGTGATATTCTTATTTTATAGCCCTGAAAAAGGAAGTTGAGTATTATTATGCTTCTTAAAATATTGTCACTTTTTGCTTATTTTATATCATATGTTGCTTCAACACTTCTGGATGCAATAGTATAAGTAGACATCAATAGGTCATAGGCCATCTTTACAGGTATCTAGTGTGATGTCATTAAGTAGAGGATCTATATATAGCCTCTTTCATGAGGAAGATCACCTGAGCTTTTTGAGGAGGACTGGATTTGCAGCTGTTGAGGCAGTCATGCCAATGGCTTATGCCAGAGGTAGGCAGCCTGGTGCATTCCAAGTAACTGGTGCTATAACTCCCATAAATACCAGCCATCATAACTTGTAGTCTGTGATAATAGATATAATAGTCTGGTTGCCTATCCTAAGCTATAGCTTTATATAATTTTGTAAAATCTTCATGAATCTTGCAAAACATGATAGCCTAAATCAGATTGTTAATCTCAGCTAGAACAGACCTTTTTGGATCAATGGGATTCCTATATATTCACTCCTCATTCTAGAATTGACTCAATGAGTTGATTCTAGTTGGGAATAATCTCTGGCACTGCAGCTGCTGTGTTAGAATCTGGATGCATGAATCTATTGAACATGTCTTGATCCAGACACATCAACTCAGGTCACCTTTACCCCAAGAAAAGGAAAAGGAAAAATGAACAGAGCTTGGGAAAGGAAAGTCATATGGATGGAAGTCGTAGATTGCAATTGATTGAATTCAGGGTCTGGTTTAAATCCTGACTTCTGAATAAACATGCATAGGTTTGTAATGTTTGTGTCATGTCATTTCTGTGCCCAGATGCCTTTGTGTGTACTAAACGAAAAGAAACAATGTGCTGTTTGCTCAAAAGAGGTGTAAAACACCCACTCTCCCATTTCCCCCCATTCATAAGAAAAGAAGTTGGAGTCAAGCAGAGGAATGCTAAGTTAGCCTTGAAATTTTTGCCTTTGTCAAAACTGTGTGGCAGCTCTATTTTGATCAGTCATCTGCTTTGATTTTGCGTCCATGAAAAGAGAAACATAACATTTGAGTTATCACTGAGTAGCCGGTCGTGGTGGCAGTGATTGCCGCTTACACATACAATAATTTGTGTTTTATTCTCCTGCCACAGAAAATGGGTCATTAACTAGGGCTTTACTAAAAAGTGCCCCCTGCCATCACTCTTCCTAGAATACAATGCACAGAGCTTATGTGAAAGGCAAACATTGTTATTAAATAGATTGGCATGGATGGAATGATCCTGGCTACCTGTTGATTGACTGTGTTTCTTTCTTTCTTTCTTTCTTTCTTTCTTTCTTTCTTTCTTTCTTTCTTTTCTTTCTTTCTTTTTGTCTGTGCTAGGGATGACTTTTCGTGCCTATGTGAAATTATATTGCAGTAGAGCAGCAATAAACTGGCATGATCCTGGAGACCAGGGTTCAGTTCCATGCTTGGCTGTGGGTACCCACTGGGTGACCTTAGGTGCATCACATACTCTCAGCCCCAGAAAACCACATGATAGCTTTGCCTCAGGGTCACCATAAATCAGAACTTACTTGGAACAATAACATTGAAGGTGTAGAAAGGCAAACATTTTCAAGTCACACAAACAAAAGGAAAAGGTCTTTACCATCTCCTGAGCCCTCTGAATTAACACCATTAAGGGTATTTGTGGGGGATTGTAGACATTTCCAAGATTTGCTTAAGGACTGTGTTTTCTGTTTCCATTTATTTGGGGGTTGATGGAAGCCATTCCCAACCCTCCAAGTCTTCCAGGAGCAACCTGGCCTCCAAGCACTATTGCATGTAATATCCTAGTTTATGTGTCTTTTCTCCTTTCTTGTGTTTTCATCAACAATTGTCTGTGCTATAATTCAACCCACATAATATTGTTCTGTCTTGATAGGCTAATTGCTAAGTCAAATGGATGCCACATTTGGAATAAATGAGGAAGCTGTATAGGGTGGAAAGAAAAAAACAGCTTCCTGAGCAAAATATGCTGTCTGGATTGATCTAAGGGTTGTAATCCAAAAAAGGTATTTTTTCCCCAAGCTCTGACGCTGGCCTCATTATGTCTTTTTCACTGTTTTACTAACTTTTCAGGCTTCCCTGTTCTTTCTTTTATAAGGCTAACCTTATGCTGTCCATGGTACTGATACTAATGTCTGGCTTGTGTTTTCCCTAGGATATTGTTTGTCTGGTCTCTGCTGCTTTCTTGTCTTGATTCCATCAAGATAATCCCACTGTTCAGCATCTAGTTGACAACCTGCCAGACTATTTCTACAAAAGCTGTGGACCAAATCTTCAGTATTTGTGGTTTAGGTTGGGGTTCAGCTAGTCAAGCAGTGTGGTTGTCGTGACTCAGCCAAGTTGAACTTCCAGAAAAGATACACTCACCCTTCATATCCATGGGTTCTGCATCCTTGGATTCAACCAACCATAGCTTGGAAATGTAAAAAAAATATAGAAAGCAGAGCTTGATTTTGCCATGCGCCGTGCACTACGCTGATGTGTAGGCATACCCTGCTGCAGCCTCCTACCTTTTCACAGATTCTCAGGCTCTCTCCAGTGCTCGTTTGAGTTGTTCATTATTTTGTAGAAGGGACACCACTATGCCATTGTGTATAATGGGACTTGAGCTTCTGTAGACTGTGATATCCATGGGAGGTCCTGGAATCAAACCCTAGTAGAAACAGAGGGGCAACTGTACTCATGCAAACAGCAAAGTCTGGGAGATGTGTCATGCATAGACTTAGCAAAAGAAGGTGATTATATACAGAGTACCTGTTTGCTTCTGTGTTGGATTTAGGTTGACTATGTTTGTTCTAGTGATGGGTCCAATCATCTGTGCTCCCCCCCATGCTTCTGGTTTCTAAATCAATACATACTATTTTGTGCATTTTAAATATTCTCCTAACAGTTCCTGAGAACTCTAAAGTCAATAGAGGAGAGTGCGTACCCCAATCACCTGTTTGATGGTCCAATGTCAATGTGGTCATTATACCTTGGCTCCTGACTGGCTCATTGAACATGTTATGAGTTTTGTTACTAAGAATTTTTCACATGCACAAGTTACTTCATAAATAAGATAGGCAGAATTTGAGATTTTAAGAAATTGAATGTGGAAAAACAAAACATAACTGACAGATTCACCCACTCAGGTAGAGGGCTTCCAGTGTTTCACGCTTAAAAAAATCTTTGAATTCAGAAGCAGTGGGTGGTTTTGTTGCTCTGGAGCAGTGAATCCATGCTGAGCTTTACCAAGGCTATTCTGTGTATTATGGGAGCATTTTGTGGGAGCTGCCCAAGATCCTGAACTCTAAAACCCAGGGTCCTTTCAAACTAGACAATTACAGTTCCATCCTATGGAATCCTCACAAAACTCCAAGCCCCAGGATTCCATAGGATGGAACCATGGCAGTTAAAAGTGGAATCAAAATGCTATAATTGTGCTGTGTGGGTTCACCTTTGTTTGCATTCCACCATGCTTATGATGCTGAACTAGGGTTTCTACACCCATTTTTCCTGAGATGTTTCTGCTTTTTAACTGCTACATACTGAACTGCTAGTTTGATGGAACTGCTCGAGTGCAGATATTTGGCTTGTTTCCAATAAATATTTACCAACGTTTGCAGATTTCTTTATAAACTGGAGAGAATAAACTTAATTTTTTTTAAAAAAAAAATCATTGTGGCAGAATGAATGAAGATTGTGAAACTTGTGGATTTGTCTGTCTCTCAATTTGCAGTTGATAGAGCTCAGAGTCAGCTGTAGCCATCAGGTGATAAGGGTTTGCTGTGCTCAATAGCTTGTTGGCTATTCTGCATTCTTGACGCTTATATGAAAATTGAGCCTAATGCCAGTAGTTGGCCTTGTGGGTTCTTGGCAGTCATGGGAATCATGGTGCTGGGTTACTTGATTTCATGGCTAGTCAATGGGGAAGCATACCTCCTAGCAGTGGGAATAACTAAGATCAGCCTGAAATTCAGGAAAGAAGAGTATTTTCTCATTAAGACTAAGGCCAGAATCTGGTTTTATAAGTTCCCCAATAGAAGCATTTGGATGCTTATATCTTATTGGAATGGTCATCTTTAGTTCATGTTTGCAGAAGCAGAGTTGTGCATGCTATGACATTGGGGACACCCATGGGCTTTACGGCTGTGCATTCAGCTGCAAGTTGGGTTATGTATTGACTTGTGCAGTGTTCTCATTCAACACAAGGATTACATAAAACAATTAATGCACAACTTCTTATGCAGAAATTTAAGCTGTGTAACCCTGATATAGGATCTTAGCCTAAATAAGGACTGAGGGCAATTGTCCCGTGCTCGTTACTTGGGATTAAGCTCTAATCACCACTGAACTCAGTGGAACTTCTTTCTCAGTATATAATATGCATCTTCAAACAATATAATAGGAGCCAGCATCAAGAGATCCAGTGTGGTATTGTGGTTTGAGTGCTGAACTAGGACTAGTAGGAGACCAGGGTCCCTACTTGGCCATAGAAACCGCTGGGTGATTTTGAGCAAGTCACATTCTCTCAGCCTAAGAGGAAGGCCTGAAAACCTCTTCTGTATCACTCGTGCTGAGCAGGGCATCTGACAGGGTTGCTACAAGTTGGAGTCAACTTGTAGGTACACAAGAACAACAACAGAACCACCTTGCTAGCCTAGGCTGAAGTGTGTAAAGTAGTTGGCACAAAAGTGGGAGAGCTGCTCAATGTTATTTATTGTAAAGAAAATTTCACAGCAAGGGTATCCAGTTCCCCATGGAAATGCATATGACAAGCAGTGAAAATTCCATATTACAAGCCCATAATTTGAAAACTCAATCAATGTTGTGGTTTAGTACACAGTGCAAGGACCTAGTCCTGCTCTCTTCTTTCACCCGGGATGTCTTTTCTTCCATTTGGCCACCATGAAGATAATATGTTTTTCTTCTTTTAAGGCTTTTGTCTCACCTAAAACTTGCGAAAGTGCTCTGCCCCCTCAGGGGACAGGAAAAAGAATAAGCAATAGTGGGAATAATAGAAGACTGGGATTGTATCAAATGGAAACCATGGGATGGAAGTGTTGACATACTCCAAGTGAGGCATATAACTCTTGATTACATGTCTAGAAATAATAGCTTGTACAAACATAGTGGATTGGATGAGAGTTGGTAAAACAAAGTATTGACTGCATTCTTTCTCTTGCGAGGAATAAATTTCAAAGAAGGCAAAATAGCTGGGCTAGATGAGAAATTCTGGGCTGCACTCCCTTGTATGCCTATTCTCTTTGACTTTTTAAGAATAATATGTTGGCAGCTAATAAAACATGTCATGAAAGCAAGGTACAGTATGTGTTCCCTACCGGGAGATGCTGATTATGAGAACCATGCAGGGGGAATGACTAATCAGACCTGAATTGTGCTCTCTGTGTGTATGCATATGCATGTTTATTTAGAAAGGTGGGCTATACATTTTAATGTGAACCCATTAAGCTTTTCTTGAAGATTTTGGTGGACACAGAGGGGGTCTTCCTGATTTTGTTTGACCATGTCTCCCATGAGCCTGAGGAGCCATAATCAATAGTGAAGGAACATGGGGTTATTGTATTGTAGTCTAACAATATCTGAAAGGATACATATTTTTGTTGTTGTTGTTAATTGCCATCTAATCAGCATTGATGTATGGCAAACCCATGAGTGACAGACTTCCGAGACACCCTGTTATTAACAGACCTGCATGGGTCTTGGAAATTTAGGAGTCCCATGGCTTCCTTGATTGAGTCAATCCACCTCTAATGCAGTCATCCTCTTTTTCTCCTCCTCCCATCTTGCCAAGCACCACAATTTAGTCACTTCAGCTTGATTTGCTATTGGGCCCATATTTCTCCTTTAGGTAGTCCGTTGTCTCTTAACAACTCTCTTCCACCACTATATTTCAAATAAATTTTCTTGCTGTCAGCTTTCTTCACTGTCTAGTTTTCACACTTATACATAGAAATTAGAAATGCTATGGCGTGGAAGATCTTGACTTGGGTATTCAGTGATACAGCTTCACACTTGGGGATCTTACTCAGTTCCTTCACAATGTCTGAAAGCATGCCTGTTCCCTACTTTTGACTAGATTCTAGACAATAGACTTTCTCATCCTAGCCCATAGTGTAGCTTATGTGTGTGAACTATAGGTGAAAGTCTATAGCCTATTCCTTCTTGTTTTGTTGTTCCTGTGAGGATTGCTATATTTCAAATAGTCACTACTGTAACAATTGGGAGGATTGATTTGGTGTTTGCTTCATTGTGGATGGAGCATTGTAAGTCAGAACCAATGTCGCTGAACAAAACTGAAGGTAATACATCATAAGGGATTGTTGTTCTCTTGTTCATTTAGACCTGAATCCTATTGATAGTCCCAGTTAGAGGGGATGCATTGAATCAATGGGATATCTGTACGTTGATCCACCATTCCACAAGTCATTTGGTGTTTCTGTTCTGCTTGGGAGTACCAATAAGGTACAGGCCTTTGTCTTCTCCCTTTTCTGAATAAACATGGAGAAACTGAAAATTTAGTAGTAAAAAAATTGAATAGGGTTTTTTCTTTCTTTCTAGAGATAGTTTTTCTATAGACAGACAGATAACTAGATCAATTGTTCTGTGTGAATATTTCTATTAACGTTAGAATTCTATACTTTTTTTTTCATCCAGTGGTCTTGTAGCTTGAATTTGCTGTTGTTGTGTGCCTTTGAGTCGCTTTTGACTTATGACAACCCTAAAGTGAACCTATCATGGAGATTTCTGGAGCCTGAGAGCATGTGACACACTCAAGGTCATCCCCAGTGGTTTCCTGGGTTGAGAATCAAACCCTGGTCTCCATGGTCAGAGTCAAATGCTCAGACCACTACACCATGCTGGCTCATAGCTTTAACTCCTCAGTAAATTTAGACACGGCAGAGTATGCAAGTGAACGAGAAATTACTGCTAAAAATAATAAATAAATCTTTTTCAGTTGGTCTGTGACCATACGATGAAATGATGATGATGAGAACGATGGGTCTTCTTACTATATCTGTGATAATATCTTACTCACTATGTTACTCTACGAGGTGGAAGATGTTGGGGTGTGCCTACAATGCCAGCATCTCCTTAGAATTTGCGTGAAATATGGCTGAAAGGAGGCCTGTGAGAGGAGGGTAATGGCAGGATTTTTTTCACCTATATAGAGCAATACTAACTGTAGAGAGGGCTTCAGTTAGAGTTAACAAAGTATTTTATTTGAATTGACAAGCATACGAGAAATCAGACACTTTTAAGAACCATGCAAGGTTATCGGAAAATAAGGCAAGAAGGATTGGATAGAGAGAGATTGGGTGGAAAGGGTGATAATTACCAGTCCTGAAGGAGGAGTCACAGCAGAAAGACTCAGACAGTGTCTGAGAGTAGCTTGGATGAACAGCAGTCTGGGGCACCATGTACTATGTACTACAATTGGCTTGGGTCAAAGCTAGAGTTTTTATATCTAATTTTGCACTCTAAAGGGTTGTGTTGACAAAGCTGTAAAGCTTTCCCATGGGACTGACAAAGGGGTCTGGAATGGGCTGATTGCTTTAAATCCAGAATGACAAAACATTGATGGGACTCATGATGATCTCTTAATGTTCAGTCAGGTAGGGGGTGTAGGGGTGATCTCTGTAGAGTGGTGTTGAGGGATGGTCTTTGGTTGCTTTATCTGGGCAGGCCATTGTCCATTGTATTTGAAAGTGCAAAAGAGCCTGAAGCCGTGAAGGGATTAGCACAAACCCATCAGCGTTGGGTTTTCTACATAATCCTTCCTGGATTTATGGCCCTGAACACTTCTCAGGTCGGCGTGACCCTGAATCTCCTATAAGTGTGACCTTGATCATGTTCTCTAGTCAAGTCCAATTTGTGAAAATCACATATCACATAGGAGGGGGGGTTGAATGTGGTAACAACTATGTAAGCATAATTATAAAAGCAAGAAGTAAGATAGCAAAAATGATTGCCTTGGTTTTATAGCTCAAACTTATTTTTCTGCCATCTGGCTATGGGAGCTAGGATATATCTTACATTAGTGATAGCGTGTGTACTTCTATACTGCTTATCAACGAAATGCTCTCTAAGTGGTTTACAATGTATTTAGCTAATTGCCCCCAACAAGCTGGGTACTCGTTTTACTGGCCTGTGGAAGGATGGAAGGCTGAATCAACCTGGAGCCCAGTAGGATCGAACCCACAACCTTGTGTCTGCAGTACTGGCATTTAACCACTGCGCCACCAGGGCTCCCTACCACACTGATAGCATTTGATACATTTGTCATGAAATGCTGCTAAAAGATGCTATCAGTGTGGTAAGCTGTTCCTCTTCCATCCATAGTATCTTAGTATATGTACTGTAAAAAACTGTGCATCTGGATTTACGTCATTTTGCTGTACATAAAACCACTACCTGGGTTTCTTACTTGAAGCTTCAGAATGAGCTTGCAAGTGAGAAGCATTGTTTCTTAAATGTTATGTTGCCCCAAAATGTTATCTTGCCCCAAAAAGCACAACAATAGTTGTCAGCTACAGTTTGAGAAGAAGTTTCTTCTCCTTACAAGTTAGAACTGGGTATTGCACGTGCAGTTCTGAGTTATTACAGTGAACCGTTATTTTACTGTTTTTTCTTTAAACTCCTTAAATTCCACACGTAAGGCTGTGCTGGAGAACGTTTGATTTAGTTGCACGTTGGCTCATTTGGCAGATTAGTGAAAATGTTGTGTGCTGGGGAGTTACTTTTGAACAAGAGCAGATCTGCACCATGGCTTGGGCATTGTGAACTCTGAAGAAATGGGACACATGTGTATTACTTTAATATGTGATCTGGAAGCTGATTCCACTGTCTTTTTTGAAAAGACAGTGGAATCACTGTAATTGAATGTTATTACAAGATTGTAAGAAATAGCCAGTTTTTGCAATCATCTTGAGTCTTTGACATGAAGTCCTCCAAAGTGACTACAATTTTGTACCATCTCAGTTTGAGGTCGTCCACTAAAGCTGAGTGATGTAGGAGTTAGGACAGAGAGAAGATATTTTCTTTATGCAGGACATAGTTAAACTATGGAGTTTGCTTTCACAAAATCTGGTGGTGGCTACCAACTTGGATGCTGTTAAAAGGGTGTAATTTGGGATTATCAGTAGCTGCTGAACATAATGGTTATGCATATCTGGTATCAGGGACAAGGGCCTGAATCATATTGGCTCGTGCCAGCTAGAATAAACTCACTGAATCAGTTTTTAAGTGCTCAAGCAATACACAGGTAAAGCTCATTAGTTCAATGGGTCTACTCTAGTTGTAAATAAAAAAAGGTTTCAGGTCAGTTTGGGCCTTTCTGCACTACACTGTTATAGTGCTATTATTCCACTTTCAGCATCCTGTGGAATTCTGGGGTTTGTAGCTTAGCGAGGCCAAAGAGCTCTCTGGCTGAGAATTCTAAAGCCCCCTCCCTCTAAACTGCAAATTCCAGAATTCCATACGATGTTGAAAGTGGAATAATAGCACTATAACAGTGTAGTGTGGAAAGTTGCATTCCTGTTCTGCTGGTGGGCTTCCTATAAGCAACTGGCTGGCTGCTGTATTAATGTAAGCATAATCATGATCATAACCATTTTATTCATTACCGCCTCTCTCTAGGGCTTGGGGGGGGGTAAAGAATAGATGAATTTAAAAGTTGTAGTTAAAATGCACATGGAACAATTGATACCTATATACTATAATTTAAAAAATCATAGTTAAAAGTACAGTTAAAATACAGTTAAAAGTATGATTAAAAATATAATTAAAAGCTAGACTGGGTAGGCTTGCCAGATTAATAAAATGATATGCTAGATAGAGTCTTCAGTCTAATCCAGCATGGCTTCTCTTATGTTCTTTTGAAGTCTGCATCTTTATATCATTGAACTGTAGAAGCACAGAGCTGGAAGGGACTACAAGGGCCATTTGGTCTGATTCCCTGTCATGCAGGAAGACACTAATGTCGCACTCCTGTGAGATGTTTAAAAACAACCAGAGAAGGAGAGTTCTCCCCCACCTTTTGAGGTATTGGCCATTTCCACACTGTACAGTTATAGTGCTGTTATTCCACTTTAAACATCCTGTGGAATCTTGGGGTTTGCAGTTTAGGGAGGGGCGTTTAGAATTCTCAGCCAGAGAGCTCTTTGGCCTTAGAAAACTATAAACTCCAGAATTCCACAGAATGTTGAAAGTGGAATAATAGCAGTATAACAGTGTAATGCAGTGTAGCACTATAACAGTGTAGTACTTTCAAACAGCTCTTTCGTTAAGGAAGTTCTTTCTAATGTTTAGGTGGAATTTCTTTTCTTGTAGTTTGAAGCCACTGGTTCATGTTCTTGGTGAAGAAAACAAGACACCTCTTAATGTATTTTAAGTATGGCTGTCATCTCACGAATCCGTCTTCTCTTCTCCAAGCTAAACATATCCAGCTGTGTTAGCCAGTCCTCATAGGGCTTGGCTTCTAGACTTTTCATCATCTTGGTTGCTCTTCTCTGGACATATTCCATCTTGTCAACTGCCTTCTTGAACGATTGTGTCCAGAACTGGATACAGTATTCCAGGTGCAGTCTGACCAATACTGAGAAGAGTAACACCATTATTTCCCTTGATCTAGACACTATCCTCTGCCTTTTTCCACCGTTCATTGGAAGGCAAACCTATGCTGATTGGTGAGAAATTTTGAACTTGATAAAGGCTCATCTCCAAAGCACTTGCCAAGTGGTGCTGCTCTTTGCATATTCCTCTCCTCAACAGATGCAGCCAATGATGAAATTGGGCAGGGCTCACATCAAGAAAGAGCCCAGTTGGGCACCTGTGTCGGCTCACACCGCTGTAAGGGTTTTATTGTTGAAGCACTGGTTGTGGTTATTCCTTTCTTTCCTGCCACTGTTTCTCGAACTATCCCCTCTAGCATTTAGGTATATAAAGGCTGAGCAGTGTCCTTGCCTTCTATTCTCCTTCTAGAGAGAGGGAGAAAGAGAGAGCAAATGACAGAGTGTGAAAAAATTATTTTAAAAGTAATCAGCTACAGTTCCAAGGCTCCTGAAAATACTTTAAGTTTCATTTATTGTGACATTTTGCAGCCAAATAACTATTTCCTTTTTCATAGAATCATAGAATCATAGTGTTGGAAGAGACCAAAGGGACCATCCAGTCCATCCCCCTGCCATGCAGGAACCCACATCAAAGCACTCCCAAGAGATGGCCATCCAGCCTTTGCTTAAAAACTTCCAAAGAAGGAGACTCTACCACACTCCGAGGCAGCATATTCCACTGCTGGACAGCCCTGACCATCAGAAAGTTCTTCCTGAGGTTCAGCTGGAATCTCTTTTCCTGCAGCTTGAATCCATTGCTCCTTGTCCTAGTCCCTGGAGCAGCAGAAAACAAGCCTTCTCCCTTCTTGACATGACATCCCTTCAAATATTTAAACATGGCCATCATGTCCCCTCTTAACTTTCTCTTCTGCAGACTAAACATTCCCAGCTCTCTAAGCCACTCCTCACAGGGCATGGCTTCCAGACCCTTCACCATTTGGGTCGCTCTCCTCTTTTGTTATACAAAATATTTTTATAGCTTAGCAACTAACATTATTATTAAATTCAGTGACTTAAAGTAATATTTAGTTACCTTTTAAAAATATGGTACTAATCACACGTGACTGGCAAAAACCATCCCCTGTAGCCATAAACCAGTTACTCCAGTAAGTTGTTCTTCATTGCATTGTAATTATAATGTGACCTACTTATGACTTGTTTACTGTAGGAAAAACAAATAATTAGAATCTAGTTCCTTATATCCAACAAGTCAATTTGTTGTTTTCAACAATTTAGCTTGTTATTTCTTGCAAGTGCTTCTGAGCCCTGAAAACTAGACCTAGAGCAAACAATACAGAAACTAAGTGGACTATATTGAAAGTGCATTAGGGAATGTGGGCCTGTTTAAAGGGAGGAGCTAAAAGACTCCAGAATACCTGAAGCTGATATTGGGAATAGAGTGGTTGGAATCCTGTTCGTGTTATATACCAGTGTAAGTTTCTGTAAAGATTTGGTTGTATAATTTTGATTCTTGTGTAACAGATGTATTGAATTAATGTTACATTAGCGGTGTTCCACAAGAGTCATCATATCACACAGACCTAAATCATATGGTTTGTCCCAATAAGATAGAGGCATTGAATCAATCAAATTTACCAATGTGTTGAGTCTCCATTTAATAATTGATTAAATGGGTCTTCTCTGTTTGGGAGAAACCAATGATACTGCATAACTAATTTTCAGTGCCTTAAATATACCTCTTTATTCATTGCAGTTGCAGGAACTGTTACCATGTTCTCTGGGGGTCCCGGGAGGGGCGCCCAAATAACCAAGCAAAAACACAAGATGGGGAAATTAACTGGAGCACTCTCTTAAGCTAGCGAGAGGCAGGGTAACTTAGCAGGGATCTTGCAACCCAGTGTCTATGGGGTCAGGTCAGAAAAGTTGTCAGAGTTGTCAGACAGGTTTTAAAACAGTAAAAGTGATATCCTTATTAAAAGACAAATGACAAATAAGACAACGCAAGCATGCAGCTAACTGGGAACTGAAAATGAGAGTTTTTGGGGGAAATGGGTGATACGACACCTTTTCTTGTAGTCCTGAAGAGATTGGAGATTGCAGGGGGGAAAGTTCTGCATGGTTCGCTGAGAGGAGCTCATCAGACCAAAACTGCAGCAAGACAGGATAGGAGTCCAGAGCGATCTGAACAGGACGAGAGGTCTGGACGGGGCGAGCGAGCGATCTGAGGTGGGCTCGGAATCAGGGAGTTTTTATTGGGTGGATTGTGCCTACAGGCCATGCCATACTCGGTGAGAACAATGCAGGTTTGGAGCGAGACAAAGCTTTGGGAAAGGTCAAGTTTGACATGATCGGCTTAGTGCAGGTTTGACAATAGTGTAGCCAGTATGTAAATAGCTTGGCATTGTAAGGGCGTCGGCTCGAGGCCGAACGTCTTTGTGTAGAGTTGCGCTTAAGCAATGGATGTCTGCAAGAAAGGTCCCTGAAGCAACGGAGTGGCGTTAATCTGCCTGCCTAAGTGGGAGTTGGAATGCCCAGCACTTATCCGCCGCGCCTGTGTACGTGCCTGTCCGGTGGCCTCGCAAACATGTGGAATGGGGTGGCAGAGAAAGGTCAAATGATTTGATTTCAAAAAGGAGATGTCTAGTGCTATCACTGGGTAGGCCTGAACCATAGTAACAGAACCATGAGTGAGCTTTCCCGATTGCACAATGGGACAGTAACCAAGCACATTAGCAGACAGAGAATTACTTGCACAATGTTGGCATTCAGCAGAAAAGTAGTATAGCACAACCTCTGTGTAATTACAAGAGTATAGGTTTATACTACTGAAGCACGATGTAGGATCATTAGTGAATTGCTATTATTACAGGCCAAATCTATTCAGTTGCCAATCTTGTGGCCTTGGAATACATATATAAAATATAAAATATAACCTGATAAAACCTAGACAGTGTAAAATACAATGTAAAAACTAATTTAGGAAGCCAGATATATTAGAATGCATGTGTGCTGCCTCACTAAGAAACCAGTGTCACCTTCAGTCTGGATGAAATGTCACTGAAATGTAAATAAGACAAGAAGCAGGAGCACTAGTGTTTCTAGTTTCATCCTGTGAGATGTGGGTAGAAGTGACTCATAAGAACTTTCACAGACATCCTATAGATGAAATAATTATCCTAGCAGGTGCACATATAGATGACAGACATCCACAAGGCTCCAAATGTATAATGGGTGGAATAATAAAATAAAGACATTTGTTTTGGTTTGATAGAGATAAGCTGGATGTAGTGAACAGTTTTGTTTGGATTGGACAACTGATTAGCTTGGTGAGGCTATGGAGGGAATACAAGGAATTAAAATAGAGGTACAGATTAAACTGCTTTCAGACATGTCTCCACCAAGAAAGAAAGCTGTTTGATAAAAGCTGCATTATTCCTGATAGACTAATAGACTGATAGTCTACCTAAACATGCTGATATACACTGGTACTTGTAAAGCTATTAAAAAATAGATTATGCTCGTAATGAATGACTGCTAAGGTGCATGTAATGTAATGGATGCTGTTAAGATGTAATGATGCTTAATCGGATTAACCCTGAAATGCCTGTGTAGTCACAGAAACTGTTAGAGATGTGTAGTTCCTCAACCAATAACCAATAAGAATGTATACTTGAATATATTAATTGTTAAGATGGCTATAGATATGATACAAAGGACTTCATGGCTTGACTTCTGCAATGCGCTCTACATAGGGCTACCCATGTGCTTAGTCCGGAAACTTCAATTAATTCAGAGTATGGCAGCCAAGTTGGTCACCGGAAGATCTAAAACTGACCATATAACACCTATTCTGAAGTCTTTACACTGGCTGCCTATTAGTTTCCGGGCACAGTACAAGGTGTTGGTTCTTACCTTTAAAGCCCTTCATGGCTTGGGGCCAGCCTACCTGCGGGATCGCCTTCTCCCATATAGTCCGCCCCGCACACTAAGGTCCTCTGGGAGGAACTTACTGCAGCCAGTCAGAACTAGGTTGGCTGCAGTTACCCAGAGGACCTTCTCTTCTATCGCTCCCAAGTTATGGAATGGCCTGCTGGAAGAGACCCGGCATATTACCAGTCTTGACTGCTTTAAAAAGGCAGTCAAGACTGTCCTCTTCTGACAGGCCTTCCCAGACTAGTGTTCCACCACCTCTCATCAACTGTCCTCTTGCTTTTAATCTTGTTTTAATTGTTTTTAATAGTTAATATGTTTAGGAGGTTAGAAGGGTGGGTGGGTGGGGAGGATGGGGGGATGGGGTATGTTTTAATGTTTTAATGTATTTATATATTGTTGTAATGCCTCCTTGATCCATTGGGAGAGGCGGGATAATAATAATAATAATAATAATAATAATAATAATAATAATAATAATTATTATTATTATTATTATTATTATTATTATTATTATTATTATTATTATTATTATATTGGTATTATTATGGCATTTGGTTCCTGGAACCAAATCCTAGTAAATATCAAGGGCCCACTGTACGTAAAGGTGTAGAATAAAAGAAAGGGTCTCTCTTTGGTGCTGAGTCCAGTCCCTCAAAGAACTACAGCACTTTTGATAGCTCCTTTAAATTTCAGACTAAAATCTGGAGTGGGTTGACCACTACATTACCATATAAGCCACTACCTGTCTCTGGTTAGAATCTGTCTTGTTTGTATCAGATGTTTCTGGAGTGTATGACCAAGAGGATTTCCATCTCCCTGCATGCAGCTGATGCCTTAGAATGCACTCCAGGAGCAATAATGCAAAGCTTGTCTTTACAAGATATAAAAATCAGATCATAAACATATCTTTAATGGCACTAATATGTTTACTTTCACTCAGATGAGCCCAGGCTGTAAGGATGTCAGCTGCAATAGATTGTTTCAGTCCTTACGTTTGCATTTTTTGCCATTTATAGAGACTTGTCTCCACTAAGTACCTCATCAGTCAAGACTATAACAATGAAAAAATCAGGCCAAAGTAGCATTACATCATGACTATATTACTTTTGAGAGGCATTGCAGGCCTTCCTTGGAAGCAATGCAAATAAATTAGGTACCCAGAGTCAGTCCAAAGCTTCTGTATCCAAACTGTGCCAGGGGATGAAGCATTATGCAGATTGTCAAGGTTTGATGATTATGTTTATTGTTTTCCTTGGTCAAATATTCACCCCTCCTCCTCTTCCTCATCTCCTGCGAGTCTTATCCTTCCTATCAATTGCCCAGCAATATTTAATCCCTTGCTTGGAAAGAGAGTAATTTTTTTTCCAGATCCCAATTCACATTCTGGCTCCCTCATTTATTAACAGGGAGGCTAGCTTAAAGGGATTGTATTAATATTTTTTACATTTAAATTACTGTAAACTTATTAGATGGTAGGCTTTTGGGGTGGAAGGAGGGATTAGTTAAGAGGAGGAGATATACAGTCATCCCTCAACATTTGCTAGGGTTAGAGCCACAAGACTTCCGTGAAAGTGGAAAAACCGTGAATAACTCTAGGGCTTCCTAGACCATATTTAACACACAATCACCATATTCAACCCGCTAGGGATTCCTTTCAGGCATCAGGGTTCCTTCACAAGGCAGAAGTGGGTAGCTGGTGGGGCTTACTGGCTGCCCCACACCATTTTTAACAGGAACTTAACAAGCCTCATACGCAGTCTCTCAGGAGGCTTGCAGTCCCTATTAAAAATGGCATAGGGAGGCAGCAGAGGTGACGGCAAAGAATCTGTGAATAATCAAATCTGTAAAAGTGAAACCAGCAAGTGTGGAGGGCTGACTGAACTTTTAAAGGTAACAACCTGCATCAACTAGGATGCAGCAGTAGAGGTGCTGCTGTATCTTTTAGCTTCTTCTTAAAATATCAGGCCTTCTGTCTTTCATTCCATATCCAGGATGACTGGGCTGTTATTTGTTAAAGTGAGGCCATTTCCGCCCTATACTGTTATAGTGCTATTATTCCACTTTCAACAGCCTGTGGAATTCTGGGGTTTATAATTTACTGAGGCCAAAGAGCTCCCTGGCTGAGAATGCTAAAGGCCCCTCCCTAAATTGCAAACCCCAGGATTCCACAGGATGTTGAAAGTGGAATAATAGCACTATAACAGTGTAGTGTGGAAATGGCCTGCATATACCAGAGAAGGAAGGGAAAGAGGGCTGCTGCTATTCAACTCTAAATGTGTCTGGAGAGCATCTCAGTACATGTTTAGTCTTGGCCAGGATCCAGACAGGCCTCCTTTTGCTCCTCACCATTCAGGTGACCTAGCTTCAGACCTATTCAGGCATCAAGAAATGCGATTGGATCATCACCTCATTAGTTATCCTCAGGAATATAGTTGGGTCTCCACGGGAGACTTGTAGACTTTTAATGATCAAAGGGGAGTTCATTTGATCTGCAGATTACCCTCCCTTGTTTGATAGCTAGAAACGGGGAAAGTCATCTGGAAGAAAATTGTCCCCATACGTTTGGATTACAAGTGACTGTTGTGACAGAATGGAGAGTTATTGTTCTCTTGCTAGGCTATCCTGCAATGAATATCTATCTTGTAAAAAGTGCCTAATTCTTAAATGAAGCTTAATTATGAACAGCATGATCTTGGAAACATTCCAGTGGTATGGAAGGGTATTTCCTGCTGCAGAAAGCATGCTTTCCAGATGAATTCTGTTTAGTTTGTGTCTTGATAGACAAAGGTGGAAATGTGGACAATATATACGTGTTCCAGTCCAGTCTATAGGTCAGGGATGTAGTTCTTCACTTAGGGCCTTTCCGCACTACAGCTACAGTGCTATTATTGCACTTCCAACATCCTATGGAATCCTGGGGTTTTCAGTTTCAGGAGAGGCATTTAGAATTCTCAGCCAGAGAGCTCTTTGGCCTCAGGAAACTACAAACCTCAGAATTCCAGAGGATGTTGAAGGTGGAATGATAGCACTATAACAATTTAAGGCAGAAAGGCCCTCAGTCTCTTCTTAGGGGAAGTGACAAGTAATTTTAGCAATTTCCCCCCTTCTGTGAGAAAGTCTTTGAAAACCATACACTTTTCAAAGGCTATTTGCAAGTTAGAATTGTCTGCACAAAATTTTCATGTGGCTTTGCAGAGAAAGCAACATTTTCTGTGCAAAACAACCATGTGTGAATTTTGCACAAAATGAGTCCTGAACTGCAAAGGTTTTAAATTGTCCAGGATTCTTCTTATGAGGCTTTCTGAATACTCAGATATGTGCTCTTTTGATAATTTTTCACGTATTTTCAAACATTCTTTCCATCCCTTCTGTAGAGCAGCATAGTTAAGATACATAGCATTTATATTATAGCACAATCCAAGGGTTCAAAATACTGCTTGTAGATGGCTTTGTTCACCCTTATACCAAAGTCTATGGTTATTGTAGGAAATTGAGACTCTTTTGACCATGCTTTACAATAAACTCTTCCTGCAGGAATCATGAGGCTGGGACCCAACAGTAAATTAAGATATTTGAGTAGAAGGAGATCACTTCAGTTTTGACAGCTCACCTGCCTAGGTAACTTAGGCCATTTCCACACTAGACTGTTATAGCGTTGTTATTGCACTTGCAACATCCTATGGAATCCTTGGGTTTGCAGTTTCGTGAGGGGCCCAGTGGCCCCTCACGAAACTGTAAATCCCAGAATTCCATAGGCTGTTGCAAGTGGAATAATAGAGCTACAACAGTCTAGTGTGGAAATGGCCTTAGACTTTGATTGGTGCTACCAGCAAGCAAAGTTAGGCAACCATTTCAGGGAGCAGAGCCTGAGGGGGGCAATGGCTTCTCCCAAACTGTTCCTTGCTGTTCTTTTCTGTTGGAAAACAGAGCTGTATATGCCCCACAACTTGTTCTTGCTCCCCTAAATCATCCTGTGGTGGAGGACAGTAACCTATTGCCAGTGTTAAGCTGATAAGCTGATAATTCAACTGCCAGGTCATTCAGTTTTTGTACATGGACTGACCAGGGGGCACCATCTTTTCCTTTGCCCCAGGAATTGAACTATCTTGGACCTGCCTGTCAGGAATGCACCATTCTATCAAGTGCTAGTTACTCATCCCTTAAGGTGTGTTGAGAAATTAGAAATTAGGTTACAAGAGGGCTTTTGTACTACTATTAGTACTCATAGAGATCTGGCCAAACTTGAAATGGACTGCATTTTCCCCTCCAAATGGTGAAGGAGTGTTTGCAATGTGAATATTTACCCTATGCTATGATTTCTACCAAAGCTCCTTTCAGTGTCAGAATCACCATTGTATCATAATTAGGAAAAGGATGGACAACTTGTGGCTGTCCAGATTTGTTTGACTGGATCCTTACCGTGAGACATGCTGGCTAGAGATAATGGATGTTGCAATCTAATGGCATTTGAAGGGTCAGAATTTTTCCCACCCCGAGTTAGAATGAAGATTTATTTATTTGATTTATAGCCTGCCTTTCTCCCAATATGAGACCCAAAGGGACTTAAAATGTTAAATGGAGTATTCATCAGAGCAGGGGATCTGAGTTCAAATCCCTTGACAACCTCCAAATGTATGATGTCTGACCTGTAATAGCCCAATCTTTTGCTGTTTAACCTACCTCATAGGATTGCGGTAAGGAAAATGATGTAAAAGTGGGAAGTGGATATTGCCCTAAATTCCTTGGAAGAAAAGGGCAGCAATTTTTTTTTGCATTGATTTTTTTATTGTGCAAAATTCTATTAAGAAAATAAAGCCAGAAAGGTAAAATAATGACATGAAAAAAGCATGAAACCAAACTAGTAAAAGAATAGCAGAAAAAAAAAAACCCTGAAAATACCTAAAGGAAAAGCCGTTTATGCATAAATGTCTGGAAAGGATGACCAAATACCCAGATATGTCCATGTAAAGCAGCTGTCCAGAATACAATACATTCAAATGTTGAAAAGAAAGGGGGCAAGAGGAGAATATCTGCACAATCATTTTGCAAGTCCCATTTGACAGGTAATATAGAAAGGTGGATCAGAACCTTCTTTTAAGCTTATCAGCCTAACAGAGAAACAACGGGATACCCAGTTCAAAGGAAAAACAGCAAATGTAGAACTGATAAAAACAGGATGCTTTTTTCCGAGTCCAGAGTTCACCTCAGGAAAGATCACTGGAGGATAAAACAAAAAGTCTCTGTTTTGATAGAGTGCAGGGGGAAAATATGTGAAAATCAGGAAGGTGTATGGATTGTCATGCTTTGCTTTTAAGACAGTCGGAGCCATGAGAAAGGTAGACATTTTGCTTATGGGTATTATTTCCCCTTCTTTCCCCACTGCAGAGTTTCTTAGGGAGGTGGAGGAGAGGAGTTCTCCAGCAACAGCACAATGGACCAGTTGTCCTGCTGTTTCAGTCTCATCCCTGCTGTGTTCTGCACAGTTTAAAAATGATTTAGCAGAAATATTGATCCTTTAGCAAGTCCACAGTAAAGTTCTACAGTCCTTTCTCCACATTTGCGGGTTTGACCTTCCTGAATTTTATTATCTGCCAGCACGCGTGCCTTCCCCCCTTCTCCTCCTCCCATTCCCGTGCATTTCACCCCGCCTGCAGGATTTGTGTTGAGGCAAAAGAGGGGAATTGGTGGGAAAGCTTATATGAAAATTTCCCTTCTGGAGCTCCCCCTCCCATTCCCATGCATTTTGCCCCAGCGTGGAGAACTCATTGCAAGGCAAAACAGAAGGGATTGGGGGGAGAGGGAAGGCTTGTGTGAGTTCTCCATGCCAGGGCAAAAGGCATGGGAATGGGAAGGGGAGCTCCAGAGGGGGAAAGGAAGGCTTGAGCCTTCCCTCACCCCACCCCATTTCCTTACATTTTGCATCGGAAGCGGAGAGCTCCAGAGAGGGAAATAAAGGCTCGCACAAACCTCCCCCCTGCAACTTTCCTTCTATTTTGGATGAGAATGGGAAGGGAAGAACCCTGGAAGGGAATGGGAGGGAGAGTGTGGGGAGTTATTCATGGCTTTTCCACTTTCATGAGAGTTCTGTGCCCCAAATCCTCATGAAAGTGGAGGGGCCACTCGTGAATATGGAGGGCCAGCTGTAATATAAGTGTGCCTCTCTGGGTATACTGGAAGTCTTAGCAATATGGTAGCTGTCAACAGTGGTGAAGGAGTTCCTAGCTATTGTGAAAAAGAAGGAACCTTTTCGTTGACTGTCTTTTATTGATACTGCTAATAATTCTCCTGCTAGTACAATAATAATTTTCATTGTTTCATTTAATATGATAAAATCTCACAAGAACAGCTATTAAGAGAATATGCACAACTGGCCCTCCACGTTTGTGGGTTTGACTGTCATGCATTTTATTATTTGTGAGTTTCTTCAACCTCTGACCCCCCACCCCACCCCAGGTGCTTCTTTTCCAAGGGAACCTTCCTCTCGGGGGCTTCAATCAAGCCACACAATCCTGGTCCTCTTCCCTCTCTTCCACCAGCCATTGCCTGGTCACCTAAGGACAGCTGGCAGCCTGATTTCTCATACCACAAACCCTCACTTGATGGTCCACATATACCCAAGGAAGGAGATGGACAAGAGAAAAGAAGTATAAGGCCACCATGCTGGCACCGCCTTCCCTCTCCTTTCCCTGATCTGGGCCATTTCTACATTAGCCTGTTAAAGTGCTATTATTCCACTTTCAACATCCTATGGAATCCTGGGGTTTGCAGTTTAGGGAGGGGCCTCAAAGGCTGTCCATGCACCACAAAGGCCCCTCCCTAAACTGCAAACCCCAGGATTCCGTAGGATGTTGAAAGTGGAATAAAAGCACTGTAACAGGCTAGTGCAGAAACAGCCTTGATTTGGATCCTGGCTGCCCATTCCCTCTACCCTGCCTTGACCCCCTTCCCAAACAGACACACACACACACACTTTAATGTTTGTGATTTTTCCACTTTTGCAAGGGTCCTGTGCCCCTAACCCTCGTGAATATGGAGGGCCGACTGTAATATAAGGTAAAAACAATACACTTTCTTTTTTCTTTGCTACAACTCCTGCAATCTTCTAGCAACAAGAGTAGGCCACAAGTTTCATTTGGCACAAGTCTTTGTGGCCCATTTCATCAGGTGCGTTGAGAGTTGCCTCAGTTGGCAGGTATTTATATACATGTTTGGGTTGGGAGGATGTAATTAGTGAGGTGAGAGGGAAAGTAAAATGTAAAAAGTACAAATAGTTATCACTACTGGCATTAACCAAACAACAGTTGGGTAGAGACACAAACATCCTAGCACAGAGGAGCTGCTTAGCAGATACATTTTAGGGACAGGTCAAAATAGGTGAAAGACAGTTAAAATAGTCTGTTTTCTACTAATAGCAAATTATTTATTCTGTATCTCTGAAGGAAATCAGACCATTTTTTCCCTCTTTCAGTTACTGCTGTTTGATGCCGTATTCCTTTGTATCTTGCCTGGTGAATCAGATGGTGGTTGCTCTCAGGTTTCCCTGTGGTATTTTCATGAATCTGTCACTTTTGCCATCAGCTAAAAATTAGTGATCTGATGAGAAAACCGCTAGATGTAAAATGTTAATATTCTTGCATTAGGAACATACATACCCACTTTACCTGGTCTTTCCTCTCCTTATTCATCCTCCCAACAACACAGTGAGGTGCATTTGTTGAGAGCTAGTAGTGGCCCAAAATCACATAGTAGATTCCATGACCAAGTAGAGATTTAAACTGTTGTCTTTCTGTTCCAAATTCCAACAATTTAAACATTACTTGTGCTGCTCCTCTCAGATCAGTCGCAATTGTAAAAAATTGTATGAAGATGGAAAGAAAATTGGAGAAAAAAATTGCAACCGTCGAAGTGACTAATTTGCATAACTGGAATAACTGGCATAATGTACAGATTACTTTGATTTTGGGAAGTGGAATATGGTAATCCTAGACATTTTTGAATTATTAGCCAGAGAGCTCTAGTGCCTCACTCAACTACAAATCCAAGGATTTCATAGATTGTAACCATGGCAATTAAAGTAGAATCAGAGTCCTGTAATTGGGCAGCATGAAAGGGCCCCTGCTCTTATATTTTTAATGTGTACGTTATCCAAATATCTTTGTTTATCCATCAGATTTAAAATGTTGTTAAAAAGGATGAAAATGAAAACAACTACAGTTAAAAGCATTAACCAAGTCATCAATAAGAACATACCAAAAAACTGTTATGAAAATATGATTAAACTACCCATAAGATTGAAACTCTTTAAAGCAATTTGATATTTTTAAAAACCAGCAAAACAGAACACCATTGAAAACATTTGCAATCAGTTCTTAGGACAGGACAGAAATGTTTGCACTTGCCAATGCAAGGACAGCAAGGAAGAATCGCTGCTAGCTTCTTTAGAGAGGGAGATCTTTGATGTCCCAACCCTGGAATAAAGAGTCCAGACACATGAGTTTGGGTTAATTAAGGGTCACCTTTATTGAATTTATTTATTTATTTATTCATTCATTATGGGCCTGGAGGAAGCAGCAAGAGGAGGAATGTGGGTCCAGCTGAGGTCAGGTGACAAACTGCTGTCCACCCCCTCAACCTTTCCTCGGGCAAACTGCCTGAGCCTGTAGAGCAACCCAGTTGTTAGGTTGTTTGCTGGCTGCTCTAGAGGGGTAGGTATACCCAGGGGTAACTCCTGCCAAAGTCACAGGACCCTTCAGGCAGGAGTTAAATCCCTGTGTCAGCCTCAAGGGGGCACCACTGTCACCGCTCCGTAGGTTGCACGACTCAAGAGGTGGATTCGGAGGCTTACCTTACACCCTTACACCTGCCTAAGGCAGCCATCGGAGCTGGTATTTTACCCCTTCCCTGCCAGATGAATGCCTAATTAATGACCCTACCCAAGTCAATTTCCCTAGTTCCAATCAAAGCAGTATGGGGCAGGCGAAACCCCCCATAAGCGGGGAGGGGGGAAGGTTACCCAGTCCCAAAGCAATCCAGTAACACACACTGCAATGAGGGTGGGTGGGATGGGTTGTGCTGAAGATCCAAAGAGGCCACATGTGGGGCAGGCCAGGATTAAGTAGGCCTTCACCCTGTCCCATCACATGGTGCAGCCTGGCGCCACCCGTGCAACTGCCCATTGATGGTCTCATCCAGGGAGGGCATCAAATTCCTCCCCTCCAGGCAGCAGTGGCTGCACATGGTCAGGGAGGCCAAATCCTAGAAGCAGCCACCAGTAAGGTCTTCTCCTATGTTCCTGCAAAATTTGGCTGAGGAAAGCAGTGGGACAAAGAGAAGGGTCTCCTGGTATAACTTGGAGTCCAAGCTGGAAGATATGGTCCTTCAGATAATCTGGACCCATCTGGATCATATGATTTCCACTCATTTCCATCCTAAAACAATTTGCAGAATGAAACTTAAAAAGAGCATAATGTGGGCATCACATGAGCTTCTCTAGGAAAGGCATCCCACAGATGTGGTAACATCACGAAATAGGGAAAGCACAGATGTTACCAGAATTAGTCTCCTCTCACTCCCAGGACTTTGCGCTGCCCTCATAAGAAGTTGAAAGTTCCTCTGGAGTCATGTTAATCTGGAGGAACCTGTCCTTTTATTTCCTCTAAGATAACTTAAGGCCAGATAGCTTTTCTTTCTCTCTGTCCTAAGGTCCCATCTGGACTGGAACTGACAGAGGGAAAGCTCAGTATGAGAACTTGTGAACTGAAGCACTTCCCTAAGCATGGCTGTCAGCCTTCCTCTGTTAAGTGTATTTTCTCAGTTTACTGCAAGGCAAGAAAAGGGTTGACCCTGGACAATTGTGGTAGCCTCTCCTTGGCCAATTACTTTCCCCTCTCTTCCCTCTGCTTCTGGCTGTTAAATTAGTCTGAGCTGCTTTTTAAAAATTGATGCACCAGCTCAGGAAGTCAAAATGCAAGATTAAAGAGAGCTTGCGGTGTTTTCTCAAAAAATCAGAGTGAAATATCTTTGAGACAAAGGCAAGGAGTGGGAGAAGATGCACATCTGTCACTACCATGTCCCCAGGCATTTCCTGAGCGGTGGATGGTAAATTTCTGTAAAGCAAGGAAGTGGGCAAGCCTTAGTGCAGCCAGCAAATCACTGCTCATGGAATGCTGTGAGCAGGGGGCTACATGGAGAAAGATATAAACTTGAGGCTGGTCTGTTGAACTATCAGATAGAAATAGAATTAGGGACAGGTAGAAACAGGGATATGGACAGCGGCAGAGAGGTATGGATTAAATATTTAAAAAGAGTTGAATAAGGCCAAGGAAAGAGGGGATCTGAATCAAGTTTTTGGGAACTTAGAATGTCGAAAGAGGTCATGGGAAAATGGTACTTTATTTGAACCAGAGGTGTTACACTCTACTGTAAAGGGAAACAGCATAAGGCTAGATATTAATTTTATTTCTTACACAGCAAATCTTTGATTCTATTTTCTATATTTCTGTCTGGATATTTTAATTTGATAATTAACCAGGATGACCAGTCATGCTTTATCACACTGAACCTGTTGAATAGCTCATGTTGTGTCCAGTATAGTGGTCACCTTGAGGTCCAAGGACCAGACCCAGAGAAGGATGCTGGGGGTAAAAGAACAAGGTGAGTGATAAGAACACTAGAGTTGGAACAGCAGGACCAACCTGAATAGAGGACCTGTCACACTTAAACTACTGGAAGTTTCCAGGAACAGTCATTTTGCACAACTTCCTCCATAGACCCGCATCCTAAAAGACTGCCTCCAATCAAAATTGGAAGTGAAATGTGTCAAGAGGAGGACAACCAAAATGGTAAAGGGCCTGGAAACTATGCCATGTGAGGAACAGCTTAGGGAGCTGGGTATGTTTGGCCTGGAGAAGAGAAGGTTAAGGGGTAGCAGGACAGCCATGTTTAAATATTTGAAGGGTGTCATATGGAGGATGGAGCAAGCCTGTTTTCTGCTGCTCCAGAGACTAGGACACGGAGCAATGGATTCCAACTACGGCAAAATGTCCTTCCACATTCTGACAGTCTGACCAGAGATGGTTGAGCTGTATTAAAATTTCCTTGGATTAATTTGGAAACCATTGGAAATCTTCCTCACAAATGGTAAGACCTTGAATCATTTGCACACATCAGTCTGATGCTTTGGGAAATGTCCAAGACCCTTGGTCACCTTTGCCACTCCTTTGGCCGGCTGTGATGTTGCTGGTACCATTCCAATGAACTTATGAACTTGCACCTGTGCCTTCAACTGCAGAAATGGGGAACCATTTGGCCTTCTAAATGCTTTGGCCTCCAACTTGCGTCCCTAGCTCTATGGCCAATGGTAAAGGACTGTGGGGGGTTTAATACAAACATCAGGTGGGCTGATCCGAATCTCTTTTTGTCTCAGATTATGAAAGTGTCTCTCTTTCCAGGAATTACCAACTACCAGTTGTCTCCTGTGCCCCACCGTCCTTCCCAAATCCCCCCAAATACTTCTATGTGTTGATTTGAGCTTAAAGCAAAAACAATGGCTCAGCCTCTCCACTTCTCCCCTGCCTCTGATTTTCCCCCCTTTTCTTAGTACTTAGTTTCTCCAGCTTTGTTGAAAGTTCTCTTTTAAGAAATGTTTGCCTCTGAAGTGATCTCCAAAATGCTCCCACATTTTCATGGGCTGAAATTCTGTTGGTTTGTACAGATGTTGACATTGCTTTACACAGATGTTTGTTCTTTTTTGGTCATTGTGAAAGGGACATACTCAGTTCATGATGGTATATGAGGAGTTCCACACATGCAACCATTTCATGCAGGCTGAAATCCTATTGTTAGCCCCAACTAGAGGTGAGCCCTTAAAACAATTGGATCTGCTTATGTGCTGGCCCTCTAAATGCTTTGGCCACTCACCCATAGAAACCCTCTGGGTGCCCTTGGATACCTAGAGCCTCAGAGAAAGGCAATGGCCAACCTGCTGTGGACAAATCTTGCTAAGGAAATCCTGTGATGGGTTCACTTTAGGTGGAAATGGCTCAAAAGCATACAACAACAACAAATGTAGTGATGACTTCTTCCTCTTTCTCCTCTTCTTCTGTGCCTTCCAGTTGACCTTGATTTATGGTGGCCTCATCACAGAGTTTCCTTGGCAAAACATATTCAGAGGAGGTTTGCCACTGCCTGCCTCTTAGGGTGAGAGTGTGTGATTAGCTTCAACTTACCCAGTGGGTTTCCATGGCTGAGTAAGGATGCAAATCCTGCTCTCCCAGAGTATAGTGTTCAAGTTACTACACCACATTGGGTTTACGGTGTTGACTCACCATTCCACATTTGATTCAGTAAATCTGATCCAGTTGGGGCTGACCAACAGGATTCCAGACACACAGTTGTACATTTTTGGGTGGTGCATAACTATATGTCAGTGCCTTCTATGTATCACTTCATTTAGTGGGATTGTAGAAACAAGAACTGCACACAAGTGGTTGAACAAAATTGGTATTCAGCAGAAGAGTGGCATAGCATAATCATAGAACAATCACAAAAGTGTAGATTTACGCTATGGAGGCCTGAGGTAGGATCTTGGCCATTATAATATTGTTTTATGTTTAATTCCACCATAGAGCCACTCTGCTCAACAGCTGCCACAAAGCTTTTCAAGCTGCCATAATGGAAGAATTGGCAGTGACAAATGCCATTGGATGCAGTCATGAAAATAAAGACAGCATATGTGTTAATCTTGTTGGTCTGTATTTTTGTTCTGGATGGGATACAATCCTTCAATAAACAGGGAAAGGGCAGATGTCTGGAGGAAGTAAGCTTCCGACTTTTGAAAGAAGCTCTTAGAGAGCAGAGGAGTTCTTGCAGAAATTCTTATGTCTCATAGCAAACTTACCCTGAAGGCCCTTTAATCAGCTCAACACCTCTTGAATGGTGGTTTGCCAGAAAAATTACACTGCATTTGCAGAGAGAGGAAATGGTTTTAATACAGATAGTAGATGTGAAGCTTTTCATTTGGGGGGTATATTTGGAGACAGAATTGATCCCTACAGATGGTTGGAGCAAGGGCCAAGAAAAGTATTAACATTTTCCATGTAAGGAACAGCAACAGTGTCTGCAGTTTCTGAGTGTGAAATTCTGACTCATTTTATGGGAGTTGACCAAGACTAATATACTGGGGATGTGTGCCTACTGATTATTTATCTGTCATGTAGTGGTGCTGAAGCACATATTGTGCTTGGCAGCCATTGGCCCAGGTATCTTGTTGCACAATCCTTGAGATACATCCCTAGGGTTTTCTAACTACAGATTGGGAAGAGAGGCTTTCTGCTGGCGTAATTCCTGCAGTGTAGCTTCACTGCGCAATTATAGTTTTTTCATACCACTTTAATTGTCATGGTTCCATCCTATGGAAACATAAAATCTTACAGTTGGAAGGGACAAGGAGGGCCGTCCACTCTAACCCACCATCATGAAGGAACAGACAGCTAAAGCATTCCTGAAAGATGGTCATCACATGTCTGTTTAAAGACATTCAAAGAGTCTACCACTTTATGAGGCAATCAGGGACTTAGAATTCACTGCCAGAGTTCAAGGGAGTGCACTTAGTGAACTTTAAGTTGGTTGTGAAACCACAGATCCTAGAATTCCATCGAATGGAACCATGGGGGTTAAAATGATATAAAAGCAATATAATTGTATATGTCCCTGGTTACAGTGGCATGAAAATTATGAAATACATTTACATTCCTCACCCCTGGCTTGGGTTGTTGAGAGCCATCCAAAAGCATCAGGAGGGCTGTATGATCCCTTCTCTTAAGAAGCTGGTGTAAAAGAATACAGCTCCATCTTATGCAAGACATTTCCTCATCCAACCATCACACAATGGTATGTAGGCACTCTCTCCTTTCCCTACCACATACCCCATGATCAGAATGTCCTCTGAATGGCTTCCAGAACCAGTCCTTCCTGATTTTTCATCAGCATCTCCTTTCTTGTAATTCTTGTAATTTGAATACGTGTTCTAGCCTCTGGAGCAGCAGAAAACAAGTTACCTTCTTTGATATGAGACTTTTTCAGATATTTAATGATGGCTAGCATATTCACCAGGGCTCGAATACCCTAAATGCACTAGATCCTTGTCTGAACTTGGAAGCTAAGCATGGTCAGCACTGGTTAGTACTTGGATGGGAGACCACCAATGAATACCAGGTACAGTAGACTGTATTTCAGAGGAAGAAGCTGGCAAAACCACCTCTGAAAATTCCTTGGCTAAGAAAACCATATGAAATTCATGAGTTCACCATAAGTCATCACGTGACTTGAAGGCACATACACATATACACAACATATTCACCTCTTCTCCTCTCCAGATTAAACATGCATATTTCCCCACAGGGCTTGGTTTCTGGGCTCTTTAGTTACTTGGTTACCCTCCTCTGGGCATAGCCCCACTTTGCTGATACCCTGAAACTATGATCTGGAAGTGAACATAATGCTCCAGGTGAAGTTGTGGAATGAAAAGTAGTGAAATAAACACTAATAAAGTCATTATTCAGCTACCCAAACCACCCAATCCACAACTGCCAAGCAGCAGAGAAAGATAGATTAAAAACAATGAAAACAGTGCCACTTGCCTGTGTGAATAATTAAGTAGTATTTACAGCCTGTCTGAAAGCTCAAAAAGGTGAAGCCTATCTTCTGCTTCTAGAGCTATTATTCCAGCAGTGGCACCAATACCAAGAAGGTCCTGTCCTTGGTCAATGGCTATACACATTTGGAGGAATTTTGTGAGTTATAGTTCAAAACTTTACTTTTCCAAACTCTGGAAAGCATTCACCATTATTGCTAGGAGTCAGGTCTTCCATACCATGATGTTGTTGAATTTTTCCATCTTGATTGCTACTGAAATGTCATCTATAGAAAATGTCACACTTATGTCAGAGGTCCCTCCTATTCAGGAACATCAGAAGAACTTTCATAGGAACTTTAAAACTGATACTGAAAGAAATAATAATAATAATATAAAAACAAGCAAATAACTGTTTTGATGATGGTAATGAAATGTGTTTCTGGGAATGATGGGTGGGGATTCACTTGTATCTTTAACTCAGCACCAAAGCATGAGAGTATGCTGCTTCCGTATGTGGTGGCATTGTTTAGCAACAGCAAGAAAAGGATGCTTTCTTTGCAAAATGTTGAAGTCCACAGATGAAAGTCTTTCTAGAACTTGCTACATGATGCCCTGTGTTCTACTAGATGTTACCAGACTATGGCCATTTCCGCACTACAGTGTTAAAGTGCTGCTATTCCACAATCAACCTCGTATGGAATTCTGGGGTTTGTAGTTTAGGGAAGGGCACTTCGAATTCTCAGCCAAAGAACTCTTTGATCTCAGTAAACTACAAATCCCAGAATTCCACAGGGCATTGAAAGTGGAATAGCAGCAGTTTAACACTGTAGTGCGGAAATGGCCTATGTGTGCCATCCTACCTGATCATGTTTTCTGGAGTTCGTGAGAGATTGAGTCCCATAATATCTGGAAGCCAACAGGTTATCATCCACAGGATACCATGTAGCAAGGTTTGGAAGGTCTCCGCTTGAAATCTTGAACATCTATTCCTTACCAAAGTAGGAAAGAGTAGAACAGAAGAATCAATGGGTTATCTTAGTATTGAATATCTTTAGTGGAGCCTGGAGCAAAATTTTTGAACAATTCCAAAGCAGTTTCAGTAAGTATCATTTACTAGACAACACAAAATCCAGCAACTTCACTCTGAGGTACACAGTAGTTTTTTTCATTTGCAGAAAAAGCAAGCTACAAAGCAAACTTCTTCCAAAGTCACTGGGACTAAAACCCAGATTTTAGGTGGGCAAAGCTGTGGTTGGAGAGGGTCATAAATCTAACATAACCCCACATCTTTAGACAGCTCCCAGACCTAGCCCTTTCTGCATGGCATTTGCCATGCGAAGGGTGCCTGGAGTGTCGCGCGATTGTGAGGAGTGATCTGCATGACGCACTCACAATCGTGCAACGCTCCAAGGGCCAGCAGGCGCCGATTTTGCACCTTTTCATTGTCGGCTGGAAGCCGAAAGTAGTGTGCGATCATAAATTGCAGCAGGGACTTGAGAGCCTCTCGCCGGAGGCTGCTTGCACAATCCCTGCACCCCAGCGCCGGAAAAAAGTAAGGTATGGAAAGTGCTCTATACTTGGTTCCCACTTCTCATCCTTTGGGCAGGGACATATTTCTTGTCTCTCATCTTAGGCCCTTTCCGCATGAGGCGAGGAAATTGCTCCGTGCCGTTACCTACCGCTTCTTCTGTGGTCCAAAGCAACGTGGACTGTCCCTGAAGCCCTTCCGCAGTCCTCCTCCTTGGTCCAGGGTGAATCGGAGCAGTGCGAGGTCTGTAGATCCGCACTGCTCCGGCTTCCAAAATGGTCACTTCCAGCTTCCAAAATGGCAGCTCCAGCTTCCAAAATGGTGGCTTCTGGCTTCTAAAATGGCAGCTTCCAGCTTCCAAAATGGTGGCTTCTGGCTTCCAAAACGACGGCGTCCGGTTGTTCGTGGGTCCCAACCAACCACTGAAGCTTGTCACGCCTAAAGTCCGCCCTCTGCAGATTGCAGGCTTGCATTGGTGCGAGCCTGCAAATCTGCACAAGGGAGAAGGAACGCAATGGTGCATTCCAGGAAAATAAAGACCTGTTTTTTCCGGTCTTTCAAAAACACACTGGAGGACCAAACTCCAAGTGGATACATTGTTGCAGTCATCAATTAGCCCTGGATACTTTGTATCTTTACTAGCTTAACTCTGTGGAGGTTAACAGCATTACATCTACATCAACTACAATACGTTATTTCAGTATACAGTGGTCCGTCCACATTTGTCAGGGTTTGGTGCTCAGAACCCTTACAAACGTGGGGGAAAAACTGCAAATAACTTCCTTTCACAATCCCCCTCCTATTTCCTTGCCTCTGGTCCTGGCACTTCCAGGGGGAAGTAAAAAGACAAGATAAAGGGCTTACCAGTACTTTTCCCTCAGATGGAGAAGTGCTGAGTTCTGGCATTCTAGCTACTTCTGGTCACTGATTTGAGAAAGAAGATTCCTCCCAAAGGGGAAGGGTAGGAGCAAAGAGAGCACCTGACCATTACACAACAGAATGTGCAGACCCATGGCAGAGAGGACATGCCTCTAGCAGTGGGGTAGGCTTTGCTCACTCAAAAGGGAAAAAAAACCCATCCATTTTAAACACAAGCCTTGCAAGCCTGTGGTGATGAATGAAAGGGAATGGGAGGAGGAAATGCAGGGTAGGCAAACACATGCCTCGCAAATAATTAAATTTGTGAAGGTCAAACCCACAAATGTGGAGGGAGGACTATACATCCAGCAGACCAACATATGGCAGGGGCTACACCTCCTGATATGAAGAGTAGCAAAATTTCACAGCCTTTTGGAAACATATGGATGTGTCTAGTTAAGGAAGCCACAGGACTGAGCAGGTCTGTGGGTGACTGGAAGTGGTCTTGGTGGTCTCTCATAGGCTTGTCATAAATTGAAGTAGACTTGATGGTGAACAACAGCAACCATAACAATAACAACGAACATTACGTCAAACCCTCGCCTGTGTTTTTTCAACATAAAAAAACACATTTGTTTTAATGGAAGGCATTAATTTTCTGATGACATTTGGAGTAATTGGCTTTCCTAATTAGCTTGCTGTCAGGAAGGCTGGGGGTTGCTTAATTGGCATATGCGGGTTATGTCTATAGAATGCAAATTCAAAATTGTTGGGCCCCCTCATGCATTACCTCTGTTTTGCTCCAGAAACGCAACGATATCATGAGTGATGTATTTGCACAAAGGCTGGGAAAGGAATGGAGGTGAATGATAACATACCAGAGGAAGAAAAGTTGCAAACAAACAGTTAACATGGACATGGCAGAAAAGGCCTATGCTTAATGCCAATTAACATTTCAATTGCCATATGGGAAGGGTGCAGGATAAAGATAGAGGTGGTTTAAAAAAAACAACCCACATGATTAATCTTTTGTAGCTGAGGGGGAAAGATAAATGCCTTTCATTTTGTTTCTTAAATGTTTTCTTGCTGAGAAGCTACTGCAGGTTGAAGGGGGAGGGAGTGCTGATAAGAAATGGAAGGTCATACATCTTGAGTGTATGAAAGGCAAGAGATGGAGAAAGAGTGCAAAGGCTTAAGAAGAGTGCCACTTTTTAAAATGTGAAGGTTGGAGACAGATTCCTTCCATGGAGTCCTGCATTATATCTTTTTGTTTGTACCCTTGAAATAAGAATGTGGGAATGGGCACCAGTGTATAGCATCATATTGCTGGAAGAGACCAGAAGAGCCATCCAGTCAAACCCCATTTCTGCCATTTAGGAATGCACCATCAAGGCATTCCCAACAGATGGCCATCCAACCTCTGTTTAAAAACCTCCAAAGGAGGAGACTCCACCACACGTATTGCACTTTTAAACCTCTCTTACCATCAGGAAGTTCTTCCTAATGTTTAGATGGAATCTCTTTTCCTGCAGTTTGAAGCCGCTGCTCTGTGTCCTAGTCTCTGGAGCAGCAGAAAACAGCCTTGCTCCATCCTCCATATGACATCCTTTCAGATATTTAAACATAGCTATCATGTCTCCTCTAAATTGCCTGAGTACACAAAATACAGTTGGAAGTACATAGAGTATGAAGCTTTTAAAAACCCAATTAGGGAAGTAATCATATTAAAACCACTAATTAAAAACAGTTTAAAAACATTCAAAGTATTAATGAAGACAGACATATAATTCCTTCATTAAAAGACTCTCCTGAAATAGCCAGTTAAAAGCCAAAGGCCTATCTAAGCTGATAAAGAATGTATACATGCAGCAGCTAGCTACTATGATTAAGAAGCCGGACTAATTCCTACTTCCAAACGAAAATACAGATTGGAAAACAGTTTTCCAGCCTTCGACTTTACAGTTTTCCAGCTTCTTGGAATTTTGCAGTAAAATTCCTGGTTTCTTTAGAAAGTGTATGAAAAGGTATATAAAATGCATATTCCAGGCTAAAATTTGTAGATTAACATATATTTCAGAGTAAAAAAGATAACAGTGGACTCTCCAAATAAATTGAAGAGTACCATGCATTGAAATAACACACATTTATGTACATTAATATTAAAAAAATAGACTGAAATGGCAAGGCAATGGAATAAACTTATAATGAAAACTTGTAGAAACAGAACAGATCTGCCCATTCCTAGAAAAGACTAAAGGTGCTTCTTTCAAAAAATTGGAAGGGGTGACTCTCTCTCCTTGTACATTCACCTGTATGTTTATGTGCTTTCAAATTGCCTGTTGACGTTTGGTGACCCCATGAATTTAATAGGTTTTTCTTTTTGGTTAAGCAAGGAATACTCAGAGGTGGCTTTGCCAGTTCCTTCGTTTGAAATATAGCCTACAATACCCGGTGTTCATTGGTGGTCTCCCATCCAAGTACTAACCAGGGCTGACCCAGCTTAGGTTCCAAGATCAGACAGAATCTGATGTTGTTACTCAAAACTGCTCTGAAGGATGAGGGGACCCTTTGGAAAAGATTTGCCAAAGGAGGGAGGGACAGAAAGCTCTACTGGGTAAACAAATCTTTACTTAGGAATTGTTGACTCATGGGAACATGGGAAAATAGATTTTTGGACCAAAACTCTGTTGGTAATCCTCAAGTAGAGCAGACTTACTGGAGTCATGGCATTTATATCTGTGTTGACTCACCATTCAAAAAATGATTGAATGGGTCTGCTCTAGCTGGAACTCTCAATACATTCAGATCTTGGACTAAGTAGGATTGTACCAGTGGTATTGTCAAGGATTAGCAGTCAACAACACTTTGAAAAACTGTTGTTATTCTTTTGTTCTTTTTAAAGAACAGGAAATTGTACAGGTGACAAGCACAAAACCCACTGAAAATATCTATCTGATGTTGACTAGTAGCTATTGATAGGCCTAAAATCCATGAAGCTATCCAATCCCCATTGAAAGTCACCCAAGTGGGCAGCCACCACTATATTTTCTGGCACTAGCCAGTTTAACTTTTTGACCTGTGTACATGCAGTTGCATCAGAATTTACTATTGTTTAATTGTACACTTTAACACACACGTACACACACACACACACTTCTGCTATAAGCAAAAGACTCAACCATCCATTGCAAAAGATGCAAAGATGGAGAATAAGTACAGTGTAGATAGACATGTACAACAGATGGAACATTTGCCATTCAAGTCAGATAATGCAATAACTAGCTTGAATTCTAATACCATATTGACATAATGAGCAACTAGATTTTAAAAAAAATCAAACATAGCATTTCTATAGTTCTGAATTCATTGGTAGAGATCCTGGATCCAAAGTCACGTCCTCATCTAAATAATTTGTAGGGAGTGGGCAGATTTCACTCTTGTTTGATCATTCTGATTTCTTGAAATAAATACTATAAAGGCCCTCTTCCAATAACCATGTTTACTAAATGGCAAAGGAGTAAGCATACTTTTGTTAGTTTTTTCGAGAGTAAAAGCCTCCATATATTTAGCAACAGCTCACAGAGAGGCAGCTCTTTAAGAGCAAAGCTGCTTATCTAATTGGGCATTGCGACTCTACCTTCATTTTACATCAAATGCATTTTTCAGAGAGACAAGAAGATTTGAACTGAAACTCTTTACTAGGCAGCCCCTTTGCAGAAAGAGAAAATGATTTGCATAAATTTGCACATGATGGCTCTGATTGTACCTTGTGCTTGCATAGTGTAAATCTACACTAAGTACAAGTGGTTGTTCTACATCACCCTTCTGCTGTCTACTGACATTGTACAACCAGTGGTATATCAGCCCAAGTGCCTGCTTTATTGTCCCACTGTGTAAATGAGAATTCCATACCCATCATCTGGCAGGAACAGTTCTAATTACTCTCACTTCTATCATCCTACTTTTTAAGCTGCATTTAATATGTCCTGGTTTCTCACTCTATCGCCCATTTCTCCCTTTGCTCTCAGCTTACTGCAGTTGTTGCAAACTGAGTTCAAAATGCAAAAGTAGTTTATACTCTGTTAACTTAGCAGAAAGAAGAGGAGAGGAGAGGAGAAAAATGGAAGGGGTGAGATTCCACCCATCCCACGAGCCTCGGGCAAAACCAAACTTCTGCAGCCTTTCCTAGCTTGTATGCTCTTCCTGATTAATAACAGTTGCCATCTTGACCACACTCTGGCCATTTCCGCACTATACTGTTAAAGCACTATTATTCCACTTTCAACATCCCATGGAATCCTGGGGTTTGCAGTTTAGGGAGGGGCCTTTGAGGGCTCAGGGCAGAAATGGGCTCAGACATTGCTTAGCCACATATGTCCCAGTTTTCATCTGTGATATGTTGGAGGACATGAAATTCACAGTGATGGTTTCTTTAGTCTCAGTGGATCAATTGATACCCTGAAGGAACCAAAGAATAGTTATGCACCATCCAAGAAAGCCCAGCTGCATGGCTGTGATCTTGCAGGTTAGTCTCAGCTAGAGTAGATCCATCCAATCAATTGCTGAACAGTGAGTCAACACATAGGTAAATGAAGTTGTTCACTCCAGTTGGGGACTGACAATAGACATTAGGTGAAATGATTACACTTGATCTCCACTTACACCAGGCATGAACTGAGCATGCCTGTTACACAATGGCCAAAAAATCCACATGTGTAAGGGAAGTTATACAGATATATGACATAACAGGATACTACCTATTACTTTATAGTTTATGATACTCATTTTGAGATAATCATTAATGGTGAAGGGTGTGGAAGCCATGCCCTATGAGGAGCAGCTTAGGGAACTGGGTATGTTTAGTCTGCAGAAGAGAAGGTTAAGAGAAGACATGATAACCATGTTTAAATATTTGAAAGGATGTCATATCAAGAGGGAGTGGGCTTGTTTTCTGCTGCTCCAGAAACTAGGACAAGGAGCAATGGATTCGAAATACAGGAAAAAAGATTCCACCTTAACCTCAGGAAGAATTTCCTGATGGTCAGAGCTGTCTAGCAGTGGAATATGCTGCCTTGGAATGTGGTGGAGTCTCCTTCTTTGGAGGTTTTTAAACAGAGGCTGGATGGCCACCTGTTGGGAATACTTTGTTGTGTGTTCCTGCATTTCAGGGGGTTGGACTGGATGGCCCCTGTGGTTTCTTCCAACTATGATTCCATGATTGTATGATTATAATTTAAACAGGGATATTTATCACCGGAGTGGGAAGAGTCTGTGGTGGGGGGTCACCTATCTGTCTGCTAGTCTACTGTCCTAGTCTTCAGTGTTGATGGGCAACCTCAAATCATCTTCTCTCCCTTCCATGTTTAAATCTTCCTATCAGACATAAGCTTGTCAGTCCTGCAAATAGGGGACACTTTCAAACAGAAGACTGACAGCTCCCCAAGAGAAGACTGTCATCTAAGAGCACCTCAAATAGAGAATAGTCTTCTGTGCAATAGGACACATGGCTTTCAGGTTTTATGTACATGAGCAATTGTCAACCCCTACTACAAGCATAATTGCGCTGTTTCAGTGTTGGTATCTTTGGAGTTTTATTTATGTTCCTTTTCTTTGCCATCACTGTCCTAAGCCTCATTTGCCTCCTATTGGTTATGTTAACATAGGTGATTTACTCAATGACAACATAATATTTAATGATGGAATAAACATCATTAATGCCCATTAAATAATAGGAGCATGCCTTGTATTGAGTCAGACCATTGGTCCATCTAGCCCAGTATGGTCAATTTTGGCTGGATTTTGTTACCTTAAGTGGTGGGGGACATTGAGGTCCACCCACAATGCCAATGTCTCTTTAGAATATGGGGAAAGTATGGCTCAAAGGAGGCCTGCGAGTGGAGGGTAATGGCAGGATCTTTTCACCTGTGTATGCCAGTACTAACTTCATAAGGGACTCCAGTTAAAAGTTAAACAGAGTGTTTTATTTGAACTGACAAACACACAAGAAATCAGACATTCTTAATAACCATACACGGCTACCAGAAAGTGAAGTGTGAAAGAATGGATAGAGAAGAGATTGGGTGGAAAGGGTGACAGTTAACAGTCCTGAAGAAGGGAATCACAGCAGAATGGCTCAGATAGCATCTGAGGATAGCACAAAGGAACAGCAGTCTGGGGCACCACATACAATGTACTTTGTCCAACATACTACAAAAGGCTGGGGTCAAAGCTAGGGTTTTTATACTCTATTTCACACCTTGAAGAGATACGTTGACAAAGTCATAATGGCTTTCCCACGAGACTGACAAAGGGGTCTGAAATGGGCTGTTTGCTTAACTCTGGAGTGACAAAACATTGGTGGGACTCATAATGATTTCTTAGTGTTTGGTCAGATAAGATGTACAGGAGAAAATCTCAGTAGGATAAGATCAAGAGAGGGTATCAGATTGCTCAGCAATCTGGGCAGTTTTCTTTCATTGTACTTGGAAATGTAAAGAGCCTGGAATGGTAAAAAGATTAGCACAAACCCATCAGCGTCAGGTTTTCCTGCCTAATCTTCTCTGAATTTATGACCTTAAGTCCAATTTATGGAAATTGCTTAACACATAGGAGGGGTGGTAGGGTATGATAGCAGTGTGACTCTAGAAATCTTTGGTGTGTACTTGGTGTACCCTGGTAGTCCTCTGTCTGTGTACTGGCCATGCCTGACCCTGCTTTGCTTGCAAAATCAAATGAGATTGGGTATGTTCAGGGGGATATGGTCACACAAAAATCACGTGCATTGCCACCACCCCTTGTAATAAAAAGCAGCATGGGAAAATGAGGCAGAGGACAAAGAGGATAATGAAGACCAAAATTGGCACTGAAATGCTTAACAAGGTGAATTTTGGGTTCAGCAATTTATTCAGCTGCATCAAATATGCTCCCTTCAAAATGGATATCAGAATTATGCAGTCTTTGGCACAGCCTCAGTTGTGAGTTTTAATCATTTTTAATCAGTTAAATTGCTAAATTGATCAGCTAAACGTGGTGAGAGCCAATAGTAATGAACTAGATAAAATTTTAATCAGTGGGTAGAAATGCTCTTAAGCAAGCAGTTTTCCTTATATTGGCTTAAGTCCAGTTGTTAGTCCCAAGTAAGGTGGACTTTCCATATCCATTTCTGACTGATAAATCAACACTTACGTAAATCCTACTAAGTGTGTCTACTTCACTTGAGACTAGCTACTGGATCCAGGTCTTTTGTTGCTGAAAAATCCTGCTTCCTTTTCCCAGCATTAATTTTTTTGAAGCCTGGCATTTTGGCATTGAAGAAGGAAGGAAGAGAAAGATAGCAGAGCAGTCGAAAGGGAGTCAAAGTGCTTTTATACAAGATGACCTTCCAAAGACTATAGTGAAGAATTAGCCATTGTTTCAGAGCCACAGAGGATCTCTGGAAAGGTCAACTCCCTTAAAGGTTGCAAGACTTCCACTCTGAATCAACATAGCTAGAAAAATGGCTACAGGCCTTTTTTCTGTGTCCTGAACCTGCATTTGTCTTTTTACATTACCTGATGGTAATTCCCTGCACAAGCTGTTCTTGTACAGAATCCATCTAAAAATATCAGGCAGTGAATTTTTTCCCCTCAACCATCTGCAAGTGTACAGGCGTAACTTTTTTTTTTAAAAAAATATTTGTATGTTAATCCATTTTGATTTAATATTTTCAAACATGTTCTTTCCTTACAGGCAACACAAGGGCTCAGGTGAAAGGGGAGAGAAAGAATGCAAGTTGTTTAAATACCCCACAAATGGAAGACGATGATAGTGGAAAGATATGAATTATTTATGCAGTGCAGGTACTACATGGATTAAGCTTCCAAGAGAAGTTAACAACAAAGGTGGGCAACTGCTTGAAGCCCAGTGGCTAAATCTCTCTCCATGATCCATCCATTGGCTGCCCGCCCCCCAGGACACTCAAATAACTCCATGTTCTATTTAGAGTCCTTCTCAAAATGGTGGTCAGAAGTGATGTTGTTTCATGTCTTGTCACCGTTTTGAGAGAGAATGATGAAAGCAATTATATTGGGAGCAAGTAAAAGGTTCTGGGGATTGGGGGTGCTTTGCATATTTGGGTAACTTTCTGTTCAGTTTTCAGGAGAAAATTGCCCCCGAATCATATATCTTTAAAACATTTGGGAGGATGACATGGGGAGGACTGGTGGGAACTTCAGGGGCTGCAAAGAGTCCATGCTTTTCCCACCCTTGCACTAAGGTCTAATTCCAGTTGTTAGTCTCAACTAAAGGAGATCCACTGACTCAATGGAACTCAAGTATCAAGTTTTTATTGATTCAGTGTATATAGTTGAGGTGGCGCTCACAGTTGATGACTATACATCAAAGTCCTTCACTCATTGAATGATGGATGGTTGAATGACTGATAATATTTATCCTTCTAGCCTTTGAGGATAAGTCTCTTTATCATCACAAAGACTATCTGTTTGCGATACGGATATAGTTGAAAAGTCCACAAGCACCTCCAAAGTTCGATATATTTTCTAAAATGCAAACTAACTTCCAACCTGAAGGTCACCACCACATGTCATTATAGGAATCAATGAACCATTGTCAACATTTGAGTGCTGGCATCTCACTTAATCTTCCAGTTTCTCCTTAAAAAGAATCCCAAGAAATAAAACAAAACAATAATTTGCGTTGAATCAGTCATAACAGAGGGTCTATAAGGATGTTACGAGTTTTTAAACTGGTGAAAACATAGGACATTCTGGTTCCCTGTTCCATTCTCCTGCTAAATCTTGAACATCAAGGCTTGAATTCTGTGGTTTAGCATAGACCAGATGACTCACCACTCTACAATTGATTTAGTGGGTCTGTTCTAATTGAGACAAACCAATAGGATTCGAGCTTCCATACTTTTCAACACTGTTTATCTTTGTATAATTTAGTTGGATACCATCAGGAGCACGTGTATTATTCCTTGTATACCTGAGAACAAAGCTTTGAAGACCAAGGTTGGGAATGTTAGACTAGCTTACCTACATGTTCATGCACCACTCAGCAATTGATTTCTGCTCTGGTTGGGATTAACCTATTCAGGTCGGAGTTTTCTACAGTCCAGTTTTTGTTTATAAATTAGTCATGTGAGGAGGCAGTTAATTCTTCCTACAGTAAAAGAGTGAGGTTTCTAAGTCATTCAGGGTGGTGGTCCAGAGATGGACATCAGAAGATGTGCTAGATAGTGGTGCTGCCATTTGGCACCTGGCAGGGAAAACATAAGATGCAGCTCTGAAAATGGGAGGCATTCTCCTCCCAAACCTATCAGTTACTGTTTGGATTGAGCCCATTGTTTCCAAAAGAAGGACTGTCCTATTGTTTTCGATAAAAGTTGAACCACAAAGTTAATTTAGCATGAGTATATGGATCAAAATGAAAATATAAGTCATGCTTCCCTCATTGAGGGTATTGTGGGTGTATGTGGGGGCATTCCATTCTTACACACATAGATTGATCATCCATTCAGAAAGAAGTGACAAATTAGCTGATCCCAAGATTACCCATGAGAGGATGCTCAAAGAAAGAGGACATTGCCATTCATTTGCACAAGAAATCACATCTTGTGATATAAGCTCAGGAAATTAAAGCCGCCTTTGAGGTTTGGAAGCTGCACCTTCTTAAGTGGAAATTGAGAGGGAGAAGATCAAATAAACTTCCAAAATGCCACACTGAACTTTTGGAAATGCCTCTGAGAATATATATAAAGGATGGAAATTGCACGTGGCAAAAATATACATCTTGAATGCATTGATTCTGCCTCCCCCAATATTCAATGTAAGCAGGACCCGTCTTCCCCCGTCAAAAGATATTTCTTTTAACAGTGAATTTAAATGCAATTTAATCATGTGAAAAACATCTCTAGGGTTTCATATTCCATGTAATAAGATAGGATCTCTGGGCATTGATGGAATTGCCAATTAGCAAGTAAACTAGATATTATGATGGCACCCAAGAGCATTAATTTGTTTTGACCAGCTCATGGTGTATCTGGACTCTACTAATTGACATCAGTTTTATTTATTTATTTATTTATTCATGGCATTTATTGACACCGAAAGTGTTCGTTAATCAGTGGTTGACAGCTTGCATCAGGATAATATTTCTAGCTCATACCTATGATACACGGTCCCAACACCACTTTTCCATGGGGCAGCTCTGTTCAGGTGGTCATTTCCATGTCGAGGAGAGCAGGGGAGCAGCACTGTAGGCACACTGTGATGAGCATCCTCAGTCACCTCTTGGAAATCCTTGGGAAAAGTAATGACTGCTGTCTAAGTAAACCACATCCTTATATCTGAGAAATCTCAAATGGTCACAGGCCTTGGGATTCAAAGCTGCAAGAGAAATTATGTTACTTCTAGTCAAAGAGGAACCAGTGTGATATAGTGGTTAGATTGCTGAACTAGGACTATGGGAGACTGGAGCCATTTCCTCACTGGACTGTTATAGCGCAACAATTCCACTTGCAACATCCTATAGAATTCTGGGGTTTGCAGTTTTGGGAGGGGCCAGCCGGCCCCTCCCAAACCTGCAAAGCCCAGGATTCCATAGGATGTTGCAAGTGGAATCATCACTCTATAACAGTCCAGTGCAGAAATGGCCTGGGTCTCAAATCATCACTCAGCCTTGGAAACCCAGAGTGGCCTTGAGCGAATCACACTGTCTCAGCCTCAAAAGAAGGTAATGGAAAACCCTTCTGAGCAAAAGTTCTCAGGAAAATGCTGTGATAGGTTCTCCTTTGGGTCACCATAAGTCAGAAATGACTTGAAGGCACACAACAAGAGCAAGCTAATATATTTGTTTCAACAATAAGTTGATGGTTAATGACAACAGCTCTCTGGAGAAGTTATATCTTTAGCTATCTTAGAACCAGGACATATATTATGGATAGAATCCTGTTAGTTAGACCCAACTCAAGCGGATCTATTCAATCAATTGTATGTCAACATGTCGGCAGATCCAGTCATTTTAATGGTAATAGGATTTATGGCCCATGTCAAGTACAATTGTAAAAGTAACCATAACCAGCAGTGTAACAGCCAGCATTATTTATTTATTTAAAAGATGTACAATCTACTATTCTTCAGACAGGTCAAGATGGCTTCTAATACAGGCTAAAGCTGGAGTTGGCAACTGCGGTGGGTCTACTTTCTGTTTTTTGAGTCCCTTCTTTTCCTGTTATGATTTTTCTTTTAAGGTAGACAGTGGAGGGAAAGCAAAAACCTTTTAAAAATGAGAATTGCCATTCTTGGGGGCTTCAGGAAGAGGACATTCACCTTTTTGGATGGGTAGTAGCAAAGAAAAGGTATCTGGAGAGTGTACATCCAACCCCACAGCAACGTTTTGCTGTGTTTTAGAGCAACAACCTAATAATGTTGGTTTGTAATTAACTTATATTGCAAGCCACTCTAGGTCCCATATTGGAAGAAGGGTGGGAGATATATATATGTGTGTGTGTGTATAGGAAAAAGCAAATTCCAAAAGATGGATGTAAACAGCTGCACATCTAAGCTGAGCTATCAATATTCGCCCAACCAGCGGCAAAGGTAAATGGAGGCAATATGGCTTCTTTTCCAGTGATGTCACTATTTGGAATGGCCAATATGCACATGTGGCCTCAATGCTCTTTTGCAAGGCCACAGGGACCTCCAGCATCTCCTATTTTTTTAAAAAGACCCCCACACACACACTTCTTAGAGAGCATGTCCTGAAATTTCGTCATGTTTTGCATTCTTTGTTGGCTCTTTTAGATCCAGGAAAGGCCTTTTTAAAACCAGGAAGTAAATCTGCTTGTATTAATTCATACCAGTAAGTTCAGGGTTCAATGAGATATTTTGGCATCCTCAGAGACTTACAATTCACTTTTACTACCAGTTTTACAGGCAGCTCCTTCCCTTGTGTGTGAGAGAGACCGGTTTGTTGAGGGGTAATCTGCTTTCCAGGATAGTTCACTTAGAGGTATGATCAGTGTTCTTCTTGTGAATCTTCCCTCAGTAGGATTAATTTTAATACATCTCTCTTTAATGTGAAAGCTTCAAAAGACTGCTCAAATGAAGAGGCACAGCTGAGAGGCATCAATCATGTCTGTGGATTCATCAAGTTTGAGGGAGAAGCAGCAGGCATGCTCCTCTGTGTCACTTTGCAGCTGCTGACACAAATCAGAACTCTTCTCTCTTATACATACCATGACAATTTTCTCCATAGCAGAAAATAATGGCTGGAATCCTGTTGGTGACATAATTCTTTAGCACATGTGGTTGTATTTTTTTTTGACTGCTGTTGCAGTGGGTGTACTCAATTCATGACTATGGGCCTTTCCGCACTACATGGTTATAGTGCTATTATTGCATGATAAACATTCTATGGAATCCTGGGGTTTGTAGTTTGGTGGGGGGCCTTTAGAATTCTCAGCCAGAGAGTTCTTTGGCTTCAGTAAACTACAAACCCCAGGATTCCACAGGATGTTGAAAGTGGAATAATAGCACTATAACAGTGTAGTGCAGAAAGACCCTATATAAGCTGAGTTCTTCAAGTGTAACCATTTTACATGGTCCTAAAATACTATGGTTATTTCCCCAGCTACAGTTGAAACACAGAGGGCCTTTCTGCACTACAATATTATAGTGCTATTATTCCACTTTCAACAGCCTGTGGAAACCTGGGGTTTACAGTTTAGGGAGGGGCATTGGGAATTGTCAGACAGAGAGCTCTTTGGCCTCAGTAAACTACAAACCCCAGAATTCCATAAGATGTTGAAAATGGAATAGCACAAAACATTGTAGGGCAGAAAGGCCCAGAATCAATTGGTTTTACTTATATGTTGACCTGCCATTCAACAATTGATTGACTATGGTCTACTCTAGTTGGGATTAACAAGAGGACTCCTGCTGTACATTCTTGGATAGTGCATGACTGTTTGTCTGTACCTTCAGTGTACGCCTTTCTTCACTGGGATTGCAGAAACAGTCACTGCATTCCACATTGTGCAGTGGGACAATAAGCAAGCACATTGGCAGATGCACAATTGCTTGCCCAATGGCAGTATTCAGAATGAGGATGTAGCACTACCAAAGTGTAATCATGTAGGATCTTGGCCATAGTTTTTTTTTGGGGGGGCAGGGGGGGGATGATATACATGTAGGAAGAAGAAACCAAATGCACAATCCTAGGAATGAACACAGAGAGAACAAAATGTTTTGCTACACCTGGGGTACATTTTCCATGATTCAATGCAGCTAAAAATAGAAAAATAAAGCAGACTTCCAAATTTATATGTGCCATCATATATCCATAAGAATTGTGCAAGTTATAAATGAAAGATACAGTCTCATGCTGGAGAGTTTATTATTTTATTTTTGTTGCTTTTGTTAGAGTAAAATGGATCACAGAGTCATCATCCACTGTGTCACTATACCGATGTCCAAAGATTGCCCATAAACATTACAGCAAGGGTGGGGACAGTGCACAAGATTCAGTAATCACCACTGACCTGTTCCCTTCCCAAAGGGACAAAGCTAGATTCATCCTCCTCCTTTTGCAGAAAGAAACATGTGGTTGAGCTCCTCCCTGTGGTAAAATATAGAACATGAACCATGTGATAGGTATTGCCTGGAAAACTGTCCATTCTATTCATGCAAGAAGTTTGAGAAGCCAATTATTCAGGTCACAACCGGAAGGCAAAGTAGATAGAATGCTTGCTCTGTGGAGATGCAAGGTGGTTGTCTTAAGGAGGTAGGGTAGGGGTAGGGAAATAATCGTACCAAAATTTCAGGGATCTTTCTACCAGACTTGAAGGAGATGTTTTCATTTTGAAGTGAGAAAAGTGTGTGCACAGCTTGACAGTGATAGACACCTGACAGACCTGGCTTGTCCATGGAGACATCACTTCCAAGCAAAGTGAGCTGGCTTGGAAGCTGCAAGTAAAACAAAACTGTTGGGGAAATGATCAAGTCTGACCACTTCCCCCCCCCTAAAAAATAGAGCTACAGTCTTCCTGGCTCTGGAATGGTGGGAGGTAGGGGACTTCAGCTAGAACTGGGCAACAATTGTACTTCAGTTCATTTTTGGAGAAGAGTTTCCTCAGATTAAAAAGGGTATTTTTATATCCAGGATGGAAAGAGCTTGAGATTTTAAAGAAGTCAAATGTAGGCAGAACTGAAGGATTCAAGCATCCATGGGTTAGGGCTTTAAATGTTTCATTCTCAAATCCATGGGTTTGAACCTCTTATGTTTAAGCACAGTATGTTGTTGTTGTTGTTGTTGTTGTTGTTGTAATCCTCTTATTATGTAACTTCATGTATACTTAGCTACATAGCAGAGCTGTTAAGAAATCCTGTTAATGAACTGTGAAGATGTGCAGGGAGACACTGGTAAGAGCATCCCAGTGCATGTCAGCACTGTCTAGCCAGTGTTCCAATGCACAGCAGACTGATGCACAAAGGGGCAAATGTACATCTGTCCCAGTGGCATCAGTCCTGTTGTGCATCAGCCCCAATGAGCAACAGTCACTTTGTTGGCTCCCCTGCATCGTAACATAACAGCAGCCATTTACTGGATATGGACATTACAGAACTACCCAGTTCTAAATCCCACAGACAGAAGCCCATTTATGAAGAAGCAAGTCCCCAACTGGATTCCATCATCATCATCAGAACTGGTTGAGATCTTGCATTGTCAACATAACTGTAATTTATTTATTTATTTAGTTTGTATGCCACCTTTCTCCCAGAGTGGGACCCCATTTTATAAGAGGGAAATGCCAAGAATTGACAAATGGATCATATATAGAGACCTTTTAAATTACCAAAAGGGCAATGTACAATTTAAATTGGAGGAAGAATTAAGGGCGAAAGGTTTCACCACCCATTGGCTACTACTAACACAACTAAAATAAAGGTTTAAGAAAGATAACAAGTTAGAAGGATTCGAAATTAAAGATAAAGAGATAGATAAACTTTTAAATTTGGAAGTAAATCATAGAGTGGGGAAAATATATAGGATCTTATTAGCTATCTATGTGGAACAAGAAACAGTAACAGGTAGGATGATAAAATGGGCAAGGAATACTGGTCCCTCCATTACATTGGAACAATGGATAGGGTCATGGACTCAGTCATGGTCTCTACTAAAATCAGTTAGTCTGTGAGAAAATCTTTATAAAATGATCCATGGATGGCACCTAGCACCAAACAGGTTAGCCAAAATGAGAAAGGGTGGAAAGGATTTATGTTGGAAATGTGAAGGTAAAGGTACTTTATATCACGTGTGGTGGACATGCCCAAAAGCAAAAAAAAATTCTGGAATGAGATCCACATGATCAGTTGTCTTTCCAAACATGATAAATTGGACAAAACACACAAAAAAACCTTATTATATATGGTAACGGCAGCAAGGTTATGCTTTGCACAAAGATGGAAACAATTGGAACCCCCAAGTATTGAAGATTAGGCACTGACACTATACGAAATGTTAGAATATAACAAAATCCAGATACTAACATCAGAAAAATCTACATTGCAGATTAGAAATGGATGGGAAATGGTAATGCCCATTTGGGAACATATATGGGGTAGAAAGGCAATCCTAGGATTAGAAGATTTAATTAACCAGAAATAATATAAGTATTACAGGATGTGAAAAAGGGGTGAAAATCTATATCTCTATCATAGAAAATTATCGAAATAAGATAGATATGGCTATGAAAATAAGCATCGATAGGTATCAGAAATTGATAATTTTATGTTTTGTGGTTTGTAACTAAGCTCTCTGTTAATATTTTTATTCTCAGCAATTAATAAGTAATTGATAGGATATAATAGACTTGTACAGAAAACAAAAGAAGATAAAGGAATTATCGGATATTCATAGTTATCAGATACAGAAAATTTTAGAGGGTCAGGAACAAATATTTAATCACCAACTTCTTGAGGAGGGGGTGGGAGGAAGGGGTGGAGTGAGGAAGGAGGGAAATGCTAAATGTTAATAGGATAAATAAGTAAATATGATAAGAATACTTGGAAAACTTGTAGAAGTATAATTTTATTGATGTAATCCCTCCACTCACTGTGTTCTTTTATACATTTCAATACATTTAATAATAATAAAAAAAAGAGTGGGACCCAAGGCAGCTTCCAAAATCCTAAACAATGAAATTAAAAATAATAATAATTACAACGTAAAACAATATGAGGTCATTTAAAATACATGCAAAAGTTTTAAAAGATAGATAAAACATCCTAATAAAAGTTTCTTGGCCTATACATAAAAAGCCTGCTTAAACAAAAAGATCTTTGCCTGCTGGCAAAAGGAAAGGAGGGAAGGGAGAGCTCCATTATCTTAGTTACAGCTGATTATGCCACCCCTCCAAAAGAAAAGAAAACAACCCCTAACTTTGCAGCTTTGCAACTGAAATATTTCTGAGATACTGCAAAGCACAGCACTGAAGAATGACATCTGCAGTGCTGTCCCAGTTGTGGGGTGTCTTGAAAACAGGCAGCTGGAAAGACCCCTTGGGGCCTCCTGTAACTGCTTGTTTCCTTTTTTTTTTAATATTAAAAATAAATTTTATTGAATAACAAAAAAAATTCTTACATACTGCATATAACAAATACAATCGTACTAACATATATTACATACAATATACAATCTTAAGTCTCCCTCTATAAACTATACCTAACAACAACTAGACACACATTGTACCAAAACATTTTTACATACATCATCACATGCAAACCTTGGACATAACATATTCATCTTCTCCATACATACTTTGACTTCTTTTAAATTGGCCGTTGGGCCAATTTATCAATTCATCTTCTCTTATCAATCCTGCTCAACTTTTTATTATAACTCCTAATTTTACTGCTATATCTGCACTCTACTCTATTACTACCTCTTCCTCTACTTATATATACCTCAATCCTACCTCTTTCCCCCTCTTTTCCAGTACTATTTCTTCTGACTATTAGCAATTAATACTCTAATTAATTCTAATCCGGACTCGACTTTCTAATCTTGTTAGACCACATTGGTCTATCCCTATTCTGGTATCTTACCTTCCGACTTACTATCACCTACACCAATTTATTAACTTTCCAACGGTCCTGATATCTTAATCTATTTATCCTAACATACCTTCTCCAAGTAAAATTAATCGTACGTTCCTATCAGAGCATGCTCTCCCCATATTCCTTCCCACATTGGGTTCAGTATTTCCCATTCTTGAATAAATGTATCTTTCGATTTATTCTGTAGCATTAAGGTTAATTTATCCATCTCCGCTAGTTCATAAATTTTATATATCCAGTCTTCTAATAATGGTATATTCTCCACCTTCCAGTATCTTGCAAATATGATTCTTGCTGCATAGATCAGGTAACATAGAATTCTTGAAAAATTTTTCTTAATATTCAAACCTATCCCGTCCAAAATATTTAAGAGATATATGTAATTGCTTGTTTCAATGCTCTCAGTGTCCCGGAAAGTGCTACAAACATCACTTCCTAGGCTGGAAGCACAGGTTTTAGGGTTAATGTTTGGTTGCTCATGACTGTAAATGTGAATCTCCAGCAATTATGAGATTGTAAGTCCAGGTTGTGATCTTGTAACTGCTGAACAAAATGGCAGCCATTGTCTTTATTAGCATCCCATGTACCTTCTAAAACTGGGACTTAAGGCAGGTTTACACTAAAACAGATCTAGTGTAGTTAAAAATATAAAAGGTGAATGTTGAATTATATAATATAGTTAAAAGATACAAAGGGAAAACATAAAAATTAAATTGAACTATCTATAATATTAAAAACAGTTGAAAATACACCATTTAAGAAATAGCCATTTAGAATCAGGGGCCATAATCCTCTACGAAAAAGTACATTATGTAACTTTATATATACTTTGCTACATAGCAGAGGTGTTAAGAAATCCTGTTAGTGAATTGCGAAGATGTGTAACAGGAAACTGGCAAGACTGTCCTGATGCGCATTGGCAATACCTCGTTGGTGTGTTGATGCACAACAGTTCTGTTGTACATTGGCCCCAATACATATCAGTTACTTTACTGTCTCCCCTACATAGTAATGTAACAGCAGCCCTTTACAGAGTATGGACATTGTGAAACTGCCCAATTCTAATTTCTGCAGACATATGTCTCCTTACAAAAGATGTAAGTCCCTGGCAAGATTCTGGTAAGTGTAATTAAGGAATGGCTTGGGGAGCTCGATGCATTGAGCCTGGAGAAGAAAAGGTTAAGAGATTACATGATAGCTATGGTTAAATATATGAAAGGATGACATACTAAAGATGGAGCAAGCTTGTTTTCTGCTGCTCTGGAGATGAGGACACAGAGCAATGCATTCAAACTACAGGAAAATAGATTCCACAGAAACATTAGGAAGAATTTGCTGATGGTAATAACTTTTTGTCCATGAAATATGCTGCCTCAGAGTTTGGAGGAGTTTTCTTCTTTGGAGGTTTTTGAAGAGAGGCTGGATGGTTGTCTGTTGGGAGTGCTTTGATAGTCTATTCCTGTATGGCAGAATGGGGTCGGACCGGATAGCCCTTGTGGTCTCTTCCAGCTCTATGATTCTATAGTTAAACTTCTTTCCTCCCATCTTTAATACATATAGAGTAGACAGGTAAAGCAGGGGTCAGCATTTGTAAATTTATTCATATTTGGAACAGAATGAACTGCTGGGGAGAAAGGATTGTGTAACTAGCAGATTTCTTAATATCTTTTTTTTTTAAGCTTGTAGTGTCAGAACAAGTAAATTATTTTCACAATAAGGAACTATAGTCAATGTGGATGAAGTGTGGCTCTTGGGTCATATGTGATCCTCAATGCCTTGTTTGCATCCTTTGACCCTGGAGTCTTTCAATATTCCCCACTAGTCACTTTTGAGAACCAGCATGGTGTAGTGGTTTGAGTTTCAGGCGATGACCCTGGAGACCAGGATTGGATTCCTCACTTGACCATGGAAACCCACTGGTTGACCTTGGGCATGCCACACACTCTCAGGCCTTGACAGGGTCACCTTAGAGTCACCATAAGTCAGAAATTACTTGAAGGCACACAACAACAACAACAACAACGACAACAACAAAGTAACCTCTGCTTTTTTTCTGTTTCCAGGCCTGATGTGGCCCCCAGCTTATGATAATGCTGAAAATTTGGCTTTTGGGAACATCACAGTTGTTCACCCAGAGCTATAGTTTGAACCAGTGGAAACAGTCCCAGCCAGTGATCATATGGCTAAATCATGGCTAAATCATGGATTTTCTTCATGCAATGAAGGAACTTCCTAGCATCTCCAACTACGTTCAGCACCATAGAGAGAGTCATCACTTATCAGTACAGTACAGGCAATATTAGGCAAGATTGACCAAACTTCTGACTAGTCAGCTTCCCATGCTCACATCTTATGCTCATTAGACATTCCATATGACAACCATCCTCAACCTGGTACTTCCTAGATATGTGGGACTTCAAGTTCTATCAGGTCCCACTCAATATGGCCACTGCTGAGTCTGGATGATGAGGAGTTGTAGTTCAACATGTCTGAAGGATACTAGGTTGGAAAGTTTGCACCCTGTCTTGGATAACTTGCTCTCAAGAACTTCGGTCAGAGTTTCGATCAGCATTGTTTATTTCAACAAAGTAAGCAATAAAGTTGCTGAGACTACAATGTCACAGTTGGTTACAAGTTTTATACCTCTCCATACAAATTTTGACCCACATAAAAAAGATAACCCCACTAGTGCCAGTACTTTTCCAGGCTTACTGTTATTTACATACTTTTCATCATGGGAGTCAGGACAAATTCATGTCTCCTTATCTCAAGCATTCCCACAACATCATTTTATTATTCTGTTGACTTTCATCCTTTTGATCTCCCTTTCCAAATGCCCGCTGTAAGGTGACATTGAGCACACAGAAATTGCCCATTTGTAATCTATTGAGATTTTGAATGTTACAACAGGATACATTGCTACAAGTAGCAATTAGAAGCGGATACATATTAGCACTAGAAAGCTTTGCCCTACCAATCTATGCACCTATACCGTTACCTACACTGATATCATGTATGATAGGAGCAATGTATCCTGACAGTTTACCATGAGAATTGAATATTGGAGTCCTTTTGCCCAGTGAAACATCTGTAGTTAAGCAAGGCATTTGTTTATCAGAATAATTGGTGCTAAATGTGAAGATCTTGCACTGTTACAGTACATACAATGATGGAACTCCATCACTGTAGTTATGGCTGGTAATTCTGTCCCAAACCTACCTTTTGCAGCCTGGCAGTACCCTGACTAAAGCATTTCCAAGGTGCTGGAGGTAGTGAGAAACGGCATCTACAGCATGCTTCCAGTTGTAAGGTGTCTGAGAACAGGCAGTTGGAAAGACCCCTCAGGGTCCTGCCACAGCTGCTTGTTGCAAAGCACCCCATTACTGAGAGCATGCTGCAAATGTAATTTCCTAGTGCCCCAATTTCCAGCCTCTTGGAAACGCTTTGGTTGGGGTGCTGGCATGATGCAAAGGTAGGTTTCTTTCATTGTTCATGAGCATAAATATGAATATCCAGCCATTGTGGTATCATAAATCCAGTTTACAATATAGTAACTGTTGATTAGGATGCCAGCCTAAGTTTTCCAGACAAAAATGTTCTGAGGCTGCTCTTTGATATCTGCAATGTAAGGAAATGATGCAATGTGTCTCTCCTGCAGAAAAGTCTCTTTGTATGCAATATCTCTCCCAATTTTTGTCAACGTTGTCATTCTTCATTTCACATTCAAGTCAAAGTATTGTTCAAATCATGTTTGAGATCAGCAGTCAGCAAGTTTACACATTTTTCTAAGACTGCAGATGTATTGAAAGAGCTCTGTAGAAAATGTACTTTTTCTGTGATGTTGCAGTGTCATGCGGAAGGTTTTGGCCCCTTTTTCTTTTCCTGTTTCCATTTTCCTTTTTTTTCCTGTCTCTTTTTCTTTTTTCAAACAAGACCTAGCTTGAGGTAACAGCAATCAAGGATCTGGTAAATATTGAAACAAAATAATAGAATTTAATCATGGTAACTAGTGTGTGTGGAATTTTTAGGGTTATATTAGATCTGATCTAGATATTAGGAGGAATAATGTCTGGAGGAATGCATGTGTGGAATTATAATTGCATAGGCAGGCCACTCAGGTGTATGACTCATTGGGTGCAGTGATAATTGTACCTGCCATTATTTTTATTTTTATGTTTGTTTATAATGACCTTTTCACCAAAGAGTAGAACATCAACATATACAGTCAGGGACAAAGACAATAAACATGACTCTGTAGCAATACATGGAATGAAATCAACAACACCCCACCAGTCGCTACCCGTATCAGCACCTTAAATACAACTCAGTGGCTTAAGATGGTGAATCAAAGAGGAAGGTCCTCAACCCTTTACAAAACGAGTGAGATCCTCCTCCAGCCAGAGGTCCAAAAGAGGATCTTTCCACAAATGTGGAGCCGGATCTTGAAAGGCTCGCAGCCTTAACAGAGCTGTACCCATTGGTGGAACAAATAGTGATCATTTGCCTGTAGATCTTAAGTTCCTGGATGGAGCACACCATACTAGCTGAGCGGTGAGGTACTGAGGGAGGTTAGAACTCAGAGCCTTGAATACCAGAACCAAAAGTTTGAAACAAGCCCTGACCTGAACTGGTAGCCAGTGAAGGGATCTACAGGGAGAAGAAACAGGTGAATATTTAGGGAGATTTAAAAAAGCTCGGACAACATTGTTCTGATTTTATTTATACCCTGCTATTTTCCCTGGTTTGGACTCAGTTAAAAAGACAAAGTTAAAACCCATAGAATACAAAAGTTAAAACAATCAAAAAGGATTAAAACAATGTTAAAATACATACTTACAAACTCACTTATCAGCAACACAATAGCTAGCATTTTTTGTCAGACAGTACTCATATAATCATACATCAAATGCCTATCTGAATAAAAAACATTTTTACTTGATTGTGGAAAGATAGTAGGGAGGGTGCTAGCCTGGTTTCTCAGGGAAGGGAGTTCCGGAGCCTGGGGACAGCCACTGAGAAGGCCCTCTCCTTTGTTCCCACCAGGTGTACCTGTGAGGGTGGTGGGACAGAGAGAAGGGCCTCTCCAGCAGATTTGGTTCTGCATTTGAACTGCCATTCTTAAAGTAGATTTATGCTTCATCTACTAGTGTATAGTAGATTCTGTAATCCTGAAACTTGCCAAACCCTGTGTTCTATTACCTGTTGCATCATGGATGCCGTATTAGATTGAAAACCAAAAAAAGAACACACCTGGACCATTTTGTAGAGGTAAATTTTGATGTGCAGGTACTTATCTCGATAATCCCAATAACCAACCCCACAAGGAGGGACCAAAGAGGTAAACAACTGATTCAGATCAGCAAACCAGTTCTAGTAGTTTTCATGTCCATTAGGAGCAAGGTTCAATGAGATTTAATTGCTGGAGTGAGCTGGGTCACAGCTACTAAGCAGATGGGTTTGGGAATCCTTGCTAGCATTATGGCCAAATGTTGATTGCTATCCACTGGCATAAAAGAGTTAACGTGGATTAGTGATCTTGCTGGATATGTTTTGCATTGGCTTTGCAATTGAAGCTAGGAAACGATAGGAAGGTTGGGAAAAATGGAGGAATGATTTTTTTCCTCTGTTGCTAACCTGCTTGTAGAGTTTTTGTTGTTACTGAGTGGAGATGGGTTGTACTTGTGATTTTGAATTTCATTGTGTGCTTTTGCACTATATAACTCTGGGGAGCCCATTTTCAATGGCCTGGAGGGGAATGTATCCCCAACCCAGGTGCCCTGTATATCCAGCAACTTTGACTTGATTGATAGCCAAGGGATAAGTCTGGGCAAAATTTGTCTGAGGGCTCAGTTCTACCATTAAATGGGAGAAGTGCTGGCAGCTATCAATGAAAAGACTAGAATTCTTCTCTGTTATGCATTCTCTGTTGCCTGATTTACCACCAATAAAGCTTAGGCTATAGCAGTTATGTGTGCCAGTGTTCAGCACCAAATGAACACTTGGAGAGATCTAGAATGACACCCAGTTCTGACACATGAAATTACCCATTGTCTTGAAGCCACCTTCAGTTTACCACAGAGATAGCTCATAAAAATGGCAAAAATCTATTACCTTCAGCTAGTATCAGAACTATCCCTAAAAATTAGAGTGCACTGGAAAATCTGAGGGTGTTAGGAGATGACTTCCTCATCCCTAGTAAAGAAAAAGTGGTGACACTTTCAACCTCCAAGCCCTTGAGTCCTGGCTTTGGCCATCAACCTGGAGGTCTAGGGCAAGTAGCAGATTATGCCTTCTGAATCCCAGAAATAACATGGAGGTAGAGGAGAGAACACCCTGCCCCATTCATTGAGAAGAAAGAGTAGCCAAGGAGTGCTCATTGCCTTCACCCTGTTCTCGAAAGAGCATTCAGACTCAACAATATGTGGTCCTGGGACTTCACAAGTAAGATGATAGTGGGTTCATCCACTGATCCAAAGAAGCATGAACCATCAAATGGTCTTCAAGAACATGCAGAATAAAGATGAGTTTGGTCAAAATGGAGTTTAAATGCCCAATTGTAGCCAAGATACTACATTGTGCTACATTCACATTGTGACATGGTAGTTGTATTACACCTCTCTTCAAAATACTGATATTGTACAACCCATTATGTATCTGACATTGTGCCTGTTTATTGTCCCACTGGATAATTGGGGAAGACATAATAGTTGTTCCTGCATCCCAGTGGAGAAAGTAGAAGACTCAAGTCCCTGACAAATAGCTGTTGACCATCCAGTACTTTGAAACTGCATGGCTAGAAACCTGTTGGTTAGCTAAAATCGATCCATTGGCTCAATTGTTAAATGGAGAGTCAACACATAGGTAAATCCAATCTAGTTGGGTGTAGCAGTAAGATTTAGGCCCATTTGAAATGGAACTCCACTTACACAACCCTGAACAGAATGCACTCATTGCACTATGGTCGAAAAAAAGAGTACGGCTGCATGTGTAAAGGAACTGATACAAGTCTATGTGTTACCCTAACAGATGGGGAAGATTGCAGTGCCAGTGTCTCCTTAGAATTTGGGGTAATTATAGCTCAAAGGAGGCCTGTGAGAGAAGAGTAACGGCAGGATCTTTTCTTCTATGTATACCAGTACTATCTGTACAGAGGATTCCAGTTAAAGTTAGCAAAGTGTTCATTTCAATTGGCAAACATATGAGAGATTAGACATTCTTAAGAGCCATACAAGGCAATTGGAAAGTGAAGCAAGAAAGGTTGGACAGAGATGAATTGAGTGGAAAGGGTGATAGTTACCAGTCCTGGAGAAAGGGTCACAGAAGAGAAACTCAGACAGCATCTAAGGGAAGCACGGAGGAACAGCATTCTGGGGTAACACATACAATGTACCATGTCCAATATACTACAAAAAGGCTGGGGTCGAAGCTAGGCTTTTTATACCCTGTTTTCTGCCCTGAAGGGGCTTGACCCCAAAACATGTTCTTCAGTCAGCGTGACTTCGATTGTGTTCTCTGGTCACTAATATGTCCAATTTATGAAAAGTACATACCTTGCAGGAGGAGTGGTAGGGTAAGGCAGCATGACACCAACAGGGCAACTGCTTTGTTCTGGCCTCAAAGAGATAATCTCCATCCTTCACTGATTCCTTCACTTTCACCTCTTTCTTTCTTTCTTTCTTTCTTTCTTTCTTTCTTTCTTTCTTTCTTTCTTTTTATGTCCCTCATCAGGACATCTCTTTCATTTTGTATTGATTTCAAGCACTACGAAAGGCAATAATTTGCTAAGAATTGGATAAAAATGGGCACTGAAAATATAGTCTACTTCAGCCATTTCCACACTACACTGTTACAGTGCTATTATTCCACTTTTAACATCCTGTGGAATTCTGGGTTTGTAGTTTACTGAGGACAAAGGGCTCTCTGGCTAAAACTGGCCTTAGTTACAAATGTATAACTAAGTAACGTCTCCTGACTTGACCCTCCTGACTTGACCCTCCAACAGACAGCAGCCTCATCAAACAATGGAGGTCTATTTCAGCTAGTGATCTAAGTGCAAGAAGATGATATTTCCAGCACTCTCCTGCTTGCGAGGGAGGTTGTGCTGAGGAATTTCAAAAGGGCTCCTGCTTCTGATAGTTGCAGGCTTACTCACTGGTGGGAGAGGGCTGGAAATGTCATCCTCCTACACCCAAATTGCCAATTACCAGCTAAACAGACCTCTACCAGTCAGTGCAGCTACTGGCTGTTAAGATAGGTTCTGGGGAATATTTATGATCATGGCAGTGATGCTGCAGTTGCGAATATATATAGTATGACTAAGTACAGAGCAGTAACAGATATGTAGCTCGAGATTATGAATCTGCAACTGTAATAGAGGATGCCAGCCAAAGTAAATACAGAAATAAAACAAATCTTTCCACATTGTGGAAGGATTGGCTCTTCCAAATGCACAGAGGAAAATGAAGGCCGGGGGACCTGCTGATGCAGGAAAAAATTTGACAACTAAGTTATGTAAAGACTCAAGAATACATTGTACAGAGAGGTCAGACTGTAGTAAAAATAAAACTGGCATCCATAAAACAACAAAAAAGTTGTGGCTTTTCATTTAGTTTGAGTGTTCACTTCAGGACAACAGTTTATTGCACCATTTGCATTGGTCTAAGTTATATGATAGATTGAAAGGCTGTCCTTGAAATAGAGCTGTTTGAGTTGAAACATTTGAAAATGTACTATGAACAGGCCTAATGCCTCTAACTCTTCCCTCATTTTTCTGCACTGGTGGCTCATGGATGGTTTCTCTCCTTCTTTCCTTCCAAATATCATCTACATCAGAACTCTTGAAAAGTGCTTTTTCAGACAACAACTTCAGGAATCCCTCAGTCTGCATGTTGATGGTCGTATTAGTTAGGAATCCTGGGATTTGTAATACAAAGAAATAACTTGTCATAATGCATCTACAGGGTATATCTGAGAGCCAGTGTGACATAGTCATTTGAGAGTTGGACTATGATTATAGAGAAGAGGGTTTGAATCACCGCTCAGCCATAGAAACCCGTTGGGTGACCCTGGCTGAGTCACACTCTCTCAACCTCAGAGGTAGGCAATGGCAAGCCCCCTCTTAATGAATCTTGCCAAGAAAACCCTGTGATGGGCTCATCTGAGGGTTGCCATAAGTTGGCAATTATTGTACAACAACAAAAACAACAACAGTAACAACAACAACAAGGTATATCTAATTTAAACCAAACACAGGGTGTATAAAAATGGAATGTCTCACAGTTTTCTCCAAAGCCTTTCTGGAGCATCATTTTGAATAATGAGAACTCATTTGTAATCTCCCTCCCTTGAAAAATGGAATTTACCACACCCCACTCTGACCTGTTCTGATCCATCTGGATCAAAGGTGAAATCAAACTTGTTGTGGATGCAGCTATATATAAATTGGGCCTGTACTCACTATCATCCTAGTTCCTTTCTCACCTTTGACTGGGAACCATATACCATGGGGAAAAATAAAGTTCCATGTGATGACAGGACTAGATCAAGCTATGCTGAGTATCCATGGTATGTCAAGTTTAAGAGGAACCATAGCATTGGGGGAAAAAAGCAGAATTTTAAAATCTTGTAATGTAGTTTTAGAAATTGTTATTTTCCATCAAGTTGACTTTGACCTAAGAAAGAGAGACATCCGGAACCTCTGGTCATGAATCGCCCTGCTTAGATCTTGCAAACTCAGGGCCATGGCTTCCTTCATTGAGTCTATTCACCTGTAGTTTCTTCCTTTTCTGAGTGCTGCCTGTTTTACATTTTTGTCTTTTCCAATGAGCTGCATTGACTCATGATATGTCCAACATATGACAGCCTCAGTTTAATTATCTTCAGATCTAGTGAGAGGGGTTTAATTTGGTCATAAAAAACCCAATGCTCATTTTTAGGAGGAAAAGCAGTTTGAAACATTTACCTTCCCATTCCTTCCAACAGGCATGTTAGAGAGCTCCCAAATCGTTGTGTGCCTTCAAGTCAACCCTATCATGGGGTTTTCTGGGGCTGAGAGTGTGTGATGGGCCCAAGGGGATGCAGTGTGTTACCCTGTGTGCTGGGGGGTCCCAGGAGGGGCGCCCAATTTGCCAAATAAAATACAAATTGGGGAATTTAGCTGGAGCACTCTCTTGGCTAACCGAGAGGCAGGGTAACTTTAGCAAGGATCTTTAACCCTATGTATACAGTGGCGGGTCAGAGAGCAGCTAGACAAAGCAACGAACAATATTTTATTAAAGACAAGAAGCGCGAAAGACAAGACATAAACTAACTAACTGGGAAATAGAAACGGGAGCTTTGTTCGGGAAAGGCAATACGACACCTGGTCTCGTAGTCCTGGAGAGAAGTGGGGTTCCGGGGAAGAAAGCTCAGCGTGGGGAGTTGAGGAGAGTTTCCTTAGACAACCGGCAGCAAGGGGGCATGGAAGTCCAAAGTAGTCCGAAGACCGTTTGGAAATGAGGGGTTTTTATAGGGGAGTTTGTGCCTACTGGGTATGGCAAGCCAGGTGAGAACAAAAGGAGTTTTAGCGCTAGACAAAGGATTTGGCAAAGGTCAAGTTTACATGATTGGATTTGCTCTTGATGACAATAGCGTGGCTGGTACATTGATGGCCCAACATAAAAGAATGCCTTGGCTGAGAACCGTGCGGCTATTGTGAAGTTTGCAGATGGAAGTTCCCTGAAGCTACGAGCGAGGCTTGAGTTGCTGGCCTCAATGGGGTCTGGAATGTAAAACCATTAGCGGCCACACTCTGTCCGTGCTTGTCTGGAGAACCTCGCAAATAAGTGGAGTGGGGTGGCTGGAGAAAGGTCAAGCTAAGGCTGAATTCTTTGATATCAAAATGATATCTGGGGTCCTCACCCACAGTGCCATAGCAGAAGTAACAAGTGGGCTCCCATGGCTGAGGGGGAATCACACCCTGGTCTCTAGGATTGTAGTCCAAATCTCAAGCTACTGCACCATGCTGGTTCTAATCCCAAAATACCCCCTTTGAAAGGCTTCTCAATTAGAAAAGATGACTCCCACCAATGAATCCATTTAAGCATTAGTTGATTTATCTCTTAACGAAAGCTTACAACCCAGTTTTATGTTTACATTTCCTTTTAACTCCGCACTGGTAATTGTGTTCTTGAATGTCTAGGGCTGTATATCTACTATATAAAAGTCAAAGTTTGTCTGTCTGTCTGCGTCCAGCAGGTGAAGAGTTCATACGATTGGCTGTGTGAGGCGAGAAGACCACATATGATTGGCTGGCTGTGAAGATTCTATGGAATCCTGGGGTTGGCGGTTCAGGGAGAGGCCTTTAGAATTCTCAGCCAGAGAGCTCAGGTCGGTTGCTATGGAGACAAGGCCTAGCAGCAATAAAGAGGGCAGTATATTTGTTACCCTGTAAGTTGGGGGGGTCCCGGGAGGGGTGCCCAGATAGCCAAATAAAACACAAATTGGGGGAATTTAGCTGGAGCTCTCTCTCGGCTAAACGACAGGCAGGGTAAATTTAGCAGGGATCTTTTAACCCTATGTATACAGCGGCGGGTCAGAGAGCGGCTAGACAAGGTTTTCAAAGTAATAGACAATATTTTATTAAAGACAAGAAGCACACAAGACAAGACATAAACTAACTAGCTGAGAAATAGAAACGGGGAGTTGCAAAAGGGTAGGCAATATGACACCTGGTCTCGTAGTCCTGGAGAGAAGTGGGGATCCGGGGAAGAGAGCTCAGCGGGGCTCGCTGAGGGGAGTTTCCTTAGACAACCGGCAGCAAGGCGGGATGGAAGTCCAAAGTAGTCCGAAGACCGTTTGAAAATGAGGGGTTTTTATAGGGGAGTTTGTGCCTACCGGCCATGGCATGCCAGGTGAGAACAAAGGGAGTTTAGAGCTGGACAAAGGATTTGGAAAAGATCAGGTTTGCATGATGAGCTTAACGCTCGATGACAATAGTTTGGCCAGTATGTAAATGTCCTGTCTAAAAGGACTGGTCCGGCTGAGAGCCGTGCCGCTATTGTGAGGTTGGCGGTGGGAAGTTCCCTGAAGCGACGAGCGAGGCTTGAGTTGCCGGCCTCAATAGGGTCTGGACTGTAAAACCATTAGCGGCCGCACCCTGTCCGTGCTTGTCCAGAGAACCTCACAAACACGTGGAGTGAGGTGGCTGGAGAAAGGTCAAGCAAAGGCCGAATTGTTTGGTATCAAAATGATATCTGGGCTCCCCACCAACAGTGCCATAGCTGGAGTAACATATTCCCTCAGGAACCCAACCTCTGTGTGTTAATAATGCTGAAGAAAGATTGGACTAGAGAATACGGGGAAAAGTTACACATACTGGACAAGACAGTGGGGGGAATTAGAGACACAGGATCTCAAATCTGTGTATTTCAACCCCATCTAATTCCTAAGTAAGGCAGTTCCTAAGGTATTTCTAACAAGAATTACCTACGAGAAACTAAAATCCTGGGCAACGCTGGGTATATATATGCTAGTGTGTGTGTGTGTGTGTGTGTGTCTATAAGTGTGTATGCATGTACGTATGTGTGCGTGTGTGTGTATGTGGAGATATATATCTATCTATATCTATATCTATATCTATATCTATATCTATATCTATATCTATATGGCTATTGTCCTGGACTCAGTGCGCACACCCTGTCAGTCCTAGTTCCTGTTCAACCTGCCATCCTAAATGAAATGAATTTAGTGGTTTCACCATTGCCTCAAGTGAAAAGGAGACTGCTGAATAAACCAGCACACATAATTCTGCTAAATTTGGACTGTAAGGGGGCCCCAGCTCTGAGTTTCCATGGAAACAGGAGCCTTCTTTTCTTCAGAAATATTCCCTTTAGGTCTATAGTAGTGTGAAGGGGGGGGGAACCATCCCCATTCTTAGAGCTTATGCAGTGCTTCCTGCCTGTTCCTTCCCGCAGGCTTCTGCCAGAAGAAACAGGAGTAAAATCAATTGTGTGTGTGTGTGTGTGCGCACATAGACAAGCTGCTCAGTTGTGGTGCTAACATTTTCATTGAACCACAGATCACTGGGCCAGTCGGCTCTATGTGGTAATTGGAAATAGCTATTTTAATTAATCACTAATGCCCTACTTTAAAAAAAAAAGAGTTCCCCTGAGCAGTGTGTGCATGCATGTCTGGTGAGTCCCTTTCAGTGGGGTGGTTGAGTCTGTTTTGGATTTTAGTAGGAACTAATAGAACCACTCAAGGTACTGAATTCTATCCTGCAAAGAGGTATGGGAAAGTCCTTTAAAGTTCAGACTTAGGCCATTTCCACACTGGACTGCTATAGTGCTATCATTCCACTTTCAACATCCTATGGAATCCTGGGGTTTGCAGTTTAGGGAGTCTGGTAAAACCCAGAGCACATTGGCATGGACCCCCAAATCTTCACTATGAGAGCATGCAGAGGGAGAGGAATGACCAACCCCAACTTTGCTGTACAATTTGAATCTTTGTTAAATATATTTATTTTTTATTAGGTAAAAAAAAACAAAGAAAAACACTCCAACATTATGGAGTAATACAAGAAATAAACTACGCAACATACACTAGCAAAAGAGAAAACAAGGTTACAAATATTAAACTAAACCACAAAACAACAAAACTACAAATAAAGAAAACTTGATTCCCGCCCTTGTTGCAAAACAGCGAATAATGATCAAACTTTCACAACTATTACATCCTTAAATTTCTATTACATCCTTAAATTTAAATTAAAGTTCATACTTCTTGCCTATCATTTATTTTCATAGTAAATATAAGCCTATGAGATTAATTAATTAATACCAGATCCCTTATATCAAATACAATTAACTTATTCTATATTTTATGGTAGGATAGACTAATCCATCAAAGGAAAAAAAGGATAATATTTCTAGGTAAGTTATCAATAGTGATTCTAACTTAATTATTAAAAATCACTTTTTGAGATTTTAGTAGCGAAGTTTTCAGTAGTGGATTCCACACCAATCTACTTTTTCATTAGGATTTCGAGGCTGTTTCCCTTTTTGCTGTTGTTGTGTGCCTTCAAGTTCTGTCTGACTTATGGTAACCTTGAGACAAACCAGTCATGGGGTTTTCTTGGTAATATTTGTTCGGAAGGGGTTTACCACTGCCTTCCCGAGGCTGAGAGAGAATGACTTGCCCAAGGTCACCCAATGGGTTTTCATGGTTGAGTGAGGATTTCAACCCTGGACTCCAGTGTCTGAACTTAACAATCAAACCACTATACTATGCTGGCTGTCATGTCTCCTCTAAGGATATGAAAACTTCTAAGACCTAGATTCCAATTTTTTTTATTTATTACTTTTTAATTTCAATTTTAAATACATTTGCAAACAACAATTCACCCTCCCTCCAGTTAGTTAAATTAATACAATCAGCTATCATAGGGTGTTTCTACACTATACTGTTCTAGTGTTATTATTCCATTTTCAGCATCCTATGGAATCCTGGGGTTTGCAGTTATGGAATAACCACGCTATGTCAGTGTAGGGCGGAAATGGCCTAAGTAATGAATGTAGAATGATAAGAAAGGTTTTTATGCAAAAGCTCTTCATTTAAATCCTATTGTTAGTATCTAGTTAAATTAAAACTGTTGAATCAATGGGATTACCTATGTTATGAGATTGTGAACCTACTCCAGTTGTGACTAAGAAAAAGATTCAGGTTAGGGGCTTTCTGCATCTCACCTGCATTTCTGTCCCATCCTTTTCTCCTGTTAGATCAGTGGTTCTCAACCTTCCTAATGCCGCGACCCCTTAATACAGTTCCTCATGTTGTGGTGACCCCCAACCATAAAATAATTTTCGTTATTTATTATTTAGTTAGTTAGTTAGTTAGTTATTTCCAGCGTCGAATAGATTGGAAACACTGCCCTAAATCACTGCTCTGGATAGACTTCTAATGCCTAAAAACCGGTAACCCTCCCCCTTTTTTTAAGCACAGAAAGCGTCCATCAATGCTAGAATTAAGGCAGTAGTTCTAGTTCTGAAGGTTGGGTTTCCACAGTTCAAAAAGCCAGTCACTCCCAAAGGCAATGCCAAAACAACCCACATTTTACATGAGGCGCAGGGAGGAAAGGACACTGTTACATATGTGTTTTGTTTCACTCCCTCCCCCCTCCCTCCCTTAAAGGGAGTGCGGACGCTGAACATACAAAAAGCGAGGAATGCAAGACAGTCAGGGCAAAGAACACAACACGTGCATGTGGCAAGCGCCAAGGGTCCACACACAACAAAAGCGAGAGGAGAAAGTCATCCTGGCTATTTCTGCACTAGACTGTTATAGCACTATTATTCCACTTTCACCATCCTATGGCATCCTGGGGTTTGCAGTTTGAACTGCAAACCCCAGGATTCCATAGGATGGTGAAAGTGGAATCATAGCACTATAACACTGGAATGTGGAAATGGCCAAAGTCCACAGGACGGATCAGAGCAGCACTTTCAGATCAAAAAACAAACAAACAAACCAACAAACAAAAAACCCAACCAAGGAGCCTTGGGGACTCTTGCTACACAAACCAAAGCCCTTGGCTGACACCCCCTGCTCCTTTCCTGACCGAGTTCTCGGTCTCGGAGGGACCGATCTCCCCCGTCGGATGGCAGATCCGCCGCAGGAAAGATTCCCCCTTTGCTGCCGGACCAAAGGCGACAGCCACACCGACAACTCCCACGGAGCGGCGTGCCCAGAATGAATGGGTGACTGGGCGATCATCGCTGCTGCAGCCCCGCCACTTTGGGAAGCAAGCGGAGCCCAGCTGCTCGCTCGCCCTGGCAAGCAACTCTGTTCGCCAGCATGAATGAGCGTGAGGTGAAGAGGGTGAGGCGACGGGGTCTTACCTCCCAGATGTCCCGCTGCAGCGCCATAAACCCTGAATGGGAAGCCCTGTGTGTGTGTGTGTGTGTGGTTCGAGCGTCCAAGCAGCGCCCGGCTGCTCACTCGCCCCGGCAAGCAACTCTGACTCTACAAGCCGGCATGAAGGGGAAAGGAACACTGAAGGGGAAGCCCTCCGTCTGTGTGTGTGTGTGTATGTGTGTGGTGCAGGCGCGAGCGTCCAAGCAGCACCTGGCTGCACCCGGCTGCACGCCTCCTCTCCCCTCCCACCAGCGCAGAGTCTCCTCTCCTCACGTCCACCTTAATGCTCCAGCTCCAGCTCTCTCCTCTCAGTCTCCTCACCTCCGCCTTAACATTCAGGCTCCGGCTCTCTCCTCTCGCTCTCCACACCTCCGGCTCCACCTCAGGCTCCTCCAGTGCTTTCCCACCAGGCAGAGAAAGACGGGGAAACGCCCAGCACGCCTCCTCTCCCCTCCTCCCAGCGCAGGGGTCTCAGAAGCACTGCTCCCATTGGCTGTGAGGCCACCTTCTTTTAAAAGGGGGGGGCAGGATTAAGGAGCGGCGACCCCTGTGAAATGGTCGTTCGACCCCCAAAGGGGTCCCGACCCTCAGCTGTGTTAGATAGTGAGGCATTATTTTCTTTCCTCCCATGTGGATGTCCATACACTTTTTCCTGTATGCACTTTCCAGAATATGCACATTTACTTATGTACTTTTCCTAATGTACATAAATCTTTTACACATTTTTCACTTTGCCTAGAGCATGTTTGTGTCTATTCCCCATCTACATGCATTTTTAGCCATCTGCAAGTGTAAAGTGTATGCATGAATTCTTGTCCAGTTTCTCCCAAACAAATCACCAAAGTTCTTTCTTACCCCTACTTTCCTTTCTGTTTGAAGCTGTGGCCTCAGTCTGGTAGCTCCTTACTCTCCTGATAGTAGAATAATGAATCCATTCGAGTGGCTCTGTCATACTACACTTTAGGCAGTATGATTCCCCTTCAACTGCCATGGCGTCATCCTATGGAGTCCAGGAATCTGCTGTTCATTGTTATTGGGTTTGCCATCAAGCTAACTTTAATTTACATCAATCCTATAAATCAGAGAACCTCCAAGATCGCTCGTCATCAGTCTCCCTGCTCAGTTCTTGCTAACCCAGGACCACAGCTTCCTTGATTGAATCAATCTACCTGTGGGGCCATTTCCCTCGTTTCCTACTGCCTTCTACTTTACGAAGCAGCAGTGATGTAGACTCGAGTCGATTGAATCAGATTCAAGTTGGACTTAAGTCACTTAAGTGACTTCACTTAGACTGACTTGGCAATATATAATGCACTGACTCGACCTGAGACTTGTAAATTTTTAGTGACTGACTTGCTGTCCTTGGTTCAGTAATGTAATACATTCATCCAGAAACCTTATAACTTTGAACAATGTTCCCATCTCTTTTTGTCTACTGGTCACATGATAATCTGTCTCAAGCAGCCATGTCAGTTAAAATGAAATCACAGCACTATAATTGTGTGGTATGAAAGGGCAGCATGCTTTTGCCTCAATTTCAAGGGACCAATCCAAGCTCCTAGGACCTAAATAATCTGAAAGACACCAGATTATCTCTGATTTTGAAAACTAAGCAGTGTCATCCCTGTTTAATAGGTGGATGGGACACCACCAATGGATCCCAAGTGCTGTAGGTTATATTTCAGAGAAAGGAGCTGGCAAAACCACCTCTGGGTATTCCTTACCTAAGAAGACCCTAGGAAATTCATGTGGTCACCATAAGTTATCAGGAGACTTGAAAGCACATACACACAGCCATTCCAGCTCTTGAGAATATTTTGTGGATGGATACAGAACCAGTGGAATATGCTGCCTCAATGGAATGTGGTCGAGTCTCCTTCTTTGGAGGTTTGCAAGCAGAGCCTGGATGGCCATCTGTTAGGAGTGCTTTGATGTGGCTTCCTGAATGGCAGGCGGTTGGACTGGATGGTCCCTGTCGTCCCTTCCAACTCTATGAACATTTCCGCCTGACACTCTTATAGCGCGATGATTCCACTTTCAACCTCTTACGGAATCCTGGGGTTTGCAGTTCCGGGATGAGCCGGCCGGTCCCTCCCAGAACTGCAAAACCCAGGATTCCATAGGCGGTTGAAAGTGGAATCGTCACGCTATAAGAGTGTCGTGCGGAAATGGCCTATGATTCTATGATTCTACAACATGCATCTGAAGTGGAGTCATCCTCTTTTGACATGGAAGTCATAGAGCCTCCACTACGTACGTCTGCTTGAAAGTTGGCTGACTTGTGAGATGTTCAGTATTGTCTATTCCTTTGAAACAGATCCAGCATGTATGAAAAAGCAGCCAAGTTCAAAGGCAGAGCTGTTCCCTTCCACCCCATGCCACCTTCTCTATGCCATTTTTATATTTGAAGGAGGGGAGCAATGTCATTTTGACTATTTGTTCCCACTGTGTAGGTGTTGCACAGCAACCTGCTCAGTAAGGTGTTGTAACAGTAGATGCTCTCCCCCCACCCCCATGCCCCTGCTAACAACATTAAACATGGCTATGGTGGTTTAAAAGTCTCATGTATAGCAAATTGCCTTTTGAAATTAATTTCAGGGATATTAACTTTCGCTAAGTACATAATTAATTTTTTTGATTCAAGGGACTGTAGTATCACCAGTAATTACCCAGCAGAACTGGGATTTCATATAACTGTGTGAATTACATAGATGCTTGCAAAGAAATTGAGGTACATGCAGGAGTGTAGGTACTAGGAAGGGGCAACATGGGGGCATTGCTCTCTAAATAAGAATTCTCCTCCCCCATCTCCATGAAATATTTCTAAATAGTCCCTAAATTTATAGCATTGTAGTATCTGAACATTTCAGTTGGCCATTTCGAAATATAGTTCAAGCTTCCAAAAAATGGGGTGCAGGGAGAGAAGAGGCAAATAAACCACCAAGCGAATGTGAACACAGCAAATAGTAGAGCTTTAGGTATGAACAGTTTTCAATATCTCACTGTTTGAAATGCTAGAATGTTGGAGAGTGAAGGAAAAAAATTCTTTAGGGGGCCAGAATTTTTACTTCGGAATGAATAAAGCCCTTGTTTCACACACCAGTAGCTACACCCTAAGTGGCACCAAATATTCAGTAACAAATCTCTCACGTTTTGAATGTTCCTCTCTATAAGAACAATGGCTAGAATTCAGTGCTGCAATTAAAGTTTTGTAACCTAGTGTTATAGATCTGTAACCAGTTTATATTCATTGGTTTGTGACCTACATAAATGCCACTCCAGCATACTTTAAGAGCTGGCAGCTGAATGAAGTCCACTTACCTTCCAAAGGGAACAAAAGGAGGATGGTATTTTCACAAACACCTTCCACCAGCGAGTGAGTCTGCAACAAGGACATATGCCAGGGACCTTGTTTGTGATTGTTGCTGAAGGTTGATGGTAGAAATGTCATTCTCTTTGTGCTCCAGTGGGAAGCTGAAGAAACTCCCCTAACTCAGTCCAGCTGCTGGCTCTTAAGGTGGGCTGGGAGAGTTGCAAAAGGAGATGTTACTTAATTACATATCCTTAACTAAGTAACTGATGTAGTATATTGACAAATAGTTATATCTTCAGTTCAGGTGTGCATCTTTGTTCTTCCTTGAGCTAAGACATCTCCTCAAAATTCCTCATCCTATTTGGGGGAAGAGTGGTAAGGGAGAAATTTAACCAAATTTATCAGATGAGAGAAGAAATATTTTTGCAGTTTCTTTACAATGGAGGCCTTCCATTAGCAGATATATCGTGTCGTTGTTGTGTGCCTTCAAGTTGTTTTATGACTTATGACAACCCTAACACAAACCTATCATGGGGTTTTCTGGGGCTGAGAGTGCATGATGTACCCAAAGTTGCCAAGTCATTTTCAATGGCTGAGAAGGGAATTGAACCCTGTAGTTCAACACTCTGGCTCTAGGAGATATATTAGCGTAGCTATATTCTTTGCACTCCTTGCAAGTTCATATTCCTGGTTCTTTTGAAAAACCCATGCCAAGGGCATGATTAACTAATGCAGGGAATTAGATGGGCAGGATGAAGACGGTGCAAAGCAAGTGATTTACTCAGAAGGGGTTACAAGTGTGGAAGGCTGACCTGTGAATTCTGGACTACTGTAATGAAGCCTTCTCAGTTTTCTGAAACTAGAATGGAGTATCCTCATTCAGCTCCTTTTTAACAGTTCTGATATAACAGTGGGCTTTCTACATTTGGCAAAACCATGTGCATGTGTTTTCTCAGTCTTGCAAATGGGCTGCAGTTAAATATCCAAGCTTGATTTATAAACCAAGTTTGCAAAATTAATTGAACTTACACCCTCTACTGGATTCTAATAGTGGTTAGTCAATAGGCCAGTGTAAATGCATGGTAAATCCAGTCCTGGTTTCAGTATATCTTTAAATGAGCTATCTGACTCCTATCCCCAAAATAAGTTCAGCACCTTGGATATTCCTTTAAAGTTCGCACTAAAACCTGGAATGGATTCATGGCCGCACTGACAACAAAACCACCAGCCCTAATGCAAGAATATTTCAAGATTTTCTTTTGTTTTCTTTTTTTACACAAAATGTGTGTCTCTTATTTGTACCTTGTGTCTACATGTTCTGGAAGGGAAGCGTTGGCTCAATTCTAAATGACATGAATGCCTTTTTGACAGGAATCCTGTTGATATTTATGTACCAGTTCTTTGAGTTCTGTGGGGGCCACCCATAAATGAATATTGTAAACACATTACAACAGTTTAAACAGTTTGCAGATTTATATGAACTTTTAAAGACCATATAACACAGCAATACTACTGCATATATTATACTGAATCCAACACATATACTGTCTCCATGCACCCCACAAAGCACCAGTGCAGGGCTGGCTTACAGAGATCTTGCTGCTCAGCCATTGTTATAAGCAGTCTCAAAGCCTTAAATGAAAATACAAGACAGATAATAAAAAGTGCAGTATAAGGAATTTACCTCTCCATTTTCCTCTAAGGTCATGGATTAAAATTATATTACTTAAACCAAAATGAGAAGAGACAAATTTTTATCCTTGGAAAACTCAACTGTTCTCCTCTCAAACTCTCCCTCTCTCTTTTACTGAAGTGAACGAGCAAGTACCATGCCCTATGAGGAGCAGCTTGTGGAGCTGGGGATGTTTAGCCTGGAAAAGAGAAGGTTAAAAAGTGACATGATAACCATGTCTAAATATTTGAAGGGATGTCATATGGATGATGGAGCGAGCCTGTTTTCTGCTGCTCCAGAGACTAGGACATGGTGCAATGCCTTCAAACCTCAGGCAAACAGATTCCATGTAGACATTAGAAAGAACTTCCTGACAGTGCAGTTCGACAGTGGAATATGCTGCCTCAGATTGTGGTGCAGTCTTCCTCTTTGGAGCTTTAGAAAGAGAGGTTGGATGGCCATCTGCTGGGAATGCTTTGATTATGTATTTGATTATGCATGGCAGGGGGTTAGACTCAATGATTCTTGTGATCTTTTCCAGCTCTTATGATTCTAAGATTCTGCTGCCTCCTTTTCTAAGGTTTTGCTACCCACTGGGCTGAACCAATAATTCATAGGGATTATGTTTACAAATACACAGATTCCTGTATATTGTACTTTTTCACCGTTATGATTCAGTTGAATAGGTGGAGTTCTGCAAGTGTAACCATTGTGTGTTCTGTTGTTCATCCCTGGATGATGTGCCACTATTGTCAGTGCCTTCATTGTACCAATGTACCATTGTTTCACTGGGATTGCAGAAACAGCCACTGTGCTTTCCTTGCTAAACCCTACGACAGCAGGCAGGCACATTTGCAGTTTGCACAAAGTCAGCATTCAGCAGTATTCAGGAAATCTACATTTACAGTATGGAGGCATGATGTAGGATCTCAGCTTTTATGATTTCAAGTGCTCCCAGGATAGACACAACCTATACAATTTACAGTATCTCCAACTACGTAACATTATGTCAATTGGAGTCTTATGGCACTTTAAATTTTAAAGACAAGATCTTATATGTTTTTATTATTATTGCATGCCTTTAAGTCATTTTGGACTTATGGCAACTCTAAGGCGACGCTGCTGACCTACCTACCTAGCCTACCCTAGGCAATTTACAGTTTTCTTGGCAAGATTTGCTCAGAGGGGTTTTTCCATTGCCTTCTTTTGGGGCTAAGAGAATGTGGTTTGCCCATGGTCAGCCAGTGGGTTTCCATAGTTGAGTGGGGATTTGAACCCTGGTCGTCCAGATTTCCAGTCTAGTATTCAAGGCACTAGCATAAATATATGTTGCCACAGTTGTGGTAGATCTCAGAGACCTTGAGCTTGCCCACTGTTCAAGCCACAACGTCAAAAGTGTGTAAGAGGGCTTGTGTGTGTGTACTTGTTCAGTGATAGGTTGCACTCTGAACTCTACTTAGTCATGACTATTTCTATGCTAATGTAGTGCCCTGAATGGATTCTACCCTATAAGGGTTTTTTTTGTGCAATTGTAATCTTTAATTGTCTTAATTAAACTGATTTTTACATCACTCAAGACTCTCTGAGTTTCATCGCTCCAGGCAATACTCTAGCAACAAAAGTGACCAAAATACAGAGGTTGTTTTTCTGAGGAAATGAACTGTCTACCCTATAAGATTTATTGTGACATCCTAATTGAGAAGTAGAGTCCGTTTCATCAGAAGCATGAAGTGTCTTCATCGGAGTGAGGAACTGCATCTTCTTAGGCGGTGTACTGAAAATATCTGTCTGACACAGAAGAAAAAAATAAATGGAATTGGTGGTTTCCAAAGGCCACGAAAGACAAAAAGGTCTGCCCTGAGGCATTTCTGTGCAAAGTTCAGAGAGACAGAAGTTAAGTGCAGGGAACACTCATGGCAGCAGTAATTGGAGATAACACATCCTCCTATCTTTGCTGTGCTAATTTAGTACTTCCAGTGGGAGAGTAACCTTGATCTCAGTTGAGTCCTGAACAAATACGGTCAAATCTAGTGAGAAATTCTAGTTCAACAATGTCATGCTGCCTTCCTGTCAGTTCCTTCTGTTGCAGAATGATGTGCTTTAAGCTAACAAAGCAATATGGACTATCAGAAGATGAGTTTAAAAGTTTTTGTTTGACCAAAACTTTCATAGTATTTGAGAAAGAGAGCAAGGAAAAGAAGTATCGTATATAACCACAGGGGGTGGGGGAGCCAGACTTGTGGCCTCTTAAAGTTTTATTTGCCACAAGCATTTGTGGATTCCAGCCCACTTCCTCAGATGCAATTGTGTCCAACAAAGTGCACGCCAGTCTATGAAAGCTTATGCCAAATAAAACGAGTTAGCCTTTAAGGTGCTTATTAGCCTTTGGCCATTTCCGCACTAGACTGTTATAGTTCTGTTATTGCACTTTCAACATCGTATGGAATCCTGGGGTTTGCAGTTTAGGAAGGGGCATTTAGAATTCTCAACCAGAGAGCTCTTTGGCCTCAGTAAACTACAAATCCCAGAATTTCACAGGATGTTGAAAGTGGAATAATAGCACTGTAACAGTGTAGTGTGGAAATGGCCTTTGTTTTCTACAGCTTTGAAATTCTTTGCTGTTATCCCCAGCCTTGAGATTCCTGGAAACATACTCAGGTTTATCCAAGCATTCAAAGGAATCATGACTCCTGTTTGATGGTGGTTCTTTGCAGTAAGTGTGAACTCCTACGCTACAGGCTATTGAAATGATCCACCTCTGCTGTGTCTCTTTGCAACCCCCTGCAAATCTGCCTC